>OX183134.1:32180828-32543107 GCA_945261195.1 Cryptosula pallasiana | reverse complement strand
TCATACAACCACTTACAACATAAGTTGCATGATGATATCAAGACCTTGAAAAGGGAAAATAAACTGATTATAGCGGCCGATAAGACCACCAATTTTTACAAATTGGATAAAACCAGCTATGATGAGCTCCTTCGTAAAAACATCGAAAAAACATATAAAAAGTCAGATGTCAATGTCTTAGATAACATCAACTCCGAAGCCAAAAACATCGCTTCCAAATTATGCTTAGATGGCAGGGCTGAAAAAATGGCACAAAAAGCGGCGTATATAACACTAAAAGATCATAAACCCAATTTTCTCAACAACCCATCATGCCGCCTAATAAACCCTGCTAAATCAGAAATTGGGCATATCAGCAAAGCCATCCTTTCCAAAATAATAAAAGCAGTGGTTGATAAAAATAACACCAATTTGTGGAGAAATACTAGGTCTGTACTTCAATGGTTCAATAAAATCACACACAAAAGTGACTCTTTTTTCATCTGCTTTGATGTAGTAGAGTTCTACCCATCCATCACTGAAGATACCCTGGATAAGGCCTTAATTTTTGCCTCTAAATACACCTCCATCTCCCAGGACGAAATCGACATCATTAAACACTCCAAAAAGTCCCTACTGTTTAACAACAAACAACCATGGACCAAAAAATCTTCCAACAGTCACTTTGACATCACCATGGGCAGCTTCGATGGAGCTGAGACCTGTGAATTAGTCGGTTGCATGATTCTATCCCAACTAGCTAAACTGTATGGCAATTCCATCGGCCTTTACAGAGATGATGGCTTAGCTATATTTAATGAAACACCACGCAAGATAGAAATCATTAAAAAAAACATCTGCAAGATCTTTAACAAATACAACCTCAAGGTCACCATCGAAGCCAATAAAAAAGTAGTGGAATTTCTAGATGTCACCCTAGACCTAAACACCGGCAAACATCGCCCATATAATAAACCTAATAACATCCCCCAATACGTCCACAAACTATCAAACCACCCACCCTCCATCATTCGCAACATACCTATAAGCATAAATAAAAGACTTTCCGAACTATCATCTGACAAAGAGATCTTCGACAATGCCAAAGTTCTATACCAAAACGCCTTGCATAAAAGCGGGTACAACTACAACCTTTCTTATAAACCCGCCCAAACCACCTTACATACTAAACGAAAAAGGCGCAGAAACATCACCTGGTACAACCCTCCTTTCGACCTCAATGTGTCCACCAACATCGGGCATGAGTTTCTTAAAGCAGTTGAAGAGTGTTTCCCCAGCAACCATCCTTTGGGTCATATTTTTAACAAAAACACCATCAAACTCAGTTATAGCTGCATGCCCAATATCAAAACAATCATACAAGGGCACAACAATAAGATCTCTAACAACACCAACAATACCACCACTAATAAATGCAACTGTAGAAATAAAGCTGAGTGTCCCCTCGAAGGCAACTGCCAGATTAAAAGTGTCATTTACCAGGCTACAGTCACAGCTAATAACAAAGTCGAAACATATGTTGGCCTAACCGAAGGAGAATTTAAAACTAGATATAGAAACCACAAAACATCTTTTAATACTGCCAGCAAAAGAAACACCACTGAGCTGAGCAAGCATATCT
This sequence comes from Cryptosula pallasiana, assembly GCA_945261195.1. Taxonomy (NCBI): domain Eukaryota; kingdom Metazoa; phylum Bryozoa; class Gymnolaemata; order Cheilostomatida; family Cryptosulidae; genus Cryptosula; species Cryptosula pallasiana. Next base: position 32,541,486 of record OX183134.1, on the reverse strand, counting down.
GGTTACTTAAAGAATCATGCACCCAATTTAACATCAAATGGAGAATTTTAGCCCATGCCAGAGCGTATTCTAACACTGATAAGAAATGCCACCTTTGTACGGCTGAAAAATTCTATATTATCTTTCAACCAGAGTTGTCTTCCCTCAACAGCAGGAGTGAAGTTGTCACCACCTGCCGACACTCTAATAAATTTACTCTCAGCCAGGCGTAGCTCTATGCCCTTAGCCACCTTTGACGCCCGTGCACCCTTAACAACTTACTAACTATACGATCCTTGTGCACTTAATATTTTCGGTCTGAACTAACTGTTTCCTGTTCCACCATTTTTTAACAGCTGAGAGCCGACCTGATGATTGTGTCTAGAACTATTTTCTTTTTCCATCTTTTTTTCTAGCACATGAAACAACTTGTAGTCAGCCAGTAGTTTTAACATCTTTTACTATCTTACCTTTTAGTATCTAGCTCCTCGATTTTTTCTTGTTGAGCACTGTTTTACTTACTTCAGTCTTGACTGGTTTTTCCATCTCTCGGGCAACTAATATTAATAATTAATTATTTATTATTTATTTATTTGATTGTTTCTATTCAGTCTAAGCCCCTGTGCACACCCTGTGCCCCAGTCATACTCATACTTTTACTTATATATATATATATATATATATATATATATATATATATATATATATATATATATATATATATATATATATATATATATATATATATATATATATATATATATATATATATATATATATATATATATGGAGAATGGAGATATCTATCTCATGCCAGAGCATACTCTAACACTGATAAAAAATGCCACTTCTGTACGACTGAAAAATCCTATATCATCTTCAACCAGAATTGTCTTCCCTCAACAGTGGTGTTAGATGAAGGGTTTGAAGAGAAAAAACAAAGCACGTCTACTCACCATCAACTAGCAACTCAAGAAGGGCGCTCTATTCAGGATGACGTCAGTCATCCTGGTCTTCTTAAGTAAGCCCAAGTTCCCGTAATACGTGTAGGTACCCGTATTCCTTGGTTACGCCAATACCAATAGAACCTATGTTAACCTTGAACTTCCTATAACACAGAAACTCGTTATCCAACATGCCCCCCTTTGATAAACCCATTGAGCATTCAAGCTGATATCACACCATGGAACCAGTTACCATTCCGTGCGATCAAGCCTAACTAATAATGGTTAGCTGAAGCACTAACCTTAAATCGTATGTCAAGCCTAAATACCACGGGGTGAAAACAAAGCCACACACCATACATACCTGAGATGATTACCTGTAACATATACATACCTTATTCATACTTTACCTCCATACCAAGTTACCTCGTCGACCCCACAGCGCTCAGTCTACCCTCTCTGAACCTTTAGGAACTTCCATCAGATCGTCCTCCGGACTCTCTGCACCTCCAACACCCGGACGAACCACTTCCCTAGACTCCAACTCAACCCCAAGGGATTCACAGTTAATTCCTCCATCCCTTGGAGCAGTCGACCCCGACTGCTCCTGTACTACACTTCCTGTCGGGTAAACCAGAGCAATTCTCTACCCAGTATCTTACCTTTGAAGCCTCGTACCAGGGTCAACCTCCTCGGTATCTTCCCCAACCGCATCATTTTCTACCTTGACACTGGTGTTGCCACCAATCACCCTCTCTGCCTCCTCTACCTCGTGCACCCAACTGGCACTGCTCTGAGAGCCCGAGGGGGTCTTGGACTCCTCCCTCTGGGCACTAGAGCCTTCCACACTAGGTGCAGGTGCTGCTTTCACAGCGGAACTCTACGGGGTGTTACACACTATCGTCGATGGGCCTTTGCTACCAGCCCTAGACCTCAACTTTCTCATTTAGGCCACAGCCTGCCTGATCACCAAAGTACATTCCTGCTCTTCCTCGAGCTCCCTCACACCCTGCTTGTACTTTTGTATCGCCATACGATACACCCTTTCAGCCTCTCTCCTCTCAGTCTCAAGACGCGCACGTCTACTAGCATAATCCTCATAACCCAAAACACCTTCACTCACCAAGAAATCAGACAACCTGCAACCGAACTCCTTGCTATCTCCAAGTACCTGTCTCCCTTTCACCACATTGCTGTACCCACTAGCACCAGCTGTAGCGCACCCTGAAGTGGCTTTTGCTTTTGCAGTGGGTTCAGTTGCACCACTCTCCACCATCTTCCTCTTACTGCCACCATGAAATGCTTCACCACTCTCAGGGCATTTCTCATCCCTGTGTCCCACAGCACTAAACCACCGACATATCTCATGTGGAAAGCTGCAGGCCCAGTGACCTGTCTGCTTGCACTGGCTGCACACGAGGTTAGGGCAATCTTTCGCCACGTGGTCCGCCTCACTCCCAGCACATTCCCCTTGCTCTCAACCAATTTCCCTGTACTTTTCACACTTCCACCACTCACTACCTTACCGCCTGTTTTGGCACCACTGCCTTCCTTACTACCTCTCTTCTTCCTCTCTACCACAGTGAAGCCACTGCTGTTCTCCTAACTCTCTGAGTGTCGCCGCTCACTCCCACTACCCTCTGCACCACTACCATCAGCACCCGAACTGCTCTCTGCCATATCTTTAGAATCTTTAGAAATCTTGTAGCTGTAAACCTCTGTACCCTTGTAAAGCAAACAGAATCATTTATAATACAATGTATCCTGATACCTACGGCACTGCACCCTTCTGCCTGATCTCGTAGTTACAGCCTCCTCAGGTACCTGTCTAAAAGGACCTGAGCTACCTCTGGACGTGTCCTCACTGCGTCTCGCGTTACCCTGTTCTTCCAGAGCATTATCAGGCTCAGGGGCGTCTTCCCTTACCTCTACAGCAGGCTGTCCCCTATCCTCGCAATCCTCAGTGTCAACCCTTTGTTAAACAATCGGGATTGTAGGTTCTTCGTTTCCCAATTGAACACTGACCTCTCTTGGTGTTGCCACCACTGGTAAGTCACTGTCAACCGGGGAACTACTTTCACTTGTCGTTATTTCGCTTTTACCCAACCGAACTAGATGCTTGCGATTCCTACGCAACGCACTATTCCCTATTTTAATCCAGTAGCTTTCAGGGGTTTTATCCTTTTCAACTACCACACCCGGTGCCCCCAACATGCGTTGGGCACTTGATGCATACACAATGCCCAGCCTCCAGGTCAGGCAGCCTAGAGACACGATACTTCTTATCCCAACGGTCTTTTATTCCCTGACGCCTCTTATCCTCTTCCTGCTCGTACAAATCGTAATCTGTACGGCCTATCCGAGGGTTACCCAGAGGTGACCTGATACCGCTTCCAAACATTAAGTCTCAGAGGGAGTACCCTGTCTGCAAAGGGGGTATTCCTATACACTGACAAAGCGAGGGATTTATCCTCGTTTTTATTCCATAAACCTTTAACCGTTTTAACTGCACTTTCTGCCAGTCCATTTGACTGAGGATACCTGGGGCTGCTGGTTACTAAAGTAAAACCAACAGTATCTGCAAACTCCCTGAATTCCTTGCTGTCATAACAGCGCCCATCAGAGCGAACAATTTTGGGTATCCCATACCTAGAAAAGATAATTTTCATAACCTCTGTAACGTCACGGGATGTGGCACCCTGGATTAAAACTGCCTCTATCCACTTAGAGTAGTAAACTATCACTAGACTTCCATGCGTCGAAGTTTTGACGGATTTTTGGATTTTTCAAATCTTCGAAGGATGGAAGTCCATGAAAAGTTCGTAGTTTTCAAAACTCTGAGCTTTTCACAGCTCCGATCTCGATGGTGGAATTTTTCAACTGTTCGATGATACAAAACTGCGAATTTTTGACGATAGGATCATGGAAGTTGAAAACTTCGTAGTTTTCATGATAATAAACTATTTAATTAACAACGTTAGTGAGAATCACCAGAAATTAATTATTATTTATGTTTAATTTGAATGTTGTTCCTCCATGGAAACAATATTGAGAAAATATAAGGTCCTCAGCATCATGTTAATAAATAATAAAAAAGTAATAATCAATGGCATTGTAATAATAATAAATAAATAATAATTAATTATTATTATTTATCTATATCACAGTTTGACAACTAACGACTACTTATTTATTATAAGGTTCAGTTGGCTTTGAAAAGTCAGACATACACTGGTTAATAAGTCATAAAACACTCATCATCTGTGTTAGTAATTAATTTTAGACCACAAGATTTGAAATGAAAACAAGTTGGTGACAACACACACTTGTGAAAGCAATATTTTTCTCACAATGATGTTATTGTTTCAATAGAAACTGCTCATCTCTCGCCGCAACAACATCATGACATTGAAGCCGCCAAATCACTCATACTCTCATTGCGTAGTTATCCTTTCCTTGGTGTAGACAACTCTGCATAATTGTTTCAAAAGTTCGTATAATGGAAGTTCGGCAAATCAAAACTTCGAAGTTTTCAACAATCTGTTGTTCAAAACTCCTTCGAAACTTCTACGCATGGAAATCTAGTGTATGATAACCACGTACAATTTACCCTGAAACTGGAACATGCGAAGGAGAGAAGGTCACCCTCCTCCATAGGTTGGTGCTTAACCGACCTATGACGTATACATGTATCACAAATTTCCACATACATTCTAATATCTACACTGATACATGACCACCAGAAATGCCTCCTTGCCCACCTACGCGTTTTAGAAACGCCTTGGTGTCCTTCATGACATTTACCCAAGTAGCGCTTTCGCAAGGTACTAGAGATATGTACCCGGGCGTTGTAGAACAACAGACCCTTACTTGCACTAAGATTATTCCTACATGTATAGAGCTTAGCAAGTTCTCTCGCACTACCTTTTGGCGGCTTACGCCAACCATTAGATATGTATGAGAAAACAGACTTGCACAAATCACTTTCCCTCGTAGCTATCACTATTTCCTCCTCTTTACTATCTACCACAATTGTACTTGTTACCAAGCTAACATAGGCCTCTATACCATTACACTCAGCAGAGTCGACAGAACTATAACTACCACTGTTCGGTCTGCTCAGCGCATCTGCCAAGTAAATATTATTACCAGGAGTATGAAACATTTCATAATCATACCTTAACAACCTTAGCTGAAAGTGCTGTACCCTAATCGGCAGACTTGAAAGGTCTTTTTCACCCAATACCGAGACCAATGGTTTATGGTCTGTCTCTATTTCGGACTTACGTCCGACCAGGTAATAGTCAAATTTCTCACATGCCCAAGTGATTGCAGGGGCTTCCCTTTCTATCATGGCATACCTTTTATCTGCTCCCGTCATTTTCCTAGAGGCATACTCAACAGGTTGGCCTCGACCATCCTTATCCAACTGAAGCAATACTGCCCCTATTGGACTTTTACTGGCATCCGCCGACACCCTATGCGTTTTCCTGCTGTCAAAGGCGCACAATACAGGAGCCTTTGACAACTCCTTCTTCATACTTTCAAAAGCCATCTGCTGTTCTGAATCCCATGACCATTCAGACCTTGAACCCGATACTGCATAAATCGGAATACATAAACCTGATACCCTGCTACTGAATTTACTAAGGTAATTCACCATACCCGTAAACCTTCTAGCCTCAGTCTTATTGGCTGGAGGCTGAATATCCAAAATTGCCTTAACCTTATCTGGGTCCGGTCTGACTCCTGCACTGCTAATCAAGTGACCAAGGAACTTAATTTCAGTGCAACCAAACTTGCACTTCTCCTTTTTCAACATCATACCTGAACCTTCCACCCGTTTAAGAATGGCATCTAAATTTTCCCAATGTTCCTTACAGTCTTTACGATAAACTAAAACATCATCCATTAAACAAATGACACCTTTTAACCCAACCAGGATTTTTTTCCAGAGTACGCTGGAAAAACTCTGGTGCCGAGGATATGCCAAAAGGCATCCTTTTAAAGCAGAATCTACCCCGTGGGCTTATGAAGGTTGTTAACAGTTGACTACCAGAGTCCAATTTCACCCGCCAAAACCCAGAGTTTGTACCCAACATGGAAAACATTTTACCCTTAGCTAATTTGCTCAATATTTCCGATATCCTAGGGAGAGGGTAAACTTCTCTCTTGACACTTTTATTTAACATAGTTAAATCCACACACATCCTGATTTTACCTTCAGGCTTCGGAGCTATAGTTAACCCTGAACACCAATCAGTAGGTTCCTGTACAGGTACTATGATACCTTTTTCCAACATACCCTCTATCTCAACCTTAGACTGGTCTTTGAGACCAGCGGCTATAGTCCTGGGTGAGTACAAAAACTTGGGAACTGCGTCTGACCTCAGTTCTATCATAAAAATACCTGGTAATGTGCCCAGACCTTTAAAAACCTGAGAATATTTCCTAAAAGGATCAAATTTACCCACACACAGTTCATTGATCACAGCCAACAAGTTAAGTTGCCTGATTTCAGTCAAACCTAACAAGTTTCTGTGACAACTTTTTATGACATACACCTCTGCATCTACTGACCTGTATGTCCCTTTAATGTTAACTCCAGCCATACCAGTGACCTTCAACTTAGAACCATCTGCCCCTGTTAAGCATTTAGAGGGTTCACACAGCTCTAAAGCCAGACACTCACTGGTCTGTTCAGTGAGTGTGGATACCTCCACCCCAGTGTCAAATACTTTCACTGCCATATAGTCAATCTTTATTCCGACTAGCAAACTTAACCCTGTGAGAAGGGCTTCTACTACCACTACTATCCCTGTTCTTATACTGTGATCTGTTATTGTCACCTTCTGACCTACTGTTGCAATCCCTAGAGGTATGATCTCTCAGATTACACCGGAAACACCTTACATCCGGGCAATGACGGACTTGATGTCCCCACCTACCACACTGGAAACAGTGGTCCCCACCAGTTGGGGAGCTAAACCTTCCAGTCCTTCTACCCGATGTAGGTGAACCTCGAGGTGATTGAGGAGAGTACCTACTATCTGGACTCCAGTGTCCCTGACACGTTGCCTCTTACCTAGGAGAATACCTGCTATTCGGGCTACGGCGTCCATAGGACGTCGCCTCATACCTGGGGGAAACCTGCCTTCTGGGCTGCGGTGTCTATAGGACTACACACCATACCTACTCTCATAATGCCTATCTCCCTTATGGTCATGATACCCTCTATACTCGCTACTCCTCTTCCCTGGGCTGCGGCTTCTATAGTCACGGGAATAGGAGCGCTTTTCCACATTACCATCTCTAAACCTACTATTGTCCTTTGAGCGGTGTGTAACCTTGCTATCCACAGCCTCTCGTGGGCTTCCCTGTCTATACTTAACTACCTCAGGTACCGACGACTCATTTTGCCTATTTCTAGCACTTTCTTCACTCCCCTTCTCTACTCTTGCTACAGCCCCTTTACCATCGACTGAACGGCCAGTCCTAAAAGCATTCAGAATCTCTTTTGAAGCATTATCCAACTGCCTGGCTGCCGACTTAGTACCTAAATCTCTCCAGCTAAGCGTAGTCTTTTGCATTAGCAATTTACACACAGAGGAATCCTTTGAACCATTAACATCTAAAGCAACGGAGAAGCGTTGCCTCAACTTATCATTGTTATGCCCAAAATCCAATTCGCTGCTTAATTTTTGTCCACTCTGAGTAAATATTCCCTTTCATCTTCCCACAAGCCTGTGAAACTGTCACAAACCTCGTTGTCTTAACATAGACACTTTCACTACAGTCGTAGTGACCTTTTAATAAATCTACTACCCTGTCAAACCCATCATCAGTCTGGTCATTTAAATCAAATCCCAGTGATTGCAATATCCTTATTCCATCACTACCTATAGCACTTAATAAGGCTAGTAGTTTAGTTCTACCTCGAAACACATCTACAACAACCTCATTCCCCTACCTTCTCGCTACCCAAAGTTAAAGCTGCTACCTCAGCAGACACCATATACTGAGTCAACCAATTGTTGAATTCCTCAGAAACATTGCTACCCGCTAACCTCAGTTTTGGAAATGTCGACAAGTAAAGTCTCCTATTCATCCCTGTTATAATTAATTAACACAATAAACACCCACCCAACAATATCTGTATGATTATATCAAGACAGTAGCACCTCTCCTCCACAGTAATGCACAACATGGCAATAGTAACAATAATTCACAATATCCCAAAAGCTATCCACGTTCCCTTATCCAATCCACAATTAAACACAACACAATAACATCCACCATATTGTAATGGAATTGCACAGCGTTGCCTTAATCTACAGCCGGCACTATACATATACTAATCAACTTATGCTACTCAAAACTATCTACATACGCTTGAACGCCTTCAGCAGTGCAGCTGCGCTATAGCTACAGCTTCAACCAGCATGAAGGACATTTCCTGCCTTTATAGTTATTTTTATCTTGGCATGTGCCTCATGCTGCTTTGTTTATGTAGTTTCAGCCAGTCACATATTTATACGCTTCCCGGATTTTGTGCATGATATATATGTACTTGCTTTAGCCCAGGAGAGAGTTATTAGTTAGAATTAGTGCTCAGTAGTGCTAACACATTGTTTGTGACATACTGCCTAGGAGTAGTGTGTGCTTAGCTATAGCAAGACAGCTGAGGAGACGTTCAGATTACAGCAGAGAAGTTCCCAGAAATGTACAAAAGAAGACGCTTGGACTCTCGTAGAAACGCCCAGCTAATGACTATACCGCCCGACGCATACCTTCAGTATTTGGACACCAGTAGTAGATACATTACTATCACTTTTATAGTTATACCTAGTAGCAACTCTGTGCGTGTTAAGTAAGTGGAGTAATAAAATCCTTGCTGCACTTTCAATCTGCTAGAATTGTTGTTTTTTAGGTGAAGAATGTTGTTTTATTTCGGTGAAAAATGTGGATTTTCGTGCGCCCTCTATGGTATAGATGGTTTTATTTGTGTAAGGAAAAAAAGAAAACCCTTTATGCTATCTCAGTTTTCACGCGAATAAACAAACTTATCTGATTTCTTATATGATATCAAAGGTTTCTTGTGTGAGACTTTCCATTGATTCAAGCTCATGTCAATTAGCAGGTTTTCGTGGTAAGAATGGTGTTTTTTCACCTGTTACCAATGTTCTAATTGAGCCATGTGAATAATGAACTAATATAGTACTACTTGTTTTGCTCAACTAGTTAGTCAGCAAATGTATAATGCTATTTAATTTAATTTATTTAATATTATTTTTATCATAACACACTGTAGTTACTTTAGTGATGTTTATGTATTCTTTTTAGACAAAAACCATATACAACTATATGAATTATGAGTAACTAGAGATAACAAGAGCTGATGATCACTAAAATATTAACATTTGAACTTGTCATTTGCATTGTGCATTGAGTTTTAGCTATTTATTGTAAGAAACTAATTTATTCATATTTACATTAGTTTTGTTATTAAAAAGGTATTTTTAGTTATCAATTTTAAAGTATTCAAAACTGAAATAAATGGATATTAAAACTGTCAAAATTCAACTCCATACGTCTTGACAAATCGCAAAATTGTAAAAGTTATGCTCTCACAACTCGAACAATTTTGCAACTTTTTAACAATCAACTTCATATGTTTTAACAAACCGTGAAATTGTAAACTTATGCTCTCACAACTGCAAAAATTTTGCAAAACTTTAGCAACTCACAAAACCTTTAAGCCAATGAGATGAGAGAACGCTCAATGAAAGGGTTTATCCTACAGACTTGTCTTAGTTTCGAGTTTACCCAAATCAAAGCGGTGGAAGAAATAGATTAAGTTCACGTACAGGGAACCAATCTGTTAAGTAAGTTTTTAAAGTAAAACATTATAATGAAATTTTATTTGTTATAACAAATAAAATGAATAAAAAATATAAACTGGTTTAGTATTTGTATTGTTTACTATGAAACCTATGAAACTGATGTGTAATGTTCAAAGTTAATGTTGAGCTCATCTCTTGAAAGGAGCAAATAAGAGTCTCTCTACTCTCTTTCTTAGGAAACATTCTTTATCTAGATCTAAAAGACATAGTAACTAATGAGTCTACCATACATCAGTGTATGATTTAACTTTGAAGTTATTTTTTAACCAACAGTAAAGCGAATTACACTTACCATCATGCATAGTGATATGAATCTCTTCAGTTAGTGATTAGGCTCTGGAGCTGTTGTATTGGAAGTTCTTCTCTATCGTCATTATCATGGTAGATGAGCAAGTCATGATGATCTACAGTATCATTCTGTTCAAAAACTTGAATGAAAGCTTGAAGAGCTGTGAGTATGGTGACGCCGTAGGGAACTGCATTGTTTGCAGGTTGTTTTAGTCTTTTGAACAGAATAACTCCACATCTCTCCGCTACCATCGCTGAAGCTATTTGAGGAGGAACATAGATATCTCCAAACAACAGCTCTACATCTACCATGCATCTGTATTGGGCCACAAGAGTGTCACCAGTCTCGCTCTAACAACTGTCATTCTTTTTTAGCATTCTTGTATCTTCAAACTTAAAACAAAATCTGCTGGAAAACTGTACAGGTGAGCTACGTTGAAATAATACTTGATTTGCTTCATACTCTTGGCTGACAATACTTCGAATGCGTTTTTTGACTTTGAACAACAACCGTATCCATCAGCAGTATGAAAAATTTGCCTTTCCAGTCTTTCCCTCACCCACGTAGATCAAAATCTTTGGACGTGTTGTCATAGCTTTACTAGTGAGCAATCCAACCTCCCTTGAAATATCACTCTTCACTCGAACTGTTTTTTTGTCTTTTCGATAGTTGTAGATGATGGTGCACTCCGCTTCATCACAAAATTCAATGGTTAAGACCTGCATAAATGTTGGTATTGGTAGCTCCTGAACTTCTGCTGCTATTTCGATGTTTTTTTCGACAAACCAAAGACAGAGTATTTAACAGAAAGGCGGTCTTGATGGTGAAGACGGATAGGTTGTTGATTCTGGCATCTTGAAAGGGAATCTTAGTGTGTTAAAGAAATGCATCGTCCCTTCTTTTGCAGTTTGAGTCATCATCACGATCATCATCATCCTGTTTTGTCAAATCAACATCATGGTGTTCTATCGCTTGAGATCGTAGAACTTGGTTTGGTGACAGAGCACTTATGGGAGATGATGGTGAAGAAAAAATTTGCTGGGTTTCTGATTCTTCAATCACCAATTGACTTTTAGGGTCTTGGCTATTCTTTTTTGGTGGGATTTTGTAGATGGGATATGATGATGAAGAAAAGAATTTCTGGGATTTCGGTTCTTCATCCATATATTGACTTTTATTGTCATGACTTTTCATTCTGAAAAAGATGAAACAAAAATATGAGTTATTGTTTATTATTTCTTTCTAATGAATTTAAAGATACATACTCCGTAGTACGACAATCTGAGTGTCTAAGCTAATGAAAAATAATTATTTATTCTTTCTTACCTTAATACAGAAAATCCTCCTAGTGGTTGTAGTAGATCCTACAGTTAGATGCTGTTCCCTCAGTCACTGTTGTGGAAGTGGATGCTTTCTGTGTAAAAGCAATGGTTCTTAAATAGCTAGTTGCACTGATTGACATGAGCCGAAACCAATGGAAAGTCTCGCGCGAAAAATCTTTTGTATCACGTAAGAAATTGGATAAGTTTGTTCATTCACATGAAAAAACTTATATAACATAAAGAGAATTTGCGCCAAAAAAATAGTTTTTTTCTTTGCGGGAAAAATCTATATATATATAACATAAGGACGGGGTTTTTGCGCAAAAAAACGACAATTTTCACGTGGATAAAACAACATTCGTTGTCTGAAGAAACAACGTTTTTGTGTCAACAAACAGATTCTTCGCGTGAGAAAAAAAAACTATTTTTGCCCGAAAACCCTTTATAATATATGTAGATGCTTACGTGGAAAAAAATTCCCACACGGGATCTTTATATATTATAAAACAAATTTTTTTGTCTGCAAGAAAATACATTTTTCGTGCGAAAAACAACAATCTTCACGCAAGCAAAGAACAACATTTTTCACGCGAAAACCCTCCATAATATATACAGATTTTAGAGCGGAAAAGAATTTTTCCGAAAATTTTTTTCCGTGTGAGAAACTTGATACAATACGAGAAAGTTTCCGGGAGAAAAACGAAATTTTCCACCGTAATAAACCAACATTCTTTGCCTGGAAAAGGAACATTTTTTTTTAAAAATAAACACATTTTTTGTGCAAAAAACCATCTTTTTTTGTCCGAAAAACCCATTTTTCTATGCTATATACAGATTTCTACATTGAAACAACTTTTATTTGCGTAGAAAAATATGAATTTATTACAAAGAGGGTTTCGCATGAAAACAAAAGTTTTTCGGGCAAATCATACTACATTTTTCGCCTTGAAAAAACAAAAAAACCTGCAAAATCTACATTTTTTTGCACAAGAAAAAACATTCTTCGTTCAGAAATCATGCATAATATATATGTACAGATTTTTGTGAGGCAAAACTGTATATGTTATAAAGAAATTTTCACGCAAAAAACAACATTCCTCACACGAACTCTCTTGTATATCATATAACAATTTTTTGCGCAAAGACAACTTGTAACAACAAGTCAATCAGAACAACTTTTACTATTTAAGAAGCATTGCTTTTACACAGACTTCATCCACTTCAGCAACAAAGTTCGAAGATGCATCATTGACTACAGCATCTACTACTAATACTAGAAGCATTCTCCATAAATACTAGACCGACTTCTAGCGCAAAGCCAAATTTAATTGATGAATATTATTACTTACCATCAGTTGGCAGTAGTCAACTGAGTACATTGTAAAGTGTCAGATAGTTAACGTCTAAGCTTTAAACACTTGTTTTTATTTGTACTTAACAAGCTCATTTTTTTCTAAAATACTAAACACATTGTTTTATTTGTTTATATTATTACAAAATAATGTTCTTTATTTTTTAGATTACTATGGACAAAATTTCTGAAGTTCTTATTTGCATAAACCCAAATCTAATAGAAAGCAAAGTAAAAAAAACCAAAACAAATCTTAAAAGCGAGTATCTTTTTGCAAAAAATCCAGTAGTAAGAAAGCGAGTTTTCCCTAAGTTGATTTTGCCTACAAAACAATTCTGTGAAGAGCAAGCTGATAAGGGAACACTCTCCAATAAAAATAAAGCTCTAAAGATGGCTGAGTATCCCAAAATATGGAAAGCAAGTAAATGGAAAAATATTTGGACTTTTCAAACTATTGAATTGCAAAATATTGGAACTTATCAAACGCTGGAAAACTCTCTGTCCCAACCGTTATGCAAGTTGTTTCTGTGAATCCCGATGGTCTAGACTCTGATTACTACAGAATCTTCTACTTTGGTAATCCGGATGTGAAAGATTTCCTAAGAGTACTTTGTCCACGTACAATAGTGGATAACTTCAACCTTTCCAATTATCCATTACCTTGTAACCTTGTTTACTCCGTTCCTCATCGATTTAATGGAAAAGAATCTGTCCTAAATTGCATCCGTTATGTCATGCAAAAAAATGAAAAGAGATAGGTGAAAACACTTCTCTTACCAAACAGTTGGTTCAAAGAAGTTAAACAATATTTTCCAGATGTGATAATTTAAAAATGGAAAAAAAGGAGTGCAAATGCTAATGCATGCCACGACGTCATTATTCTCTCTTCATTCAGTCTCACTTATTGGAAAAGAAATTGCGATCAAGCAAAATGCAATATGGAGATAACAAAACCAGATGTTGAAACTGATATTGAAGAATTCTTACACAAGGAATTTGACGATTTTGAAGCGGGGGTCAGTGCTGATGATAACTAGTAGACTACTTTTATCATTCATAGTGAAATTATCTAAACTATTGCAAATACTATATTAAACTCTCAAATGCTCTAAGTACAAACATCATATGAAAACTCAAACTTTATAATCATCATTATAAACATTTTATTCATTGTATTTTACCTATTATACAAATAAACAGTAGTAAAATATAACACAAATCTTTAATATTTCATCTTATATAATAAATCTATACAAAGAGGTTCTCATGGTTACTGGTGCTAACAAAAAGGCACTCGGGACTAGGGGAACCTCCATGATGGAAAACTGCTATCAAAATCATCATACAAACCCATGCCTAAATCAGCATACCAAATCACAATATACATGTAAATAAACGTTCAAAATTATAACACCTGGTGCACTCAAAAAGGTACCAGCAAAAACGGGGCCAGGGGAACCTCCATTACATACCCATCCAACATACAAACCCATGTCCGAATCAACATACCAAATAACAAAAAATACTTAACAAACATTCAAAACTATAAAGCCTGGTGCACACAAAAAGGTACGTCACAGGTTCTCATAATAACTTGTGCCTACTTAAAGTACACCTAGAACCAGGTGAACCTTTTCCTTAAATTCCATGACAGAGCTCTGCTCCTATATTACTACTGATATCGAAAAAACAAGTGGGAAAACTGTAGACAAAAACTCTTCTGAAGGGGCAACATTCATACATCCCTGGAGAGCAGTTTACTGTGAAAATGAAAAGTGGCATTAATGGGAGGGGCTAAATTTGACCTCATTGTTGCCTTAGTCGCTGGTCTGTGAATAATAATAATAATAATTAAATAAAAATACCAAAAATATTTGTGTTCAAACCATTTAAAATGATGTTTTTTTCCATTTTGCAACACTGACTATAGCGTAATATTCTTTTGTTTCTTAACGATGATGCATAATAGATGTCGTATTTTTTAGGTAATGAATGGGTTTCAATTTTAAAACTATCTGTCATTTTTATGATTTAAGTGAAAAAAAACATAATTTTAGTGACTTGACTTTGAGGCAGCTCGACAGCTCACTGGAAAATCAAAAAATAACCTGCAATGTGCAAATAACTCTTAATACAACACTGCAATCAAAATTGAGTTAGGATGCAAAATCAAATGCAACAATAAACTTGTTTATTACCTGTAATGATAGGTTTTCGCTGGCTCTACACATTTGTGTTTATGGTGTACAAGTTACTATGCAAGCACTCAATCAAGCGAAAACAAGTTATTCAATCAAAATACTAACTGCGCCCACACATCACTGACAAATAATAAGCAATAGTTCACTTTAACGAATGGATTAAGCACATTTGTTACTTAGTTATATGAAGAAAAGGTGTGCAATAGGTGTTTTCGCAACCTGGATTGATGAACATCTGGTATTATTCATATTTGGGATCCGCATCAGTCGGCGGCGAACGCATCGATCCGGGCGTGTAATTGTTATTATATAATAATAAGAAATAATATCCATCGATGCGGATCAGACGTGAATGCATAAAGTTCCAATGTGCATTGTAGCGAGCATAGTTATTTTCACATGTGTAAGCAATTCATCAGCGGCGGTTAGTGTGTCGTTGATTCCTCATTGATGCTATTAGCGTGATGTATTGATAAGTAGCAGATAATGGTAGTGAGTCAAAGAATAACGGCTTTAAACTTGTCCGGTTGACAACGTTTTTTTCAAAACAATTCATTCTTGATTATCCATAACATTAGTCTTTATTGTTTTAACAACATAGCTCTGTTTTTCATTATTGTGCTCAATCTATTTCCAATATATAAATATTGCACATGGAAATCATAATAATTGATAATAATAAACTTATATACAATGAATAATAATATATAACAATGAAATAATAATAAATTATACCAAGAATGAACTGCTTTGAAACAAACCTCATCCACGTGGGTATATATTAGTTTTTATGTTATGGATCGGTAGTGATCGCGACCTATGAGTATGCCTCGCAAATTAATATTTTGTTGCTCATGGGAATGGTATTTTGTGATCCATTAAAAATATTGCTACCGACCCATTCGCATTAAATAAATTGCGAAAAATATTATTTAGCAAGTTTATTGTACGGATCGATCCAGGTCGCGAAAACACCTAATACCCTTTTCGGAATTTGATTGCTCGGCTCAAAAAAAGTTGTTGACTACTAATCAAATTTGCCGTGCAGTTGTTATTACAGGTTGCTTGAGTGCAGGTGGCTAACTCCACGGTGCTTAAATAAAACTCAAGCAGGTTATTTCTGAACAATGCTGATTTAAAAATGCGTAAGAAATATTTTTTGAGTTATTTCATAGGACATCCAATTACCAGGCGAAAAGGCTTAATAAACAACTTCTACTTCACACCTATTAAAAATTTGTACTATTTGAAAAGCTTTTGCTGCTCAATTTTTGGAGTTTCAAATAGCACTAGAAGTATAAATGATTTTATACAGCGGGTATAGCAAATGCAAAAATATGCATGAAAGAAATATAGTGCTCAGCTTGTTTTATATATTTAAAACTAGAATGTAATAGTGCAAATTTTTTTTTCTAAGAGATATTGAACTGCTTAGTTGTAATGTGTTATACTCTTGAACACAAAATAATTTCATCCTGGTCAATATGTAAATACTCTCCTGTTACAACTTACTGCTAAATTTTAGAAAGAACCAAAGAATGTTGTCATCAGCTTTGTCAAGGCTAAAAGCTCCTTATACCTGGAAGTTTGTGCTGAACATTTTCTGCTGGGAGAGCATTGGAAAAAGGTAACAACAGCATTCAATAACTTATGTGGTTGAGCAAGTTTCCAAGTAAATGATGAAATGAAACTTTTTACAAAATATTTATGAAACTGCCTACCATCCATATATGTTTTAACTTAACTTTGAAAGCGGAAACGTTTAAAATAGGCTATCCCAAGTTTGAAAGTACTGCGGGAGAGTTTGTTGATTAACCACGCTTACCTTGCTCAGTGTAAGATAGATGTAGCTAACGATAATTAAAAGTGAAGGAAAACACGAAAGTGAAAAGCTGCTTTCTCCTCACAAGAAACAAGGAGTGACAGCTGCTGAGAAGCACAACTCCAGATATAGAGTGTTAATGGTTGAACAGAGAGAAGTATCAATGCAGCAAAAAATACATGATATACTTTGGTGGTACACTGTGTTGTGTTAGTATAACGGAGTGTGATTAAATCCAAATTATGTAAGATATTGTTGTATTTCTGTATAAAATAAAGGGACTGAGCCATAAAACTCAGTTTTATTTTCAGCCATAAATCTCACACTTCAAGACTAGTCTTGTTGTTGTCATCCTAAAAAGAGAGTTTCACTTATAAAATTAGACAAACAGCGTGACGGTTGTGACAAAGTGATGCCAAAATTACACTACAATTGTGGCGGTGGTGGGATTGTGTACACTTGCCGCATGATCACAACTGTCCAAAAATATCACCACGCTATGAAGCATTACAGCCATTAAGCCATTGCAGCGAAGCCGCTCCACTAGGAGCGAGAATATCTAAAACATGGCCACCAGCAGAGCAAGAATTGCATTTGATCAGCAAGCCACCCAGCAAGCTTGCTAGCAAGCTGCCCAGCAAGCCCATTGATTGACTCAGCAGGCAGTACAGCAAGCTGCACAGCCAGCTGCACAGCCAGCTGCTCAGTCAATAATTTAGCCAGTAAACCAGCAGGTACAGCTGGCAGCACAGCCAGCTGTTCAACCTGCAGTATCGCCAGCCTCTGGATTGGCCACACAGGCTGTTGCTCAATCTGCTACACATGCCGGCTCCTTAGGACGTTGTTCAATCTGCTGTACAGTAAGTTATTCCACCATCCATGTGACTAGCACAGCCTGCAACACAGCAAGCTGCTCAGACTGCCATTCAGGGAGGGAGGGAGTGACACACATGGACTCATGGCTGACGACTCCTGTACCAACTTTTATGACACCATTCAGGTTCCTCTCAGGTTCAAAGACATCAAAACCGATGTCCCACTCTTGGTTAGCCACAAAATTGAGGATACGAACTTCCCGGTGCCTTTTCTACAGCCATGCTAATGTCAGATTGATTTTGGTGAGGCCATAATTGGTCTGGGTGGACATGAACTATACTGTTCTGATAAGCATGGCAGAATGATGGCCAATCAAGCGCGATTGCTCAGTCATACCCAACTCCTACCATGTTTAGGAGCCATGCTGGTGTGCAAGCACAACAATTTGAATCACCATCCACGGACATTGATAGAGGGGATTGCTGATGCATTGCTCTTGGCAGCTAGTCTAAGCAACCTAGATGGTTTGTGCAAAATTGTGGCATGGTGTCGGAACCACACTGAGCAGCCAGCACAAATGAAGGCAGAACAAAGTTGAAAAACACCTGGTAGACCCACCAGAGAAATTCATAGACAAAGATCCGTTCCTATCAAAGCACAGCCATGTCACACACTGCTGCTCCCCCACCCAGTGCCAGTACAACTGAAAGAAGTCTGTGACTAGGCACTGACTAACTGCGAAAGTCTGGGAGAGGCACAGCAGTTAACTCAGCTGTTACGGCAATACCAAACAGTTTTCAGCAATGGCGAGCATGAAATGGTTGTAACATTCTTGTAATTCACTGCATCCGTTATTATTAGACAAAAAGACCATTAAATGGCCCCAAGAATCCATGGAGCCTCCAAAAATGAAGAGGTGGAAAGCAGGTTATAAAGTTGCAGAAAAGCGTTTTGATTAAACCAGCATCAAGAGCATGTGGCTCATTAGCGGTGATGTTATAGAAAAGAGATGGAAGCTGGGAACTCGGTGTTGATTACAGAAAGTTGAATGCAGTAAATTATGTAGGTGCATGCCCACTGCCACAATTACATGAAGGTTTAGATGCTCTCTCAAGCGGTAAGTTTTCTGCTACACTGAATTTGGTCAGCGGCAACTGATGGTGTCAATGGACAGAGAGACCAGTCAAGAATCTTAATTTACTACTGTGGCGATGGAAGAGTTGCTCTTTGGGTTGTCATCAGCACTCGCCATATTCTATTGTCTTATGGAGAAGGTAATGCACGAACTCCATTGGCAACCATTTTTCCTATACTATGACAACATGACTGACATTGTGCCAGATTTTTAGGCCCATTTAAACACTTTGGCCAAAGTACTATAGCGACTCCAACATGCCCGCTTAAAACTCAAACCAGAAAAATTTGGACATTTACAGTCACAGGGAAAAATACCTTGACCATGTAGTCAGTAGAAAGAGTTAGCCTGCCGAGATGAAAGTACAAGAAAGCTGGAGACTACAAGAAGACCGAAAAAGCCCCAATGCATTTTTGGAACTGAAGGCTATTACAGACAATTCCTTCCTGACTTCGCTATAGTCACCAAACCACTAACCAGATTAACCAGCAAGGAAGCTGGTTGGGAGTGGGGCACTGGTCAACCAAAAGCACTCAAGCAACCCAAGCATAGCATATTTAGGGCACCTAGTTTGAGCTACCCAGAAGCCAATGAAAGCTCAGAGACAAGTTGGAAGCAAAGAGTGGGAGGGCACACTCCTGTTTGCTGTAGGAGATAAAGTCTGGATCAGAAGTAAAATGAGACGCAAGAGTGAATACTCAAAACTACATCCACAGTTTGTGGGTTCATATGTGGAGAATGAATCATACTCTAACCAAACGTATTTGATCATATGCCATGGCAGTTGTCAGTAAAAAATGAGTAATGCCTAAAGCCATACAAGAGCTGCCTGGATCACAAAGGACAGGTGCCTTCTGGCATTGAGTCCAACAAGCATCCCTACATGAAGGGAGCAGTAAGCTGGGGTCACAGAGCAGTGTCTTGAACCAACAAAACCAACAGAGCCTACTCCTCCTGCCAAACCAATGATACCAACAACCCCTCTAATAAACCCTATGGTGCATAATCAACCGTTACAAGGGGAGGAGGCTCCTAACCACCTTCTCCGCAAACAGTGTGAAAACTGGCCAACAAACTCTGCCAGATATTGCCGAAAACATGCAGTCGACAGTACACCCCTGTTGGCTAAGCCACTAGCAGTCCAAGGGCGTTACCCTGTTGATGATGAAAGGGAATTACTCAAAATATGTAATGTACGACCCTTGAAATATGGCCAGGGCGTTTGGCATCAAGTATGAAAGCACTCTCATGACAATGGTGCAAGGTCACAATGGCACACCATGATAAAGAGCTCATGATGAAATAAAATATATAAAGTTGCATGAGAACCGCTGAAAGGAGTGCAAACATTTTTGGTGTCAAATGGACCCCCAGACACCAGCCATTCACACTATATGCAGCTTGAAGCCAGAAGCAAGCTTTCGAAAATTGAAGACTGTCCCCAGTAGATTACATTGCACAATCAATGAGTCATAAGTTTGCAGACTGGTGTACAGTAGTGGGCAAGTTTGCCTGTATCCAACCTCCTGAAGTGTTCACTCCTGACTATGTTGCTCTATCTCCTAGGACTATTATTGCGAAAAACCACAAAAGTAGTGAAGAAATAGCATCATACGTTGATGAGGAAATGGTTCTACAAGAGTACTTGAACAAGCTTGATTCCATTTTACCAGAAGAGAAAGAGGCTATGTTGGTTACACTTACAAAAAAACACCAAAGTGGATGCAGTCAAAAGATGCCAACAAAGAGCAGCAATCTAATGCTAGCGAAACTGCTCTAACACATCAAGCACATAACAACAAATCCTATAGTGATGAGTTTGATTACTACACAGATTGGATAGTTAGCAATAAACGTAACGGCGCTCCGCTGGCCTTTAAGAGCACGGTGCGCTCGGCCCCACAGCCTGAGGACTTTCAATTACTCCTAGAAAGGGAGGGTTGCAGTAGACAACTGTGTCAAAACCGGTGCTTTCAAGAAAACTTTACTCAGTCAATGCCACCTACGGTGCAACAACACCAGCGGGAGGCTCCTCTCCGGCAGGGTGGGAAGCGACCTAGGCTAAGAACAAACCAATAGTTCTGTTTTCAAGTATTTCCTCAGTCAAAGGCCCACCAGAGTTGTTAGAGACCATACCATTTGTGTACCGGTGGCTTCACTGGCAGTGAGGGTGGTGCAGTTTTAACACAGGAAGACGACCTTTCTGTTGAAACAAAAATGTCTGTACGTTTACTAAAATGGCTTTTCGTGGTACTTAATAACTATTTATCATTGTTTTATTTTGGTTTCACATGTTGTATGTATACCTGGATTAAAACATATGCTTCTATCAATAACCAAAACCTTGATACAACCCGATATAAACAACCGCTGCACAATAAATACAAACAAATAATCATAATTATATGCAATAATAAACACTACAATGTAAACAGGGATTATCAACATCTGGTGCACACAACAAAGTACTCTACAGGTTCTCCCTGACACCTGGTGCCAACAAAAAGGCACTTGTTTCCAAAAGAACCATCACTTCCTTAAACACCGGTATGGAGATCTGCTCCTATTACACTACTTACCTGGTACAGGGTAATGTCTAGGCTACGCGATTGCTTATTCTATACAAATATTGGTTAATTTACTATGACCACATCGTATTTTGCTAATTAACCAGGAAAACATCCGATTTTCTAACGATTAACATAATAAAATGTTTTGATGCACTTTACACCATGCATAGTAAATGACTGATTCTTGTTGGCTGCTGCAGTGACACAATCTTTTGAAGCGTAGGAAAACTTCATTCCTCGTGCATTCCATGTATGGATGTTCCTTACAACAAAATAAAACCAAATAAATATGGCATCAATTAGCATCACTTACCAATGACCACATAGTATCTACCATTGACAATTTATAATTGAAGTTGAAATGATGGCAGCCTTCATTTTTAGTTGGCTAGGTACAATAGACCTCCTTGTAGCAAATAATTATTTTTACTGTGATGAATAAAGCAATAATAATTTATTTCAGCTGAGAGAATGCGTGTATCTAAGTAATTATTATTGTTATGAAAACAAATATAATAACTGATTTCAACTGAAAGCCGACAGTAGGTTCAAAACAGAATATTAAAAAGTTTTCCATTGCCTAGAAAATAATGAAAGAGTCGACAAGTTCTTATAGATCAAATGCCATTGTAGAAAAAAATATCACCACGTAGCACCGATCGAAACGCACGATGCCCTTGCAAACTGCAAAATGTGTAAATACCTATCATCATGTAGCCCAGGCTCAAGAAATATTGTAGTGGATTTTTACAATCGTATGTCTGCACTGAGGTCTCCCTGACAACTGCGGAGTGTTAGGTATGCCTTAATTGAGCCTGGCACCGCCAGAATACTTGTAGGAAGGCAGATATTAACTTTACGGGCCCTGCAGGCAACCCTACCAGCCCTGGAGCAGTCACTAACTGCCCTGCATTAACACTGTAGTGGATTTCAGCAGCACACATGTCTTGCACGTATATAATAACCTAGAGGTGACTCTGGCAAAGGTATTTAGTCAGACAGGCCTCCCAAAGTGATGCACCACACAGGCAACCACTCTAGAAACAGACGAACTACCTTATCTGCCCTGCAGATGTTATATGGTCCTACAGACTCTATACCGGCCCTGCAGGTTTCCCTACCGGCCCTTGTGGTGACCTTTACCGACCCAAGAGTCACTTCTACTGGCCCTGCAGTGACATACCAGGCCGGCAACAAGATGGTTGCCATAGCCAGGGTTCCAAAGACAGCCTATATTGATGCCAGAGGATGAACCCAGGACCTATCAACCTCTGATTTCCATCTATCTGGATTATAAAGCTAACTAAGACAGATAGCTTAACTTTGTGGCATTACTCATTGCCATTACGCACCTTATCCCTTTAATGTAATGTACCATTGCACGTATTGTTGTTCTGATTGGCTGTATTACTTCCTGTCTTGTGTTATTGGATAAACTAGCATGATGCAACACGCTTCCTGCCACCAGCGTATAAAAAGCTGATTTTGCCAGTACACATTGCCATTATCTCTTACTGCTACTGTTGTGAACTGTTCTAGGCAGTTGCCTCCCTAGAGTGTGATATGTGGACAATAAATGTATTTTACTACCTAAAACTATACCTAGTTAGTCTGAACTGACGGCTCACTAGTAGTGAAGTTGTTGCTGACGTCTGTGTTGTACCCCGCAGGTCGGACTGACCCTGGGTTACCTTTAGGAGAGTGGTGTTGTTTTGCTGTTTCATGAGCTGTGCGCTGTGAACCGCTGTAGTTAGTGGATGGTGGTAGGAGCCCTACCGGCATGATCCACTGCAACACTACCGGCCCTGCAGCTACTCTATACTGGGTCGGTGAGCAAAGAATGAATGTAGCCTGAGAAACCAGACTAGCTTAAAAAAATGCAGAAGCCCAAGTTTGCAACTTAACCATCATCAGATTCACCAGAAGTTATGAACCACATGCTATAACAGCCCAGGAACTCTAAAACTACATGACACCAGCACTTCCTGAACTGTTACTCAGCAGAATTACACTTGAAGCTCCTCCCTCCACTTCTGGTTGCCTTGTTTCTTTAACTACATTCCACCCAATCTTATACCCTACTAATTATAAATTGTCTGTTGATTTGCATATTTACTTCCTGCTTATTGTGATTTGTTATGTCTAATACTAGGTCAGTGATGTCATGCATATATGCCTATAAGAGGCAGAGTTTTATTTAAACTGCTTCCACTTGTATCTAGATACTACTTGTGATTGCACCAAGTAGCAAGATACTTTGTCACTATTAATTTACACTGGTGTTGTGAAATAATAAAATGGTCATGGCTCTGAAGCATTGAGTAGTGAGTCTGAGCCGTGGGCTCTGTTACAGTTTTGGAGTTTGACATACTCCTCTGTTGAAGTTGATTAATATATAACTGCTGTGGAAGAGAAGCTTTGTTGGTAGCATTACCAGAGGCCCTTCAAAATCCACTACGATATGCGGCTAACGGTAATTACAAGTGAAGGAGAACTTGAAAGTGAGAAATTGCCTTCCCCGGATAAGTATCAAGGAATGACAGTTGCTGAGAAACATAAATCCAAACATATCAGGATTAAAGGTTGAACAGAGAGTCTTCCCGTTTTGTTTGCCCAGGATCAATACAACAAATGATATATTGTAATGGATTCCTGTCTGTTACCACGGACATCCATTATTCTCGAGTATTGAACCTCTCTCCAGAGGGGACACTGTACTGAATGACAGTGACAACTGTGCAGGGTAACCGAATTACCCGGTAAGGCAGGAGCCCATGGCTCAGACAAACAGCACAGCGTAACGCTTGTATAAGTGGCTTTATTCTCAAAGGCAAGATGCTAGAGGGTAATTATTCCTCTAGGTGGCAGTGGGAAAGAATGCAATGGATATATAAAATGTGTCTCCTTTTATAGAAGAGCTCACAGGTATCAAACATATAACAGTGATAGCACAGGAAGTAATTAGACCAATGCAAATGCTCATATAAATAGTCAACCAATTAGATTATCAATAGGGAATAAATAAGGGAGGTGCCAAGTGGCTAAGGGTGGAGTCCTGTCTCCTGATGGCCAATCAGGCTGTTCTATAGGGTTCCAAGGCTCCAGTTAGCTTGTGGTCCTGGTTACCGCAGATGTTAGGGTAGGTAGCTACGGTTCCTGGCTTGGTAGTAAGTCCTGGCTAATTTCAAAGTTCCTCAGCTATGGCAGCCATCTTATACCGGCCCTGTGTCAGCATACCGGCCCTGCAGAGGTCACTACCGGCCCGGTACCGGCCCTGTGTACTGTGCTACCGGCACAGTATGGCTTTGCTACCGGCACAGTATCGTACCGATGGCTGTAGGTGCATTGCCAGCGCATAGAGTGGAGAAGTGGTGTAGCAAACGCCCTGTTCACTATGAATTTTCCCCAAAATCAACCACAATATGTCTTTGATGATATAGTCCTTGATCGAGCATTGCTCGGAATGGAATTATGTGCACAAAAATCCTTGATCGAGCAGTGCTCGGACGTTATTTTGTTCGGTTTTCGGAACTTATTGCACAAGTTTGTGTAGACTGACATAAATATTTCTTATACCATCGTGTAGAGCAGAGTCTTGCCTATTTTCTGGTTTTTGTTTGAAGACTCTAAAACCTTCTAAACGGAAACAGTTTTAAATATCCTTGACCCTATCACTTCCTGTATTCAATTTCGGTATTGTACAGGAATTTGTGGTGTAGTGGTAGCTGTCACCTGTACAGCGGCCCACGTTTAGTAAGTGAATTGCAGGCAGTGTAGCGTCTGACTTCAGCGAGCTCAGGGTCAACAGTCTAGACTGGTCGAGCAAGATTTGCAGCGTTGCAAGCTCGTAAGCTATACACAGTGAGGAGTTGTCACAACTACCTCACTTTCCACTGATTTCTTATTCGGCAGAATAGCTGCGTAGGGTCGAACTAACAGGTGGAACAATCGTTCCAGTACCACACGCCCGTAGGTCGTATGCAGTGTAAGTCGATTGGACTGAACACTTTCTACTGACTATTGTTCTTGCTGTTAGCCAACTTGTCCAAGTAGCTGTTATTTAATTAGTCGTTATGTGTGTATGATTGCTTTGCTAGACTTTGCTTGTTGTTTATTCTTTGCATCTAGTCACTTTTGTTTGCTATGCTTTACTTGTATCTGTTTCTTGTGCTGTGTAGAGAGAATCATCAAGCTGTGTGAGAGTCAGGTTAACTCTGATTTTATTATTGGATACATACATATTTATACAGTAAAATAGCGCAATAGAATTGCACCAGTAGCTTTAGACAAAAGAATAAGATACGCCTATCTGGCCTGATTGGCTCATAGAACTAAAAGAAGCAGTCTCTCGTTATGGCTGATTTAACAGCAGCACATGTATATGTTTACAAAAATGCGTACAATAAGGTAAATAATAAATAGATTGTTTGTAGCAATGGCTATGTACAAAGTCGACTTGTGTGGGTCGATCGTTTCCCCAACAGTATCTCTTTCATAATTATGGGCAGTTTTTTTCTGGAAAGGAGCAGGCACATTTTTTTTTTCTTCTGATTTAATTAGTTTATTATTATTTTAGCTTGTTTTAGCTCTCTGATAAGGGAATTGAAGGTTTGAAGGTGGTAAATAATTATTTAGAAACAGCATTGATAATAAATAATTAATTTTAATTTTTTTTTATTGTTTTTGTAAAGTTGTTGATTGATGTTGTTCTTTATATCAAAATGTAGCTCTAAATGTTTTTAGTTAATTTGTGCACCAATAAGGGCTTTATTTTTGCTTGTAATAAAAATATTAATTATTTTCAGAAAAAAATGTTTCCGAAATTTTCGGTAATCTGTGCAGCCAGTGCTAAATTGTTGTTGCAGTGTTCTGATGCTTTTTTTTGCATATTTTTGTTTCAGCTTTTGCTAGCTTTATCAACATCTTGTCCTTTTTTCAGCTGTGCTATCAGTTTTACGTTTAGTGAATTATTCACTTGTTACTGGTTGATCTGTCAAAGTCATCACTAAAAAATGGCCTCCGAACTAAAAAAATTAATAAAAATTGTTTAGACTGATTGAATCAATATGTTGTTAATTCTCCTCAGAGAAGAGAGAATGCTAATTCATATGAGCATAGATTTGTTACCATATCATGTATAGATGAGTTTTAATAAAATGTTTAAAATTGAACTTTTTTGAACAAAGCGGGTGAACGATGACCTCAGTAATTGGTGAAAGCGATTGAAAATCAAAGAGTTTTAAGTAGTCAAACTTGTTGTGTTATTATAGTGGAATGTGCTTGGTTCTAGACTATGTAATATATCGCTGTATTTTTGCATAAAATGAAGATACTGGGCCAAAGAGCTCAGTTTTATTCTCAGTAATAATGTTCAGGACTGGTCTTGTTTTTGGCCTGAAAAGGGAGTTGCACTTATAACATTAGACAAGCAATGTAAAAATTGTGACCAAGTGATTGCAAAATTCCACTTTAATATGTTGCTAACACTTATGTGGACGTCATGTCAAATGACCACTATATTTTATAGTTTAAATAAAAAGTTTTGGATAAGAAAGTCTAGCCCTTAGATAGAAATTTTCCTACGGTACATTAAAAGCTAAAACTAAATGTTATAAAGTTTGCAAACATGGAGAACAAAGTGATAATTTTTATGCATTCTTAAAAAATCTACTTTTTGTAAAAGGATGATCATGTTTTCCGTGTTTGTACATGTACCTAAAAAAGTTCATTCCATTTTAACAATTTGAAATTGGAACTGCTGTAGTGTAGCAAGAAAAAAAGTATGATGTGAAAAATCATTTTGCATAAGGAGAAAGTGCAAATTTCTATTCAATATTGAATTTTGTTTGCAAATGGAGAAACTACTAAAACTTTCGGGTTTAAATCCGCATAACTCAAACTTGTTCAGTTGATCCACTTTCATTTTAAACTAATAAAACCTCTGTAGATGAAATTGCAGGCACGTGATGTTTCTATTTTCCCCGTTAAAATTTTGTCAAACGAGAAAAAGTTTTTTGCTTTGCTTTGTTTCTTGGCTTTCATACAATTGCCGCATTGCCGGATTGTACTTGTAGTAAGTGTATTGTTTCAACCGTTGTACTTGCCCAGTTTTCTTGTTTCATCTAAGGCAAATTTTTCTTGCTAGACATTTTGATTTTGTATCTAGTTGTTATACAACTATTAACAATAAATGGGTTTTTGTACAGGTCTGAATTGATTTTGAATCAAAACACTTTGGAACGATATTTTCAAACTCTTTCATTTGAGAATGGTCAGAGCATTACTTTTTTTAACAACGTCATCATTTTTTATGGCCGTTCAAGCAATGTAAGTGTTGTTACTTGCTTACTGGTAACAGCTGTCTATTATTACCAAAAACCTTATTTTTCAGTAGAATGCTTCAAAGCAGGTGCCGCATTTGAGAATTTGAAAATTAAGCGTCATTATTTTCCTCTTAATCACACCAGGAAAGTTTCCCTATCATGAACCCAAGGAGGATGAAAGCAATAAATCCACGACACCGTACTTATTTGAGCTTTTTGTGTAATATAAAAAAGTTTCTAGATTAAATGACTTGAGAATGACCTGCCTATCGATGGTTTTTTTAACTTTTTATACTTATTCAGTTGTTTAGCTGTTGTTTTTATTTATTGTAACTTTTAATTTTTATGATAACTATTATTGAAATCATAATTATTTCAAGAACTGTCTTGTTGTGTTAAAACAGCTACTAAAAATAATATCATTGTAATTGGCAGGTTTGGCATTGTTTACTGTTCATTTCAATGGAACTTGCCAATGATAAAACTAATTTAAAGTACATTAGCTTGTTATTTGTAATTGATATTTCTTTTGTTATCATTACGTAAAACCACACAAAATATTCCTTTTGCTTGAAGAGTTGAAAACAGACCTTGTGAGACCCACTATGAGTATACAGTTGTTGTCTAATGCGGAATTGTAAAACTGTTACTAAAATTTAACTAGCAGCAGTTGAATCCCCGTTGGTTAAATGAGGTTTAGAGCTCCAAGGTCAACCAAAACCTCTATCTGGAATTGCAATATCAGTTATAATAAGCATATATATGATTTTATATAATCATTTGTAACGTTACGTAGTAGATTTGGACAGGTAAAGTGAAATGTTCATGGCGTTTTCAGTTTTAAAGTAACATCCAAAGTTTTTCATTACAATTAATCATTACTTGTTGATTTTTTTCAGTATATCAACAAATACGTGTAGTTTGAATTTAATCATTGGACTTTTTGTAAAAAAAGCGTCATCAGAAATTTAATCTCAGCAGCTTATCTTTTTATCTAAAAAGTTTTAAAAAGTATGCTTACCTTATCTTTTAATCAACTTTTAATAAGATTATTTTTATAGAAAATATGTAATTTCATTTTTTAGACTTGATCATGAAACATGAGGGTAGGTGGGTACATAAAGAGTAGCTTTGCCAAAAGTAAAGGCAAATGCTGATTCATGGAACACTAGTTTACCTCAATATTAAATTAGTTAGACTCTTATTTTTTGTTGTTATGAAAACCCCTTAACAAAGCAAACCTCTAGAAAACCCTTGCCAACAAACCCGTTTTTTAGATAATGGTTTCTTTTTGGACAAAACTGCAACTCTTTTGCACTGAATTCATCTGCAAAAATCATCTTACCAGTAAGAGGACAACTCTGTATACCTTTTTAAACACGATTCTACCTGAAAGGCTTAAACTAAATTAAATCTGCAAAAAGTCTGAAGGCCTTCAAAAAAGGTTCATTTGACGGAGAGATAGATCAGATTATTAGCAAATTTGCAAGAACAACGAAGGATACTTTTTTCAATTGTAGTTCCCTCAGATTCATAAAAAGCTCTTGTCAGAGACAGAAGTGTTTATAAAGCAACATCTGAGCTTTAGTGCGACCGAGACTATTGCCGTTGTGTTTCAACTGCTGGACATCACAGACTCTTTACCTGAAATAAACGAGCCTGCACAATTCACAGACCCACATAGTGCTTTAAAGTCCGAAATATTTCTCGGCATCATATCCTTTCAAGGTACATCAGCATTCTGTTAAAATTTGTCACTACCTTGTTTGTTTAAGCAATTTGTTCACTATACTGCCCAGTAGAGCAACCACAGGGATATCAATATGTACCAGACAGTTGGTTCTAGTGAGTGAGCCATGCGAAAAATTGATATATAAACATAAATATAGGAGCTTATGCTCATGCACGCAAGTCAATAAATGTATCTATTAATACAAAAAATGTTAAAATCAAGTCAAAATGATCAGCCATAACAGTAGTGATGAGAAGAACTCAATACAAAAACAGCGTATGTCACTTTTGCTGCTTTCATTGGGTAGCAAACGTAGGAGTGTGAAGTCACCACTGGTTGGCTGCATCAACTTTGGTAACATGTAACAATTGGTGTTTCACATAAAAATCTTAGCATTTAGCTCCAAAGAATTGATGGCGCATTCAGGTTATGAACTAACCTAACCTAACCAATTTCAGTTTTTTGCTCAATAGTTGCTCGTGAAATTTGGTTTTTTATAAGTTGTTCTATGAAATGTAGAACAAACGATGCTAAAACCGACAAGAATGCTAACTAAAAACTCCATTCCATAACAATGTTAAGTGCATCTTACAAAAGCTTTCATGTTCCCCTCTAAAAAAACATCGTTCACAGAGTCGTAAAACAAGCTTGATCACTTGTGATTTGTTTGTGAATAGCTGTGCAAGATTTTATTACCAATGGAGATACTTGATTAATACGTATGAATCATTTATTTTTGTTTTATTGTCTTTTTCAAATTGACTTGTTTCAGAAACCATGCCGCTTTCTGTTGAGTGCACTAACACCATTGAGAGTCTGAAACTGGCAGTAAAAGAAGTGCTTCACAGTCTACGTGACAAAACCTGCAAGATTTCTCACATCGAAGGTCTACAGCTAAGAGCACGGAACTTTGAGGTCTTGGCTAGAACTGTAGCTGATGATCCATTGAAAGCTGTTGAAGTTTTCGAAAACTCAACAAATGAAGTAAAAAAATTCTGCACATTTCATTCTGATGTGTTACTAAAGCATGGCCTTACAGGTATAGTTTTAAAGGTGCTGAACAAATTTCAAGGAAATAATCATTTTGTGGATTAACCTAAGGCAGTTTTTAAAATAACTTTTTTCCCCAATTAACGAAATCACTTTAAAACTATAAACTATTGTAGGACAAGAAACAGCATTATTTTCTGAGCTTGACAAAAGCCTGACTTTAAAAGAACTCTATGCCAGCATTGATACTCAAGGCCAAGGAGAAATCACAGTATGTCGATTCAGCCAATACAACAGCTTCACGATATTTCAAGATAAACTCACAAAAGAAGTTGGTGCACCACAGTCTGTTGCAGAGAGTGTCCAGAAAGCTTATGACTCCACCAAAACATTGCTTCAGTCGATGGAAGATGGTAATTATGTCACAAAATGAAACTTCGCGGTTTTTATTGCTGCAAACTAGTCTAGTAGCTCCGCTAGGCCTTTAGGAGGGCTTTAGTTTCTAGCCAAGTCAAATGTATAGCCTTGCTGGCAGTCGCAGAGAGTTTTGTACGTTATTTATGCAACAATCATTTTTTTTCGTTTACAAATGATTTCTAGGTAATGACAGTTTAAATTTGAATGTCATTTGATTTCCAAAATGATTCTTTTTGACTGTAATGTTGCTTTAATTTTTGAGATATTCGTAATGTAAATTATCATGTAAATGCCATTATGTACCTAACAGAAAACCTATTATTAATGAATTACTATGTTGGCTCAACTAAAAAAACTATGAAAAGTCTGAAAATAACTGCAAACATAATTTCACACACTCTTGAAAGTCTCTGCACAATAACTATTGCTGTGATGCCCTTCTTTTTATCCAAATAAGCCCAGTTTTTTTAATTCTGTTTTATGTCCATATATAAGTTGTTGTATATCAAAAATAAGTGCAGGTTAGCATCTATTGAACTTATACTAGAAACAAAATTAATGAAAGGACAAAGTGTTTTTGCGAAAGGACCCGTTTAAAACAAGCGAATCAAGTTTAGTTCAGCAATAAAATCCAAGACGCAGAACCTCTAAATGCTTTTGTAGGTAGCATACTGATGGAGGATCTGAGACAGCTTTGTGACATGTATTACGGTAGCGAGGTCGAAATGCTTCGTGAACAACTCTTCGACCTTGAGGTTACTCCGCATCAGCACTTGGATGCAGACTGCTTGTCTCTACAGATTCAATCTGGAAAAGCCGGTGTGCTAATCAAGCTAGAAGAGATTCTTGGATTGAAGTTGAAGCAAAGTGAAATCCATCAAATCTCACAGATAGTAATATGCACTACGTAATTTAGAAATACAAAAATTTGGATTTTTTATCATCGCTACTGGTAATGTACAGTTTTTTAACCATTGTTTTTAATGGTATTCACCAAGTTTTAAATGTAAAAAGTCTCTAAATAACTCAATTGATAAAGCTTTTGCGTTAAAAAAAAGCTCTTCTGACGCACAAAATTCTTGCATATATTTTTAAATATTCCATAGCACTCCACTCCTAAAATACAATACTCAGTGTTAAGAATTTTTCAGTCAAAACTTTGTTAAAATTTTTCATAGCTATGCAAAACATCAAGTAATCCATGAGGCCCTTTCAGATCAAAAAAGTGCATGTATTGAGCAAAGCATTCCATATTGTATAGTTCTCTGTTTCAAAGAGCAGTTACCTTTTTATTTATCAAGTTTAATCAACATCTTTGAGTCCAAACAGTTTATCAGAAACAAAAAAATGACTTGAAAAAAAGCAATACGGATTAATCTTTGGAGGCAAGTAAAAAGTGACAGGAAAAGTAGCCATAAATATATGTATTGCTAAAACGTTAACCTATTGACTTTATTATTTGTTGTTTTGAGTCTTTTGCTGATGATTCTGAGAGTTTTTTCCACCGAATCCAGTCACAGTCACTTTCAATTGCAGAGGGTTAGAAGATCTGCCAATGAAAGAAATGTTGCAAAAAGAGAAACATGTACTGAAAGAAAAGTTTTAGGCTCATTTTACAGTGTCTCATAAAATAGGTTTTTTCAACTAGATATTTTAAAAAATAATTATGTTTGCCACAATTAGACCAAATGGTGTAGAATTTATTTTGATAACCATTCACTTTCAGTATTTGGTGCATCTTGGTGTAGGAAGTTTACGTAAGGCCATGGCTCACTAGCCTATCTTTGCATAAACTTGTTTTTTTGGTCAAGCAATTGCCATTTAGTATATAAGTGCTCCCCAGAAAAATAATAAGCCTCATCTAGTTCTAATTCTTCACACTCATGCTTTTCGTTTTTTTTCAATTGCCTGCCGACAGAGTTAAAGCCTGGTTCACATACATCGTAGATGGCTCGCAAGTGATCGTGGATCCCTCGTGCGACGGATCCGCAATACATGTTCACATAAACTTGGCAAACCCACGATCGCAAGAAGTATAATCACTCTCTTCACTGGGAGGTAATAAAATCTCGAAGCACGTCTTCACTGACCAACGACTAGATACATACTAAATGAATTATCGTTGTTCAATTTACACCAAATAATTTATTATTTTTAACAGTGATAAAAAATTTTTACATTTTTGCTGTTATTATCATTGAATGTTATTCCATATTTTTTAATTAAATTTTTAACTGTTGTTCAATGGTGCATTATCATTTTTTTACCATATCTTAATATAAAATTTTGAATCTCAATTTATAATAATATGCTAATTATGCTATTATATAAAGATTTAAAGAAAATATATATATTTATACATTCAAATCAACTAACACAATATTTCAATCAGAAAATTAATAATAAATAATAATCAATATTTATAATTAAACAATAATAATTTTATTATTTATTATAATTTTTTGATGGCAGTCATTTTTACATGAGTAACCTTGACCTGAATGTGGTTTTTGAAAAAGAAAGTAAGAAAATTTACTCTCTATCGTACGACGGTCGCACGAAAGTTTGTTCAGCTGAACTTTTCTACGAGCCTCTACGACGTCGTACGAGCCACAGGAAATCCAGGTTCACATACATTGCAGATGGCTCGCAAGTGATCGCGGATCCCTCGTGCGAGCCATCTACGATGTATGTGAACCAGGCCTAAAACTTTTCTCACATGACTGACAGGTAGAATGTGCTTGCAATGACAATTAGAAATATCAATTCCCTAGTCAAATTAAAAAAAACACTGAGGCTCAGTAGAACCTGTCTGTAGTGTTGAGCTGCCGAATGCCTATGTATCTCTACTACTTTCGACAGAGCTCTCATAATTACTCGCTTGTTGGTGTGTTGTGGTGGAATTTTTAAATAAGGAGAAATTATTACCCCCATACTATCCTGGAAGTTTTCCTTTATCTATAAATCTTGAGCAATTTTCTTAACTGGAAGTTTAGTGAAACGAATAATAGCGGGAAAGTGTAATTTACGACTTTGAGGAAAAGGAAAAACAACATATAGATAGAGTTCAAGCAACAGAAAAAATGGCAATCAAATAATTTGAAGCTAACTTTTAAATACTATGCCTCGTACACAAGGAGTGAATTGATACAAGTGTGCAATAAAAACATGAAAAATAAGTTCAATATTTTACATGCCACTCCACAGAAGGCATGCTGATTTCAAATACATTGTGAGCCAAACTATCTAAGGGAATAAGCAAATATCTGAATACCCTACCCAAACCAGTTTTAAGAATAAAAAGGGTACATTTGCTACATATAAAGCTTGCAACTTATGCGGAAATGTACATGGTGTGAATTGCACTTTAAGCAGTTAAATAAACTGTTCATGGCCCAGGCACTCTATAGATGCTTAGAACTATGAACAAAGAGAACTATGGCAGTTGGGGGAAGTAAGTAAATTGTGCAACAATGGGGAGTTTGCGAAAGCCCAACGAGGCCGTTAACGAGTACGTGAGAGAGGTCACGTGGTACCACTAGAGCGGATTATCGGTGATTA
Organism: Cryptosula pallasiana; assembly: GCA_945261195.1. Classification (NCBI taxonomy): domain Eukaryota; kingdom Metazoa; phylum Bryozoa; class Gymnolaemata; order Cheilostomatida; family Cryptosulidae; genus Cryptosula; species Cryptosula pallasiana. The sequence goes on along the minus strand of OX183134.1, from coordinate 32,507,131 downwards.
TCTGTCTCGTCCCACGTAGTACCTCTCGTAAACGTGAGATTTTTTACGTCAATTTACTGTTTTGACGGAAGGGAATATTTGGTACGTGAGGCGCCTCTTTTACACTGGAGGGAATTTTTTTACCGCCATCGCAAATTTTATTATTAATTATTATTTTTATCATTGTTGATTAAACGCCATAAAAAACATGAAAATTACAATCACTCACTGGCGTATACACATTTTGGATAAACATCAGTTAGGCCAGTAATCCATGTACAGGAAGCCACCACCATTCGTAATAAAATAAATACAGCTGTGTGTTAATAGTAACTTACAACTTTGTTTGGGAGGCCATTATTAGTAAAATAAAAATACAAAAGGTGTAAATGCTATCGCTGTGAAAACGGAAATTATTTTCAGTCAGGGAATTGGCTCGCTCGGCGAGACTGTCGCAACGTACTTGGTGAGCTTATCCCAGAACTTAATAATTTGGCCAATTGGCGCGTACCCTACGTTAACGTACTCGTTAGTCAGGGTTTTTCGCAAACTCCCTAATGTGTTCAGCTCCTGAACGAAAACTGTAAATTCAAGATACAGTATTCTCTTCAAGATAACTGGATAACTACATAAATATGCTTGAACTCTGTGCAAGCATCTAACACTTATTGTATTATTACAATATTGGCAAATAGAGCTAAAGTCAATATGACTTTGATCTAAAACTTAAAAGTCACCATATTTTCAATTACCTCAAGTATTTTTTTTACAATAGAGCATTATCAAAGCCAGTATTGGCTTCCCTTTAAATTGGAATCTTTAAAACTATTTTGAGCTGAAAATGATAGCTAGCAACACAAAGCTGCATGTTGGTGAACAGTTTGCAGACAGTTACTGATGAAAGTAGCATTTTATTGATGAACTATCATCCTACTAAAAGTTGTGTTTTAATTTTCTTACAGAAATCTGAAGAGCTAAGATTGAAGGATTTGAAGAAAAGTTTTCAGGATATGTGCAAGATTCTTGAGTCTGAGAAAGTGAAAGAAACTGTTAGTGTAGAAGAACTAAGATGCCTTAAAACTTTTCAAGAATGTCGTTCGTTTGCTGAATGGGCAAAAAATATTGACGGTACGTGAGTTTCAATTGCTGATAGCTCATTGACAGTCTACCCAGAACTTGATTTTTAGACTTTTGAGAATAATCAAGTCCGACTTATTGGCTGATAGTCAGCAAACCTTGAATGAACACAAAAGCTGCTCAAGCTTCATAATGAAAACAAAAAATATTACAGTGATTGGTAATCTACAAGCAATTTAGCAGCATTCTAGTGTAAAGTATGTTGGCAAACTTTACTGAACACAACTGAGGAATGATCCTGATCAGTAGCCACCGCCCTTCTCTCAAAAGCACTGTGAGATAGTGCTGAAAGAATTTCCAAACCTGGAGTAAGTAAGAAGTATTAGAAAGAAGGGCCAGCTATTGTACCTATGAACACTCAAAAGTTCGGGATATAATGTGTTAGAGTGTTTGGTGGCTAAAGTTAATGTTACAGAGTACTTGACGGTGTAGGAAAATTCTAGATGTTTGGTTACCCCTGTGGAGACAGTTTTATATGCCTTTATAGCTTTTTTTCCATGAAAAACCAAAATAATTGCAATGGACATTTCAGTAGTGTACTAAACTAATTCACAGCTCCATGATACTATGCAGGATTTTTGTGTCTGTCCTGATACAAGCGAGGTAGCAGGCACCTGCACTTCCCTCAGCTCAGATGAGAGTCGGCAGGCTATAGTCAAGCACTTTAGTCGTCACGAACTACAGCGCTGATGAAAAATATTAGGAAGCCTAGAATTTTGTATGGTCATTTAGATAACATGCACATTTATGCTATTTGTATTGCTGCCAACACCAGAAAATTATACATTTTAGAGAAGCAGATTTTGTAAACTTTCCCATAGACTTATTATGGTGTTGACTCCACCAAAATCCAATCATTTTAGCTGGATGGAGCCGTGAACAGGCTTCTATCCCTTATAATCTGGTCAGCTAAACCTAATCTATCACCAATTGGTACTATGCTCGTAACGTCAACAAAAATGGTAGGATTTGCTCTAAAATTGCTTAACAACAACGGAATTAATTTTTCAAATTTTTACCACTCATGCTTGAAAATCATTGTATGTTTGAGCTGTTGTAGTGGTGTATAAAAGTTGCATTAAACTCACATGGCTTCATATCAGTTTTTGGGTAACCAACCGTCAACATGCCTCAGCCGTAATCAGAGAAGCGTTCTCTGATCATCCATTTGCGTGATCACCAACAGAAGTCAGTCAGAGAGATAGCGGAGGAGACCAAATGCAGCAAGTCAACTGTCCACTACAGTATCAAGAGGTGGAAGGAGACTGGCTCCACGAACGAAAGGGAAGGACGTGGGCAGCCGCAGATGGCTACACCCAGAGTGCAGAGGAACCTGGTTAGACTCTCCCTCAAGAATAGACATTTCACCAGCCCTCAACTGAGCACACAGTTAGAGGAAAGCACAGGAGTCAAGCTACAGCCCTCCACAGTGAGGCGGACACTAAGGAGGAATGGCCTTCGAGGCTGAAAGGCTAGGCGCAAGCCACTGCTCACGAGCGCCACCGAAAGGCTCGGATAGAATGGGCTAAGACACACCGTGCATGGAGTGTGGAGCAGTGGAAGAGTGTTTTATTTTGTGATGAGAGCAATTTCAATATCCAGAACCACACCGGTACTAACTGGGTGAGGAGAAGACCAGGAGAGGAGTTTCGGCCGGAGTGCACTCTCCCCACGATCAAACATCCAGCATCAGCCATGATATGCGGATGCAAGTGGTCCAGGTAGACTCCATGTCTGTGAGGGCATGATGAATGCAAAAAAGTACATAGAGGTTCTAGAGAAAGTGATAATGCCGTCAGCAAATGAGCTTTTTCCGGGAAGATGGACCTTCCAGCAAGATAACGCTCCATGCCACACTGCCATCACGGTCAAGAAATGCATGACAGATCACCGACTGAAGCTATCGCCTTGGCCAGAACAATCTCCAGATTTAAATTCCATTGAAAACTTTTGGATGAAGATAAGGACTCTTGTTGCAAAGGACACACCAACCACAAAGCGGCAGCTTATTGAGCCTATCATCCAGTCATGGTTCAGAGTTGTTAAACCAGAGCTGCTCACCAAACTGGTGGAGAGTATGCCACGTAGGATCGAAGGTTTCATCAAAAACATAGGGTGGCCTACTAAACATTAGTGAAAGATCACCGACAAACTAATAAAATCAACCCCAACGGCCCTTTTCAGTGCCACCAACTTTTATCAAGGAGTTTGTTCACTAATAAGTTTAACATGCGGCCTACAGCAAATGATGCATGGTACAGATCCCATAAATGTCTTCCATTTAAACTCATCGGATTCTGGTAGAATTGCATCTCTGCCAGGCCCATTGGAAAGTTTACAACTTTTTCTTTCCAAGAATGTATAAGTTGTTGGTGTTAGCAGCAATACAAATAGCATAGATGTGCATGTTATCCAAATGGCCATACAAAATTCTAGGCGTCCTAATATTTTCGTCAGCACTGTAGTAGTGCTGGCCTGCATTGCTGGACCAAGTCCAACGCTAAACTGCACAGCCTACTTGCTGGACCATACAGAAGTGGAGGCCACTCGCTGGTCGGTGCTTTGTCTGAGAATGCAAGTTAATGCTTGACCACAACAGCAAGCTTGTTATTAGTGCAGACTTCTAGCAATGCAATGGCAATAGAGTGTATGGTTGAGCGTAGTAGTGTTCTTCTGTTCCTCTGGCTTGGCCCCTCCAATTACTCTCATTTATTGGAGCTTCAGCCAGTATTTATACAAAAGGTTATGAAACCATTTCTTTGTTCCTTTAGGCGCAGCCATAGATAGTATAGTAAAAAGTTTTGCCGGCTTACACAAAAGAATACTAAAACATAGAATGATTGTACAGTAATTAGGACGTAGGGCTATAATGCATTGAACTGGTAAAGTTACATGAAGGATTATATACAAATCATACACACCAGTATGCGCATGTCTCTAGTGATGACTCTACTCTGTATAATAGAACGTTTTGCAAGAAGCAGGCCATAGAGGTACTTAGTCATTTCTGGCACGATACTAGGTCTATTGGTAACACTGTGTCCAACATAAAACAGGTGTCTCCTGCATAAAAGGAATGCTATGATAAGCAGTAGCTACTGCCAGTCGATGTCAGTTTATCTACTGCAAATACCCATTTGGTATGATGCCTGATTTCCGTGCTGTGTTTGATTAGAGAATTCAACTATAACCTAGGATTAATTATTATTTTTAGTATGGTTTGTAGTAAAACTTACTCTTGCACTTGTTACTCTTCTCAATATTGATTGAATTGATAGAGAAATACTATCTATTACTATTGTTTATCAATCTATCATTCATTATTTATTAGCCATTGAATTATTCCTTGTTAAATAAATAATTATTATTCTTGCTAGTTCTTATAAATATAATAAGCAGTAAAACATATTCACAAATTATAATGGATTGTTTTTACAGGATTTGCGTGTAAATTTTTTGTGATGAGTTTTTGCTTGCAACCTTTTTGATTCATATACTTATTTTGATTTCAATATTATTTTTATTATCAGTTGTAATGCTGCAGTAATTATTACTGAACTGCTATTATTATTATTGAAAGAAACTATTCGATAGTTAATAAAACAACAATTTTTTGATGTTTTTGTTGATGTAAAAGTAATAATTAATTACTTTTGGAACATATATTATGCTGATAACAACAAATGGTTATTACTGAAGTAAAATTATGCTGATTCTCTAACAAAACCGAAATCGTGCCCAGTTAGTAGTCTGTGAATAGACCGAATACAGGTCCAGTCAATAGTCTGTCTGCAGGTGGACCGAAAGCAGGCCCGGTAGATAGCTGAAGGACCGAAAACAGGCCCAGTTGATAGTCTGCAGGTGGACTGAAATCAGGCCCGGTAGATAGCTGAAGGACCGAAAACAGGCCCAGTTGATGTTTTTAAACTCTTAATATGATTTAACTTGCCGTGTAATTAATCGCCACCTCTAATAGCAGTACTATAGGCAGAGGTTTACTTAACAACGAACTAATAGTATCTGTTAATTTGCAGTGTCAATAGACTCGCCCGGCTAAACTAAACTACTTGCCAAATAGCCACTTGCTAGGTCAGGCGTGCTAAACAGTTTGCTGCCCCCTAGCGCATCTAGGCTATCATCAATTCTAAGTAAAGGATATGCGTCTTTCACGGTGAGGTCATTGACTTTCCTGTAGTCAACATAGAAGCGCCAACTGCCATCTTTCTTTTTAATGAGCACCACTGGCGAGCTCCAAGCGCCATGTCTTTCTTTGATTAGCCCATTCTCCTTCACCTCTTGAACCTGCTTTTCTATTTCTTGCTCTTGCGCAGGTCTGTGGCAATACGGTCGCTGTTTGAGAGTCTGGAAACCAGGTAACATAGAAATTTCATGCTTCACCACTGTGGTTTTGCCGAGATCATACTTGTCCAAATTAAACACGTGTTGGAAGTCTTTCAACCGCTGTTGTCATCTTTTCCTATGTGGTGTTGATAACCTGGAACACCATGTGTCGCTGGCTTTTTGTAGTGTTTCCGGGAGTATCTGCTCCATCTGTCCTTGGTTTTCACTTTCTACTTTGTTTACAGATGCGCACTTGGCAATGGTCGTGCCTGACTTCAAAATCACAGGGACACCAGTGTAGTTTAGCACTCTAATGTTGATGTCTTGACCCCGCTGTTGGTGTAAGGAGGTTGCTACTCTCACCCCATGGTTACAACCCAGACCCTCAACGCAAATCTTTCCTGGAGAGAATGTTTGGTTCAATCGGCTAGGATCAATGCATTCTGAATGGGCTGGTATCGACGTCTCATATTTGATTTGCACCTTTGCTGCCAGCATATCACCATCATTATCACAGCATTGTACTCGTTGTTGACTGATGATCAGTTCGTTAGTGCGGAAGTCTATGCTGCACTGCTGTGTTTTCAAGAAATCGAACCCAAGCAAAACATGGTTGTTGAGGTCAGCAATTAGGAATCTACTATCAAACTTTAATGGCCTGAGCCGAAAAGTGAGAACAGTTTCACCCTTTATCTCTATCTGTTGCCTGTCAGCAAGGATTCCTCGAGCAGAGACCGGGTTGGGTTTGGTGTGTGCTTGGGGTGGTAACGCTTGTAGTATGTTAGCGGGTAATATGCATTGAGAGCAGCCACTATCCAACAGCATGACAATTTTCTGACCTTCTACTTTAACGTTCACAAAAAATGCCGAAACATCGGCTTCTAGTACAGCTCCTAGCTGTATATAATCCTTTTTGACAGTGTGTTCGACTGTAACAGGGCTTACTCCTGTCGAACCTTCCTGTTTCCCTGTCATTGAGGACAGGCCCTGGCAAAATGCCCTTCCTTGCATTTGAAGCACTAGGTAAATGATTGGAGCGTTTCACCAGGTCTTTGTTGTTTTAGCTCAGCCTGAGAAGCCATCAATTTCCCCATCATCTCGGCTTGTTTCTCAATTACTTTTTGAAGTGAATCCCCTTTCACTAGATTGATCCTGTGGTTGCTCTGATTGATTTCACAATAATGTTGTATAGTTTCCACAGCTTCAATCAAGGTGCTTGGAACCCGACTATTACGCTCCCAGACCAATGTCTGACAAGTAGCAGGGAGGCTATTGACCAGCTCCTTTATTGCCTGTGATTCTTTCTGTCCATCGTCCAGGCTGGGGTAGGCAGCTTGCACTAGTTTGCGTACATGAGCAGCAAATTCGTAAATGTTTCCACTGGGTTCAGGTTTACTTCATTATTATGAATCTTGTTATTTTGCTCAAATTTTTTTTGTAGTTGACTTCTCTAACATCTCAATGTTCCACCATATACAATTAAATTAAACTCTCCAACTTTTATTTCAAGCTTCTATGAAAGTTTTTTTCCCTGATGCTTTGGGCTGTTTTGTTGGCATGTTAGCAAGTTAAAATTCTGATAAGAGCAGCCCCTGTTAAAAAGTTACCCTTCCACATGAATAAGCGATAGCTTTAGATATTGAATATATACATTTTCCTATAACTGACTGGTTAGGGTTTACAGCAGGTACAATGCACCTTGTGGAGATTCCGCTGGTCAAGCACTAAGTGAAAATTTTAAAATATTTTGAGCCAGACTACACAAAAGCTGAGTGCTTCCTGTAACAAAAACTAACTCTAACTGGCAATAACTGCAATACAAGGCATGTCTATAAAATAGAACGTGTAAATAATGCAGATAAAATAGCGGATAGGCATTGGCTAATACATAGATTTCCCAACATAGGAATGTCTTATTAAACAAAAATACAACTGCTTCTTGTTATTCAACCAGCTCTCAGTCTTGTAGGTGTAACCGATGGCGACAGACTGTAATCTGTAAGTGACAGGCTGCTAATATCCTGGTTAGCTACATCCATAGAGTGCTTCTTTTAAGCTTTGTGGTTAAATTCTACTTGCTTGCTTCTACTAGTAACTTAATCTTGGCCTACACAGACTTACCACTCACACAGCAGTAAAAATCATTGTTCGGATTGTTTTATCAAATATTTTTTAAGAGCTTAAGTGTTGTCACAGACTGCTTTCACAATAAGCCAACTTGTCATCGCAGTGCCTAGCAATCATGATGGCTCAGTAGCTAAGCGCAGGGTCACCAAGTTAGAGAACAGAAGTCAGATTTCCATACAGGGAAAATTGTTTCTCTTCTAGAGAGGAAAGTTTAGGTAAATCTAATACACGTATTTAAACTTGAAAAAGTGAAACACCGTCAAAATGCAACATTCATGACGAAAGATGTCATGTAGGCTTGCAGTGAAATTCTTTTAGCCATGTGGCAAAATGGAAAATCGCGTAATGCATGAATTTGTGCTTACTGAGACTTCTTCAAACCGAAAGGAGGTGTAAATGGACGCTTAGATTATTAAAACTTTTCTATTTTCTTCTGCGATAGTTGTCGCGGGAGTTTTATCCTCTTCATTTTTAATTGTCGCGGGGGTTTTCGGGACAATTTTCTAATGTTTCTATCAGACCCACAGTAAAAATCTATACACCATCGTGTAGAACAGAATCTCCTGTATTTTCTGGTTTTTAGTTGAGAAAGAATTGTTAGTCTAGACAGAAACCGCTTCAGGTTAGCCTTGCCCTGTTCCTTTTCGGGCAAGAACAATTTTTTCTTGCTGAGATAATTTGAAACAATTTTTTTGCAAAGAGCCTCCACAGACGAGATTTGTTCCAATAAATGATTAAATTATATTTATTTAAGCACGCTGGAATTGTTTAAAAGTGGAAATGAGGGTAAGTAAGCTATAAATTAATTATTTTGATGACGACGATACTGTCAACCAGTAATTATTTTCTGTTTTTTTTCAAAATGTTTGTTATTATGGTTCTTTATATCAGAAGATAGAGCTTAAAATTCTTTATTTATTGGTGTAAAACTTATGGCAGTATCTCAATTATCAAAAAATAAGTAATATTATTCTTTAAAAATCTTCCGGTATTTTCTCAATACAATCGCCAATTTTCATCGTCTTGTTCTGGCCAATGTTGGTGCCCATTACTGGTAAAAATTACTTACCTAGATCAACATTTAGTTTTCTTTCCAGCTGTAGTGTTAATTTTTTTGTTTTGAGCTTTCCTTTTGATGATTTTTATATGCTAAGTCTTAATAAGTTTAAAAAATAAGTCTCATTAAAAAAATTGTTTTTCCCATTCACCAGTACATAATCAGCTATAATCAAAAATCTACATATAGAATAGGTATTGGCAAACTCTATAAACTTCTTTTTAACTCTGTGACAGTAACAATTGAGTTTAAGAAAGTTATTAAAAATTAAGATTTTTCTCAAAGCACATGAGACTGTTGAATGCACTCAGGCATGAAGCAGACAATGCTGATCGAGTTTAAACAAGCTATGAAACATTTTTAGGGTGTAACTGGCGACTAATTATTATGTTTATCAGTGGATGTAGTTTTATCTTTTGAGCTTTGTATCATACAACAACAGTAATGGTTTGCTAGTTAGTTCATATAATGATGTGATACTCAGTATTCCCTGCACAAGTTCAAGCCTTTTAAAGGGCCTATGGCGCCAAATTTGAAGAGGATTTGATTTAATTTAGACTTTTTTGGGTTGAAATGTGTTCAGAAACATTATCTGGAGTTGCCCTCTCATCAGTAAGACCATTCCTACAGACGCAGTCAGCACTACCAGGACGCCTTTTTTTGCAAAGACACACCGAGTTATATAGAGCTATAAAGCGAGTTTTCAAAAATTTGGCTTGTTTGCATAGAATTAGGGCTTCCTAAATATTAGTATTGTGCAGAGACTCTTTTGATTGCAAAAAATGATATTGCAACAAAATTTAACTTTTTTGAACTGTTTTTCTCAAGTCAGCAATTTATTTTATCTTTAGTGAGGTTGCTGTTATGTATACATTGGCATTCATGTGATAGTGTTCGTGATCAAAGTCAAAAGTCGTAATGAAATTTTTGTATCAAAATAATAATTTTCAAGTGAAAAATTAATCAAACAATAAACTTAGTACAATTTCACAATAATACTAGGTGAAAAAAAAACATTGCCGAATTGTATTTCCGGCATTGTTTTTTTTACAACAACGATAATAATTAAATCTGAAATACCGGCCATCCTTCCAAGAAAAAGTTTCAAAAGCACTAAATAATAATGATAACTGAGATTTTTAAAAAGTAGTTTGAAACTGAAAAAGTAACAAAAATGGTACAGACTACTTGCTGGAATATACTATATAATATCATAATGCAGATAGTCCCTTCTGTCAAACGCGTTGTCATAGACCTCCATAGACCTCTACATACCTAATGCACTTTCGTTGACTCAAGTGAGTTTTCTCAATATTTTTACAATACTTGATGAGTAAACAACTCTACACACAAAGTTCGTCTTGAAAAGCCCGTCCTAAGCCCTTTGACTAATTGGCAAGTTACACTCATTTGTTACCCAACAATAAAGCCACCCAAAAAGTATCAAGGAAAAATCTTGCACACAAATTTAATGGAGAGAGCGAAAGTCTTTTGCAGACAGGTGTTTATATAAGAAATTAAAATCTGCTTTTTGCAATGGCTTTTATTTTTTTTAACAAAAATTGAGATTTTTGATAGATTGGAGTTTTTTTCCGAAAGCATTAAATCGACCATTAGCCAGCATTTAGTTATCATCAGGGTGCACTCTGTCTTCTGAAACATTTAGGCCAAGTCATCACCAACCCACACTCCCAACCCTTCCCCCCCAAAAAAAAAAAAAAAAAATAAGGAAAGAAAGAAAAGGACACCATTTTCACTTAAACATAGCTTATGATTAGTTTGTTTTAACGCAAGCGCGGAAAAACAAATGATAAGATTTTATAATTAAAGACAAAATCATCAGAGATATGTCATTAATTTTATTTTTAGAAAACAGGATACCGCAGTATGTGCGTATAATTAAGAACCAGTATACACTCACTGAAAACCAAGCTGAAAAGTCTTCGCAATTGCTGGATGTGTTGACAGGCTATGCACCTCTTATCTACCACTTTGATGAAAGCAAAGATGATCTCATCAAAATCTATCGCTTGTGTGAGACGGTTTGGGAAAACAGAGAAGAAAACCCAAGACTTGCAGATCAACTGGTAAAATGCTAAACAAACTGGTGTTCGCTACTTTCAACTATAAGAAACCTTTTGTCAATGGAATTTGTTTAACGTTTGCTCACTTTAAAGTGCTGATAATAATACAACCATCTTGCTGTGCATTACTTTAATAGTGTAAAAATATACATGTTAAAGCTCCTATGCTATGAGGACCGGAGTATCTTGGAAGCATTTGAGAATGCACTCTATACAGCTGGAACTGAGGCCAAAACTATAAACAGTGTGGGAGTTTATGAAATAGCCATGGACGAGTCTCTGGACTTGGACCTCTCTTCATTTGTGCAACCGGTATGACATATGCAGTCATTTCTCTTTTTTTTTCTTTTGAGCTTGAATAATACGAGTTGCACTAGGAAACAAAACAATGAAAAATCTTGATAACTTGGTTCTGGGCGGCATTTTAAAAGCTGAACAAATAACTGGTACGCTCTTTACAAATCACACAAATTCTCAAAATATCTGGTGATGCTTTTCTATTTTCACAAATGGTTGATGGAGAGCCAATATTAGAGAAAATTTATTTTAAAAAACCTGTTAGTCTCGAGCTTAAAAGTAGTAAGACAGGAGCAGATCTCTGTCATATTGTCTAAGGACCAAAAGGTTCTCTTGTTTCAAAGTGTCTTTTTAAGCACCAGGTACTATGGGAACCTGAAATGTGCTTTTTTGTGCACCAGTTTTTTTTGTGTTAAATTTTGTTGTAAATGTTTGATTAACTAAGTATATATTGTGCAGGGGTTGCTTATATTGGGGCTTGTATCGTGATTTAGGATGTGGGGTTGATTATTGTAAAAAAAATGAAATGTTGTTTTACTATAATGCTGTTGATAGGCTAGATGTCAACAGGGGAAGATGTGGAGATGAGAGTGATGAATGAAAACAGTCCTGTTGATGGTACTACGAGTGACATTGTAGATGTTTTGCCGAGTCTGAAACGAAAAGTGCTAATACTTATGATGATATTGGTATTTGTCATAAGATTTTCTATTTTGGAGGTGTTACCTAGTTTAGTATTTATAAAAGCGCTGACAGAGAAATACAAAAGGCAAGAACCTTTCCTGTACAAATCCTAAATGAAAAAATTGACGGCTGACGAACATCTAATTCACCATAGATGGTAATGCTGAAAGATTTGAAGCGAGCATGCGCTCCCCGTTTTACAGCTATGATTGTGGGTCCGACCCATTCAGGGAACACGCAAGCAATTTTACAAATGATTGAAGTTAGTCAGACTATTGCTCATGCTCCACCAGTAAAAATACATTACTGTCATGGAGCCTATCAAAAAGCCTTGACGATGAATCTCGAGTGATGTTTCACCAGGGAATGATAGATATGATGATCAGTTTCACCAGAGACGGACAAAACAGATCTTCGATGATTGATGGTTTGATGGATGAAGTTTCTGGTAAAGCCGGTGCAAATGCTTTATGTACAAAGCACAGTCATCATTTCAACATAAGTGTCTTTTTCATTGTTCAAAAAATGTCTTTAAAAGTGAATAGTGCAATTTCCTTGAATAGCCACAATAAATTACTTTTTAAAAATTCTCGAGAGGCTTTTTCGATTACCTACTTAGCTCTTCAACGCTTTCCCGGAATTACAAAACTTGTACAATAAGCCTTTGAACAAAACAACAAAGAAACCATACTCTTTTCTACGAATAGAAACGACTCGGCAAACGGATTATCAACACAGACTATAGGGAAACTTCACATCGGATCAACCTACGATATCATATGCACCCAAGTAAAAGCATATAAATACAGTTACCATTCAATTCATCTCACACATATTTTGTTATTCATTTGCGTAATAAGTTTTTACTATAATGACTAAAGCTCTGCAACGAAAGTTGAGAAGAAACATTACCTCCGCTTGGATTGAAAAGTCTGTAATAGCTAATTCGAAAAAAGATATTATTATGACTCTAATGGAATGCGCTAAAGCTATTATAAATGAGACAATACCATTATCGAATATCAGTATAATTAGTTGCAGTGGAGTACGAAGGATAATGCTAGTCAGGTTAGGAAGTCAATGATAGACGATAAGAAAGTTGTACTGCAAAAAGAATGATTTCTAGCTTCCCGTCAAGGTCCTATCATCAGCACAGTAGTTCCCAGCATACAGAAAATTGTAGAAGATGAGTATCTCCTCAATAATGATGCGGAATATGATGGGTATTTTAGCTCTGGATGAATTGAAAGGAAGAGAAAAAACCCGCTATAGTCAAAAAGACCCACTCGAATCTGTTTTAATCGTTGATAGAAACTGTCAAAAACATTATATTAGGTAATATTTTTCTAGAATTGGAACACTTTATTGAGTTACAGTGCTACAAGAAGGAGCTGCGCAAACTAATCGGCAAAAGAACAGTCTTTGATAAGCGTAAAAGTTTTACTCAGACTGGTAGAGAGAACCTTTTGGAGGCTACAATAACACATATTGTACCCCTTTTATATCATCAACAAAACCAATAAAGCCATGAGTCTCCAACCTTTGACATTTTGTAGGCGTTATTTTCTTGTGTCTGAAAATGAGCACGATAAATTAGTGAGATAAATTGGCAATGATCAGGCCACAAGCGGAGATAAAAACACCCCTCCTTCATATTACAACTTTATTGAAAATATAACGGTTTGAGATATAAAGAGAAAGCGAGATGCTTTGTTGGAAACGTCGGGTGAATCCGATTTGTCCATGTATGAAAAGTTGGACGAAAGCGTCCAAAGCATGCATAGTTGTTTGAGCGATGACAGAGAAACTAAAAATAGTCACCAACAGGTGGATAACTGGTCTCGTTGCCAAGAAACCAAAGTCACAACCTAAACCACCCTTGGCTAATAGTACGATTATCAATGGCAGGTCTGACCTACTTTCACCAATCGAACCTACTTGTTCCACCTCCATGTTAGATGCTACTGAGAAACCGTTGATATGGAAAAAATTTTTTTATACCAATAACCTGTCTATGAATGATATCAAGAATGTTGGTGGTGGAGAAAATGATGACGAGGGTATGAAGGAGCATTAAGAAGAGTTTGAGAACAAAAGTATTCAGTACCCCATAGAAGAATGGAGATTGAGTGGTCGGTGTCAGACTGTTGGAACTCTTGAGCAAATTCGGCAATTAAGATTCCAATATGGACACCCTCAAACTAGAGAACAGATGGGTAAGTCCTAAGATTTGTGAAACTTTGTCGCAAAAGATTCTAACCGATACAGGCCCAATAAAACGAGAAACACGAATTACAGCAAAATTAAAAAACTGCTATTGGATCAAGGGATCATAACTGTCAGGAGATCACCTCGAAAACGTGTAAGGGAAGATGGTGATCATTCCAGGGACTGGAAAATGGGCTTCAACATGTTAAAACAGTTGTATTACAATCCTGCAGTGCACACGTCTATTCACAAAGAATTTGCAAAAGGCTGAGTTGAGAAGATGCCTACCCACAGCATAAAAGAGTGGCAACCAAGTTTAAGCAACGTCCCACAATTGTAGCTAGAATACGAGAGCAGGTTCAACTGGATTTGATGGATATGAGTTCTCGGAAAGAAGAAAACCATGACGCAGCACTTTCACTAACAGCCTTCAATTCTCTATCCAGAAAAGGTTGGGCTGTTTTACTAATCTACAAAGCAGATCGCATTGTAGCCAGAGGTTGGAGAAAGATACTGGATGGAGAAAACTACACGGCTTTGCAATCGGATAAAGATAAAGAGTTTGACAATCATCATGACAGGAGCCTGCTGGCAGAGAAAGAAATCAAGAGTTTTACTACCGTAAATGAGATGATAAATGCTTCGGTGGTGGAGCGTTTCAACAAGACTTTATAAGACAAGAATCACTGATACCTGATGTCCATAGATGATGACAGATACATCAAGGTGTTACTATTAACACCCCTATAGCTATGACGCCAAAAGACGTAAACTTTTGAAACCAAGAACTTGTGTGGAATCGATTGCACGAAGGAGGTGACCGCAGCAAGGCTAAAGGACCGAAGTTGAAAGCTAGCGATTGTGTGAGAATTAGCAACGCAAGAGGGGCTTTTGACATTAGATACACTCCAAATCTGATCATCGGCTTTTTTATAATCATTGCTGCTCTTAACCACAGAAAAATACTGCATGCAAGGTGAAAAATCTGGTCAAAGAGAGGATTGAGGGAATCTTTTACAAAAATAGAATTGCAATAGATTAGAGAAGCGACAATTTTAAACATCGAATATATATTGGCAAGAAGAAAGCAGAGAGTTAAGAGACAGGTACTGTTCAAGTGGTTAGGGTACAGCAAAAACTTCAAAAAATGGTTGAATAACTAGCTTATAAGAAACAAACGCTCCCTGCCACCACCATAAGACGGCAATATGTTGATGCTGATAACTTTGCCCTCAAACTCTGATGGCAAAGAGTTTTCCGACAAGACCCACTCCAAATTTATGTCGAGACTATATAAACATCTTGACATCATCGGAGCTAAATCCGAGTTAGCTCTGCTAAATATACTGTATTCCAATAATTGGAAAAACGTGACCAAGGGTAAAAAATATCTGGAAAATACGGATGTCTCCTGCAGAAGCAAAAAGTATTTCGCCTTAATTGTCAATGGAAGATAACATAGTGTGGAAAACTTGGATGAGATAATATGAAAGCGAATGCGTGAAATGAGGTTAGACAAAAATTTTGCCATCTCCTACGACGAATTAACCAACATGAGTTTACTCAGCAACAGCGATCTCGATACGACTCATAGTTTTTCCAAAGACTCAGCTTACATCTTTGGATTTGAACAGAGTGGAAAAACTACGAACCCCAATGGTAGATACAACAATGTCACTTCACCTGACAGAAATTTTGGTTTAACCTCTTTATACGTCTATTCCAACATTGTTGACAATAGGATGATCGGTGATACAAACGTGCTTTTGCTAAGAGTCGTACCGGTGGAAGGGAAAAATAATACTGTCAATCACCAAGAGTTTAAAAACCCGTAATATGTCAACATGGCATTGCTGAGTAGCGATCTCACAAAGTGTTTATAACGAGCGATGTCGGTGAGCAAATATCATTTGATGGTGGAAAAGTCATGCTGATAGTTCTATTCAGCAATACAGAGACACAATGAGTTTAGTACCATACACCCCCGGAGACTCGAAAGATTTGTTGAGGAGTACTAAAAGATGCAAGCTGGGAATGGAATCAGAGTGAATAGCGGATGTCGAGTGAGGCCTGGTATAGGGGCAATGGACTTGGTAATGATTTTTCAACTATCCTCAAACCGGCTATGCCTCTGCTGAAAAGAGAAGCAATAGGTCTAGGTTAGAGAGCTGTTCGTAGGTAGCAATGTAGCATGGGATGTCCTCGACCGACACAGCTTGCATCCTCTGCAAAAAAGAGGAGATTAACAGAGCTCAACGATTTTGTAGGCGATGTCCTCGGCACACTGCATCCGGATAATGTCAAGAGGAACAACAACTCCGCTCCGAGGAAGAAGAGAGGTCCAGGCAAGCATGGTCATTCCATGTTTTAGCAAACGGAAGATCTATAAATACCATAGAGAGTGACATTTAACTTTATTAAGCAACATCACTTCAAAAAATCATCACTCGCAAAAATATAGCTGGCCTGGATGGAACTACGAGCAACAAGTTGAAGGTTCTCACTACAACAAAAACCCTGCACTGGACGTGTTTGTGACTAAGCCCACAAACATTTCGGTAGAGAGATCTGATCAAGTCATCATCAGACCCGATAGGTTGGATCCTACAGCAGGATCGAGTTGAATTTGGCAGGGAGTAACGAGCATTACACGGACCTTTACAACTCGTTTCTGCAACTCGGAACCACAGTTGTCCAAAACGATGAAAGTGATATTGTAGGCATCAACTACAACTTATTCATGTGGATGGGAGACTTCCTTCATTCAATGTTCAAGGAGATGAAAATGTCTTTGGAAGGTAATGCTGTTGCTTTTTGCAATTACTCTAAACTAGCGCCTCTGCAAAGAAAGACTATTAACAGTCGGAGGGTTGGGTACACAAAGATTCAACGAGTAAACGCTGATAACCGCCAATAACCACAGTGCAGCCGACAAAAAGAAGATGAGAAAGTTAGTCAGGGGTGCGAAAACGTTGGAGTTTTCTGGC
Source organism: Cryptosula pallasiana (assembly GCA_945261195.1). Taxonomy (NCBI): domain Eukaryota; kingdom Metazoa; phylum Bryozoa; class Gymnolaemata; order Cheilostomatida; family Cryptosulidae; genus Cryptosula; species Cryptosula pallasiana. The sequence continues at coordinate 32,490,230 of OX183134.1, read as the reverse complement.
AAACCCCACCTTGCTATTTTCCAACAGAGAAAACTTATAGTTCCTTGTCCGACTATAGAACTGGAGTTTGAACGGAGTTCCAGCAAATTGTCTTTGTTCACTGCTGATGAGTCACCAGTTGGAGGAGCGAAGATCAGAATTGGCAAGTTTAAATTGCATCTACGCAAGTTCAAGGTAAATGCCACGATACAAAACACTCAACTCGGCTTGTAGTTGGAGGGACACAACTAAATTTATTCGATTGAACGAAAGTGATTGAAGTTGTATGGGAGTCGAAGCTGAGTGGGACTGATTGATATAACATTGGAGGAGAACAAACCAAAACCAAACAGGTCTATTTAGGCTTGTTCGATCATGAGGCTCTTAGTGGAAATTTCACCCGGAACTTGTTTAGAAAGCAGGAGGCCAGCGTCAAGAGCATCATATTGAGAGTGCCAAACTCTAGAAAAAAACTTTTTCGCTGGTAACAATGTAATGGAAATTACCTAGTGTTACTGGCAAGTAGATCAGCCGTTAAGTTCTACTACCTGAGTGTGCATCATGGGAGCTTATGCCTACTGCATCGATTGATGGAAGTACTATGGCGTGGCCTACTGGAGAAGGACTGTTGCTGGGACGTTCTATTTCTTTGTGTGCATTTTCCAGCCTCTAATGATTGTGATTAACCCAGCTATTTGGCCATTTGTATTGTTATTTCATGTAGTGTCCTGCTTGTTGTGCAACTTCAGGATTAGCTGTAGTAGCATGATATGATGTTTTGCATGCAATAATCCTGTAGCTTTTTCAACAGCCGAGATGTATTCTTTTATAAATAGTGACGTAGATCACCCACTGAAGAGGGTTGGTTGTGCGCTTGGCTAAGAAGGTTCTTGGCCAAGCTTTTGTGTTTTGCTCACAATACAGCAATATTCAACCTGAAACTCTGTTTGACTCGTGAGGTTGGTTGCCTGGTGTTACTAGCTAGTCTACACACAGCAGTATCCGGATCTGTCTCATCTACAGGACGTTACCAGAAAAGCCATCTCTACTTTCGCAGTAGCGGGTAGTTTTCTCAAAGAAAGCTTTCCCTCCATGAAAACGTCATGGTGACTGTGGAAATTCAGTGTAAGGCCAACACAACCGAAGTTTTGTTCCTGGTTGCCTACTTTTTAAAGGATGCTGTGTTGGAGAATGATAGCTTTCTTCAATTAGCTGTCACTGGTGATGTAGTGCTCTATGATATCGTTGATATCTTTCCTGGCGAGGGCTAGAGATCAGTTTTGGGCAAAAACTTTGCAAATCTCTGTATTCAACACTCATTATTCCCAAGAACCCAGAGAACATTGCTTAGCCGTGTACATTGATGATTCTGGCCAGGATGTTTTTGACTCACTCAGATGACCTGTAAATTTTTACCCATACATAAGCGAGTTGCTGAGGAGGCAGAGAGGAAAATATTTGATTCAGAGTAATGAGACACGGCTGCAAAACCTTTTTTCAACCGCATACGGCAAGTACTGTGTATCCTTTTGTTTACTACGAAGCAGCAAAATAGGCATAGAAGAAAATGTGATAAGCTTGCAAGATATAGGAGACAATGAGATGAGATATCGCTCGATACAAAGATTCATCCTACAGAGTTATCTTAGCTATGAGCTTGCATGAAGTAGCAGCAATAGATGGAGTACACGTACAACAAAACCAGTCTGCTAGATAAATTGCCAAAGTAAATTATTATAATGAAATTTTATTTGATACAACAAATAAATTAAGTATGAGCTACAAGTTAATGTAGTATTTCTCTCAATTACTATAGAATTTATGAACTAATGTGTAATGTCTATAGTTGATGTTCAACTCATATTTTATAAGACGTAAATCAGAGTCTCTTTTTCTCTCTCACTCCGGAATCCTTCTTTAGTTAGATCTAAAAGACAGAGTAACTAATGAGACTAGCATACATCATAGTAGGACTTGGCTTAAAAATTATTTTTGATTTTGTGGTAAAACAGATAAAGCTTACCATCAGAGATAGTTAAGCACCTCCCTTGTCTTGGTGATCAAGCAGTCAAGTTGTTGATTTGCACATTCTTCTTTTTTGACATCATCAAATTAGGAGAGAAAGTGATGGTATCCTGTAGCATCTAGCAGATCAGGGGCTTGAATGAATGTTTGAAGAGCTCGGAGCAAGACGATGTTGTAGGAAATTGCGCTGTCTGCAGTTTGATTCGGTCCTTTGAATAGAATAACTCCGTCTTTTTTCAAAACAATCGCCAAAGCTATTTGAGGGTGCATGTATATTTATCCAACCAGTAGCTCTCCAACCATCATGCATTTGTACTAAGCCACAAGAGTCTCGGCAGTCTTGCTCCATAGAATGTTGCACTTTTTAGCATTCCAGGGTTTTCATAGTTTATGACACTATGTGGTGGAAAATCGTACATGTGAGCTCCTTTGAAATAAGCTTTGATCTGTCTCATACTCTTGCCTGCCAATCCATTGAAGGCATCCTTTGACTTTTAACAGTAACTGTATCCATCAGTAGTGTGAAAATGGTTTCCCCAGTCTTTCCCTCTACCATGTAGATCAAAGCCGTTGGAGATGTCTGCTTAGCTTCATTAACCAGCAATCCTAAGTCGGTTGAAACACTACTCTTCTCTCGAATTGTCTTCTTATCCTCCCTATAATTGTAAGTGAGAGCACACATTGCTTCATCACCAAATTAGACGGTAAAAACCTGCATACCTGTTTGCACTGGTAGATCTCTGGTTTAGGCGGTTCTTTCAATGCAGTTTTGTCGGGGCGGGACACAGTAATTAGTAGAGAGGCGCTCTTGTGGGAGAGGGCACTCATGTTTTTGATGTTGATGTCCTGAATGGTACTCTCGGCGCATTGGAGAAGTTTGTCGTCTTCAACATCCATCACAACTCTTCTTTTACAGTTCGAGTCTCCATCATTGTCTATGGTCTAATCATCTTGTTTTAGTTCTTCCGAGATACCAGCTTCACATTTTATCACTTGAGACCGTACACAACTGTTGAAAGGGGGACTAGTATTCTTTTTTTACGGATGGGGGATGAAACAAATTCCTGGGTCTCTGTCTTTTCAGCCATCAATTGACTTTCTGTGTCTTGACTATTCAATCTAAAGTATTGAAAAATGAGTTACTTGTTCATATTTAGTCATAAATAACTCAACGATAGTTTCTTCACAGCACGACTAGTTGGGTTCTTCCACTAGTTCTAAATTAGTTATTTAATATTTTTTACCTAATGCAGAGAATCCTCCTAGTAGTTGTAGTAAATGCCGTTGTTGTTGGAGAGGATGCTTCTCGCGTAAAAAAAACAGTAGCTCATAAAGAGCTAAAATTGCACCAATAGACATGACCCGAAAACCTGAAGCTTTTTATATTATAAAAGAAACTGAACAATGTCTTTTTGTTCAAATAAGAGCCTTATGTATTATAAAGGGAGTTTCGTGCGAAGAAACTAATTTTACTCACACGAAAACCTTACAATATATAATAAAAGTAATTTTGCGCGAAGAAGTTTTTTTCATTTGTGCAAAAACCTTATATATTAAAAAGGGATTTTTGAGCGCAGCAATTTTTTTTTAACTTTCCCAACATCCTGATATACCACAAAGAGATTTTTAAGCAAACAAACTTTTTTTCATTTGGGCGAAAACCTCATATATTATGAAGGGATTTTCACGTGAGCATTCTCGTTGGTCAGCCATGGCCGATTGGTGCAACTTTGACTATTTAACAAGCACTGTTTTTACACAAAAATCATCCATTCAAGCAACAACACCTTAATAAGCAACATATGTTACAGCATCTACTACAGGTACTAGGGGGACTCTCAGCAATAAGGTAAGAATTAATAAATAATTATTTAGCACCAGTTAAAAAACAAAAAGCCTCTTCTATTTATTACAGTTATTTTACTGCAATGTTTATTATCCTTTGCTGATATTGTTTCTTTTTATTTTAGATCAACATATAAAATAAAACATTTCGTGCAAAAGATTTCCTTCAAGAAGTTTATCATGAATACATGAAAGACAACATGATTGTTCGAGAAGAGTCAATCTACCTAGTTACATTTCTAGCTATGATATTCTATGAAATATATGGAAAACCTTATATGAATTAGTTCAATCGTACTATGTGCCTGCAGGACAATGCAGTAGAAGTGTTAATAGAGATACAGAATAACAATTTTGAAACTGTGATATACATGATAAATCTTGTAAATATTATTAATCATTTAAAATAAATTAAAAAGGCTGCTTTGGATAAAATAACTTTTCAAAAGATTACTCAACAGAGGTGGACTAAAGAATTTTAGTGTAAAATCCGTCTTCAGGTCATCAAATACCTACAGATAAATTGTGAGGCAGATACTTCTGTACATTCTTTTGAAACAACAGTAAAATTGTTCAATGTATATCTACAAAGTTTTTTTTCTTCTATAAGATGGAGCTATATACAATAATACCACACTTCCTTTTTGTACAATACTCAACCACACAATCTAAATTACCAAACAAATCCCAATATAAACAGCCCCTGCATAATAGATACTTAGTAATTCATACCATTACAACAAAATTAAACACAAAAAACTGGTGCACAAAAAATACATTTCAGGTTCTCATAATACCTGGTGCTCAAAAAGGCACATGGAACCATGAGAACCTTTTTTTCCTTAAAAACCATGACAGAGATCTGCTCATACCTTACTAATCCTAAATTTTTTTGATATTTCCAAACTATCATACGTTTTTACAGCTAGTTTGAGGTCCCAAACAATCAACTTCTGTGTTTTCCATAAATACAGAATTTTCAGCCTGGAAAACCTTAATCGTACCAAAATGTTCAAGTAAACAAGATATATTTTGGCATATGATTTCAAAATTTTCAGGAAGTTTTATGAACTCTTTTACTAATTACTACCTAGCATTAAAAGTGGCTCATTTGTTAACTTTCCACCTGCAAAATTTGGATGTTATTTTGTAGACTATGCACAATATTCTGAAACTGAAATTAGTTGAGGAAAATGACAGCAAAATTGCGAAGCAGAAAACAAAGAATTTGACATACTTGGATGACTTGGAAAGCAGGCTTGCACTAATTGGAGATGAAAATGAAGATGAAACCATGTTTCAAAGTTTCAAGCAGGTAGGCATCTTGTTCTGTGTGGAGTTTTTTGTTTTGTTGTTTTTACCACACTATGGCTCTCATAAGGTAGTAGCTATTGTAAACAGCACCTTCTACCCATGGCCACCGTTAATGCATCTAATTGAGGCTGCAGAGGAGGATCATTTACTTGCATTACTCACTAGGTAAAATACAGAGTAAAATTAAGCGAGAAAACCACTTTTTATTCCCATATCTGACCAGGCGGAGTGGTAAATAATAAGCCAACCACCTTGCACATAGGGCGTCATGTTGGAAATTGAACTGCAGATTTTTTATCACATTCCCTATTAGTAAACTAAAGGGCCTGTAAAGCGGAACTACACATTAGTGATGCAGAAAATTCTGCAAAATCTTAAACTTGTGTTAGTTTAGTCCATTCTGACTTGCTAATTTTCATTGATTACCAGCTTATGTATAACCATTCCTGGGGACTGGATACAGTAATATTGTTGGTACTGTATAGTTTTGGAGTAGGGGGGGGGGGGGACTAGATACAGCGAAATGGCTGGCTCTGTACTTCTCTCCCTAGTGTCCGACTGTTCACCAAAGTCCCACCGCTGCCACCAATGTGGCGGATTCTCTCCTGCTACTACCGACACAACGGCATCCATTCCAAACAAACTGTAACAACTTCCTTGGGGTCCACAACCCAGACTCACTACACCAGAGTTTACACTATTAATAATTTATTACACAAATCTATTTAGCAGTATAATAAAGACACTACTACCAAAATTCACTAACTTCTGATTGTCAGCAGCACAAGAGCTCCTTTTATAGGAGTAAACCAGGAACTATCAGCCCCTTATTAAGGGAAAGCCAATCATACATAATAATAGAAAAAATGCACAAATAAAAACATACAATGCAATTCGGGTGAAAAACGCAAGCCAAGGACACAGTTGGACACATGGCAAAGCAGCTCTGGGCTGCTTTCCCGCTCATTCTAGAGTAATGGAAAGTTTCCACTCTTAATAAGGTTCTTTAATTTTTTGGTCTTTTTTCTTATGGTCTGCAGCTTCTTGAATCCTCCTCCGGTCTCCTTATGATGAAGGGTTCTCAACTCCCGAGGCTCCAGGCAATCTTTAGCCGCCATATTTATTGATTGGCCCGAGGTCCTGACCCGGGGTAGGCTCTTTATCTCTATATATACACAATAAAAGGTCTATACATGTCTAGGGTAGCTGATAATTTTAAATCCAAGGAAATAGATATGGGTACGGAAGGAAAAGGCGCCCGATCCACCTGAAACTTCTGCAGTTGACATGGTTAGAGGTGTTGGGGCATTTTAGGGTGGGAGGGGGTGGGGAAGGGTCCTGGTTCATCCAAATATAATGTAAATATTCCACAATACATCTGCTGATCTACTTTTTTATATTATTTTGCATCAGCTTGCTGTTTTGTTGCATGGGCTGGTTATTCTAGCCAATCAGAGTGCTGTGATTTCAACCACTATCATTTACATATTTGCTCCCCATATTTTTAGACATTAGCCCAGAGAGGCAGCTGTGTTCATTCATTTGAACTGTGACACTGTTTGTGTGAATGCATAATAACGAGATTTATATCTGTACCAGTTGTTGTTAGTCCGACAGGGTGCCTGATCAAGCTGTTCTGTGTTCTACCGTGTACAGCAGAATTTGTGCTACCCGATAACACATCTAATCATTAGAGATGCTAACACTACTTTGGTAGTGCTCTCTAGACTAGTAGTAGTAGTAGTAGTAGTAGTAGTAGTAGCAGTAGCAGTAGCAGTAGCAGTAGCAGTAGCAGTAGCAGTAGCAGTAGCAGTAGCAGTAGCAGTAGCAGTAGCAGTAGCAGTAGCAGTAGCAGTAGCAGTAGCAGTAGCAGTAGCAGTAGCAGTAGCAGTAGCAGTAGCAGTAGCAGTAGCAGTAGCAGTAGCAGTAGCAGTAGCAGTAGCAGTAGCAGTAGCAGTAGCAGTAGCAGTAGCAGTAGCAGTAGCAGTAGCAGTAGCAGTAGCAGTAGCAGTAGCAGTAGCAGTAGCAGTAGCAGTAGCAGTAGCAGTAGCAGTAGCAGTAGCAGTAGCAGTAGCAGTAGCAGTAGCAGTAGCAGTAGCAGTAGCAGTAGCAGTAGCAGTAGCAGTAGCAGTAGCAGTAGCAGTAGCAGTAGCAGTAGCAGTAGCAGTAGCAGTAGCAGTAGCAGTAGCAGTAGCAGTAGCAGTAGCAGTAGCAGTAGCAGTAGCAGTAGCAGTAGCAGTAGCAGTAGCAGTAGCAGTAGCAGTAGCAGTAGCAGTAGCAGTAGCAGTAGCAGTAGCAGTAGCAGTAGCAGTAGCAGTAGCAGTAGCAGTAGCAGTAGCAGTAGCAGTAGCAGTAGCAGTAGCAGTAGCAGTAGCAGTAGCAGTAGCAGTAGCAGTAGCAGTAGCAGTAGCAGTAGCAGTAGCAGTAGCAGTAGCAGTAGCAGTAGCAGTAGCAGTAGCAGTAGCAGTAGCAGTAGCAGTAGCAGTAGCAGTAGCAGTAGCAGTAGCAGTAGCAGTAGCAGTAGCAGTAGCAGTAGCAGTAGCAGTAGCAGTAGCAGTAGCAGTAGCAGTAGCAGTAGCAGTAGCAGTAGCAGTAGCAGTAGCAGTAGCAGTAGCAGTAGCAGTAGCAGTAGCAGTAGCAGTAGCAGTAGCAGTAGCAGTAGCAGTAGCAGTAGCAGTAGTAGTAGTAGCAGTAGTAGTAGTAGTAGTACAGGAGTGGAGGCAAGCGCAATACTTGTCGTCCATCTCAACCGTATGCTCTGTCTAGTAGTTGTTCGGTGTAGGACACAGTGAAATCTTTTACAATATCCTAGTACAATCTTCATGTCTTTGCTGCAACCACTTCTACTAGTGGCCAACCTATGCGAATCTATTACAACATAAAATTTTCTTGGTTGATGGAATGTTTTTGCAATGTACTTACAGTATGTTGTTGTAGTAGGTTTTGACACACTTCCTTAAACAAAAATTTGGGTATATTCATTTCAAAACTACACAACTTACAAAACTTTCCTGTTTGCAGCTGAAAGATCAAGTAAAAAAACTGGCAGAAGCCTACCTAGTCCTTCACAGAAATGGTTGCGTCTTGTATGAAAGAATGAAGATCATTGTCCATTGCAACTCTGCCAACCAGAATCCACCAGTTGAGTTACACTTCGGTTTTATCGACTCGGTGCTGTTTGGATTGCCAACTGAAGCAAAGTCAACACTTCAGCATTGTGAAGACTTACACACATTCATGGTAAAATGCATCAAGGAATGGAATGATGTTGTTTTTGCTGAAAGAAGGTGAATTCATTATGCATAGCTTTAGTAAGCATTATGTAACCACATCTTTGTAAACTATAACATGTATAAACTAAAAGCTTGTTCTGCAGAAAGTGGAAAGACTTGAACCTGTACAGTAACAAGCAGATAGTTGCTCTAAGGAAGAGCCTAGGTGAATTCATGGACACAGAAAACACTCAAACTTTTTTGCAGGTGTGTTTCCATCCATACTACACAGTCAAAGACTTGCATAAACTGTCTTTTAAAATATCTTTAAGAAAACCGGTCAATAAATCTGTTGCCTCAAAGTTGTATTTCTGTAAAACCTTCCTCATGTATGGCCAAAAGTGTTTATAACAAACACCACAAAATATCACAACTTTTGTTTGTCTGCTAGACAGAAATCCTTAACTCTGTGCGATATTTCTAAGTTTGCTCCAAGTAGCGCAATTCCGTTACTAATTGTAGTCTATGTTTGGTCCTACTGTCAGCAGGATTAGATGTATGTCTAGTAATTCTTGAATTGGAATGAGATTTTTATATGTTATATCTCATCAAACTGCCTATTGTGTGGTGGAAAGCCTTTTTCTGTCTGTGCAATGTTTTGGACAATTGATTTTAGACACATATTGAGCACATGTTTGGATTGAGTGTTGCATTGCAAACTAATGGTTACCAGCTAAATCCTTTTGCTCAATTTTGTTAACTATGATCAATAATCTCAAATGCGATGTCTTTAGGAAAGAGAACGACATTACTGAGCAGATTTATTTTGCTTTTTTATGGAGTCACAATCTGCTCACTCTTGTATTTTTTTATAATTTCGAAAACGTCTCCTTTTTTGTTTTGAATGCTCTCATTAATTTTTTTTGCAACATCACGAACGTATTGGCTACTCCCAAATGGTTGTGAGTTTAAGCCGCTTACATAAAAATGATTATTGATCATGTTATTAGTTAGGTTTGCTAACTCTAATTCAGTACAAAGCAATCTTTATGTCAGCTATACTAGAGCGACACCAATAACTTGCTAGGAAAAAAATCTATTATCAATAAGAGTTCTGAGTTGTCCAAAACATTGGATACACTTTGCGGATTTCCAACTTTTTAATTTAAAAGGAACTGGTACAAGTAGCACCACAACCCTGATCACAAGAGGAACTTGCTGGAGATCATATGCCCTTGGTCTGTATAGGCTGCATACTCAAACTAATAAAAGTTTGTGGGTTGACGGTGACTGAAACCTCTACGCCTTTGTGCCTCCAACTACTTTGCAACTAACCATTGTGATGGACCAAAAATATTTTAAAGAAAAATTATCACAGATAGGGCATTAAACGAGAAACAAAGCAATGGAACAATGGAAAATTGCAAAAAAACCTGTGAAGAAAAATTTAAATTTTGATTTAAGCCTGATAAGTCGCTGTGTGCTTAAAATATTATTTGCTTAATTCCTTTTTGACATTAAGTTCCTTGCTTATTCAATAGTTTTCCTGACAAACACTAAAGACTAGGTGATTTCTTCTTCATGGTATGTTTCTGTCCTTTAGGATGCCACGCTTGCCATTTTGAAGTCCATATTGATGGATACAGGAGGAAGGTTGAATATATAATGAACAATAATGTTTCTGAACCTATTGTTGTTTGCATGAGCATGCATGGTTCAACTGGATTTCAATGATAATTTTTCCGATTCGTGTTGATTTGAGAGGGTAAAAAATTGGTAAATGTGCAAACCGCTTAGAAAGAGCACCAACCATGTTAGCAGTGAGAGGATTGGTGAATAGCAATCAGACAGTTTGGGCAACTGAAAGCGCAAGGACAGTATGATTTTTTTGTTGGAAGATGTGAGTTTGACGGCAGATTAATAGAAATGAAAATTTTAGTTTGCGTCTCAAGAAACTGTTAAAATACATGGCAATACATACATGTTTTGCAAAAAAATGGAATGTATTATTTCTGTAGACACTTCCCCTACTTGAAATGCTCTGTCCTGTGGAATGTGAAGAGCTCAGTTCCACAATCAAAAGATGCATTGATGGACCAAAATCTTCTGGAGAAAAGATAAGTCCTGACAATCTGACTCACAATCAAAAAGAGAATAAAAAATATCTCATTGACAATTTCTTTGGAGATGAAGATGAAAAAGACATTGATGATGCCGTTATGGAAATGGGAGATGTTGAAATGGATGATTCTGTGTTAGGTAACAAAGTTAGCACAAACATTTGATACTGTAAAGATGCTCCCTTTTGAAAGCACAGTATCTGAAACTTTGCATCACTTTTTAAAAGCAAAAACAGTATTACAACAGAGTCTAAAGTGTTGCATTTTTCAGTATTGATAATGAAGCGATAGTAAAATCATCTGGTTTTTTGTTGTTGTCAGAAATGAAGGTAACTACAAAACCTATTTTGATAACTTTTAACCAAAAACTCAAAGTGGTGGTAAAAGTAAATAAACAATTTCCTATGGGGGCTCAACAACAAAACATGAAGTGTCTGTTAATGAAAAATCAATTGTTCCTGACAATCTTGAACACATGGAGTTTAGTAAACTTTGATCCATGGATATTTGAATATTTTAGAAATGTTCTACACTTTTTTTGACACTCTCAAATCGAGAAGGAGCCAGGCTAATGAAGAGCTCTCAAAAACCATGAATGCTGAAGTCTGCCAATCTGAAGGGTATGATTACTTAAGATTTTTTTTCAACACATAAATTTCTCATTTTATTTTTAATTTGATGGTATTCTTTATCAAATGAGTTATAATAACAAAAGTTGACACAGCTGTAAGTACAAATTCCTGCATCCATAACAAAAGCACATCATTGTGCTTTTGTTATGGATTGATTGGCTATTACCCAATCAGAGCCTTGCATTTCATATATGAACCATCGCAGCAATTTTTGTTAATCCTTTGACAATAACTTTTGCAGTTATCAACACAAATTCATGCTTTTAGTATCATTGTAATCAAATTTTGCAGCACTGTAGGTAGAGTGCTCCTAAACAGTAAGTTAATTCCCAATCGCTCGTTATTACTGAAAAAGCTCATTGCTGAGCCAAATTTGGTGTAAAAAACCTTTGCTGTCACAGGAGCGGGAAATTACCTAGCAAAAGCAAAATTTTGACAGTGACTTGACATAAAGATTGCAAGGAGGTACACAAAGATTCACACCTGTACACTTCTCTGAAGCTCTGTAGTGGTCGTTTCTGTTTCATCAAATGTTGCTGTCATCAAGCGTAGCCCACAGTTTACATCTGACTATTCAATTGCTTACCGGCTGATACATGGGTATTGAGAAACATTTAGTGGCGTCCTACTGAATGAAACTGGCACAGGCATGTTATTGCTGGAGGAAATAACTGTTGTTTAACACAAGCTAAGCATACTAACTAGGTTTTGGTTTTGACAATAAAAATTTCATGCTGATTTCTCTCAGTCGCTCACTTTATTTCCGAACACCTGACAATACTTTGACTGCATCAACTTTCTTCAAGTAGGTTGGGCTAACAAATCATTACGTGTTAAGTAGTGGCTACACAGGTAGATGCAGTTTTGCATCGGAAGGCCTTGCGATGGGCGTTCCCGATGGGCGTGTCCACTTCAGCACATCGTGGGGGCCTGTTCGTGAGCATAACCAACATGTTGGTCTATGCCCGATGCCGAAGAAACATCGTTGTCCTCTGATTGGTTGCAACAAAATATTTTCCCAAGCTCATCAAGTTTAACCATTTACAGCGCATTTCCGTTAAATTTTTTGTCAACAACGAGCATCCACTCCAAAATCCGAAGGAATTAGTATTTTATAATAAAGTTTGAACAGTGAATTAATTTTACATGGCTCATAGAACACTGGTAATTGATAATTTCAACATACCTGAGTATAAATATGGTAATAATTAAAATTATTAACAAGTACAACAACAATAAAATTTATTATTATATTCTTATTTATTAATTATAAATAATGAATAATAACAATATCTGGAAGATTTAATAATAAACAGAACCGAAAAAAAAATTGAAGACAATGTTTTCATGGTGAAAAAATACAGCCATACGTCACATTGAAATTGTTCTTTAATTATTGCTGTTATTGTGATGACTATTATACCAGGGAAACAAAAAATTCATTGTCGGAATGCATCAGACAAAAAAACGCACTTTGTGCCGCATGATTGGCTGGTTCAGCCGAAGCTCACCAATGTGCTTGAGTACATCGTCACGCTACTTCGGCCTGTGTAGCCACCTGCACATAGCCACGAACCATCGCATAGGCACATCGGTATCAAAACATCGGTGCAGTGTAGCCACACCTTTACACAATTCAACAGTGGTGTATGCAAGTAAACACCTTTTGAAAGATCACATGATATTTTTTTGATATTCAAAGTACGTGCAGCATTACTTAGGCTTGGTATCCAGGAAAATACCAACACGCTTATTGAATAGATGGCAGGCTTTGAGTGATTTCCAAAACACAAATTTGTAAAACTGAAACATTTTTTTGCTGTCACATCACAGTAGGTCTCATGCATCCACTTATTATACCATTCTTTTCTTGCTTGCATCACTTTGAGCAAAATAAAACATTCAACAGATCTTTGGCTTGTTTATAGCAATATGAGCTGGCGAGATCCTATCTACTGCCACTCTGTGTTAATGAAACAACTTTGATTGTTTTGACAGTGGAGCAAGAACTCACACATACGGAAACTAGTTGATTGGCAAACAAATATAATTGCTTAATTCATAACGAGGGATAAGATACAATGTGAGATGATTCTTGGTACTGAAATTTGGTCAACTCCAATAAACTTGCAACTAGAAAATGCACACAAAGAAGGCAAAATACCAGAAAATAGCATTTAAAGTGGCTACTTTCCTACAGTGGTGATGACCCTGAGAACGTTATTGACAATGGCTGAGCTAGCATACGCACATACAGAAACAAGCTGATTGTCATAGAAAGATGAGTGGATGCATGATTGGTGACAATGTACAATGTATTTTGTGTAATCACTCTACAGCTCAACTAGCCTCCTCAAGTATGCAACTACAGGTGTGCACTCAGTTGGTTTTGCACCAAAAAAGGAGTTTATATTAAATAAGTTCCTACAGTAGGTACTCTGAGCCGGGGTACAGGGTACAGGGTACAGGGTACAGGTACAGGGTACAGGTACAGGGTACAGGGTACGAGTACAGGGTAGCCGCATTGAAGTGTTATTTATAGAAACAGCAGTGAATAACAACAACTGCACCCTCACCGCACCTATTTTGCAAGTAGGAAAATAAGTCTACGCTCAATAACAATGCCATATGTGCGAAGTTGTGGCAAATTATACTTAACACAGCTGTGGATTTGCTGTTTTTTCACTTAAGAGAAAGAACCTGTTGTCATATTGTGGTGGAATTTTGTGACTACTACCATTGCGCAAGGTCCCCCTGACAACTGCTGGGTGTCAGGCACGCCTAAATAGAGCCTGGCACAGCCAGAACATAAGCAAGTCAGCAGGTAGAAACCCTACCGGCCCTGCGGCATTTACCGCCGGCCCTGCAGCATTCACTGCCGGCCCTGCAGAGGTACCACCGGCCCTGCGGCACACCCTGCCGCCCTGCAGCATGCACTACCGGCCCTGCAGTGTCACTACCAAACCTATACCGGGTCGGTGAGGAAAGAACTACTATAGCCTGAGAACCTAAATTGATGCAGGAGCCCGACTTTGCAACATAGCTGTCCTCAAACAAGACCAAAGCCAAGGACCACAAGCCATAAGGACCAGGAACTAGAGCTACTCATTGCACCATCATGAATCAGCAAGATTGACTGATAAGCTCCGCCCCCTACTTCTGGGCGCCTTGCATGTTTAACCTTATATTAACCAATGATTGTATCACATGTTTATATCTCATGTTCTGATTAGTGTAATCACTTCCTGCCATTGCTGATTTGTTGCCCCTATTTGGGCATATGTTTTAATCCTGTTCTGCTTGATTCTTTGTATTGCATTGGGATTCTGCTTGTGATTGAGCCAAGTAGCATAATACATTTACCCTTATTGTACATTGCTGGTTATGCTGTATAATAAAGTATGGTTTACTCAACAAGACATTGAGTTGTACGTTTGAGCCGTGGGCTCTGAGAACAGTTGTGGAGTCGGTATACTCCTCTGTTGGAAGTTGACCTCTGGAGTGAGGTGTTGTTGGTGGACGTTTCGTCGGCCCCCAAAAATCCACTACAATATCTATGATAATAAGAACATTCGCAAACTATGTCAGCTAAACAGCATGGACTTGAAGTTCCCAGATTGTATTTAAATCTGCTCTCTGAATAACCAATTTGTTCAGAGTTTAACGGTACACCAAACTTGCTTGTGGAAGAAAAAATATCACGAATCAAATAATAGCATTCTTTGGAGGCGGTGAGCGAAAATGAATGTTAAATAAATGATAACATTGAGTCTGAATTTGCTTAATATATTTTCTTCTATTACCTTGCAAGCTAAAATTTATATCCTTAGTGATTTTTTCACTAAAATAAACTTTGATAATCTAAACCAATATTACATTCTATATGCAACATACCGACGCGCAAACCTTTATTGCTTGTTGTCTTTTGTTCGATGTACACCCGACGAACACTCTGAATTCTGAGTATTTTACAATGCCTTTTAGTAGCTGATTATAATTGCAAATTTTTGTTTGGGCTTCCCATTTGATGTCATGGTAGATTTTGATGAATGGCAGTGGTAAACTGGTTGTTTACCACTTAAATCTCTATACCAGTGCCTTAAAGTTCCACCCACAGCCACCGGAAAGATGCTGTGTCAATGGAAAGCCCTACTGTGCCGGTAGTACAGCATGCAGGGCCGGTAATGGCCCCTGCAGGGCCGGTATTGACTCCTTACCATTCAAAGATTGCCACCATAGGAGAGAATCTGCAAAACCCTTAGGATCCTACTCTATAGCATGAACAGGAAGAACCCTTCCCCCGAATGCCGAATACGGTAACCACAAGCTAGATGTAGCCTTGGAGTCCCGCAGAGACCTATGAGTGGACAACTGGTGATAGGACTCCGCCCATAGCCACTTGGCGCCATGACATTTAATCCTTATTCACTGCATGATCTGCCTACTATTTATATATGTATTCTCATTGGTCTAATTACTTCCTGTGCCTTTACCTATATATACTTTATGCTAATAACTTCCTGCCAGCACACCTGTTAAAGGGCTGGAATCATATATACCCATTGCATTCATTCACTCATGTTTTGCCAATCACCCTAATGGTTAGCCACACTAGGACTTTAATTTTGATGAATAATGCCACTATTCAAACCACACTCCGTGTAGTTTGTATGAGACGTGGGCTCTGTGCTTGCCAACTGATCCGCAGTAACTATCATAGTTGTCACCAGAGGTGGATTCAGAAAAACACAATGGGGGAACCAACCGGGGTTCAGGGCGGAGCCAACGGGGGTTCGGGGCGGAGCCCCGAAAAAGTTTTTGATGGCTACCCCCTTGTGTTTTTTGGCACCCCCTCCAAAACCATAATAAATTATGTAGTGTGTTTTCAATATGATTGCTAGAATAGTATGTATTATTTATTATTCAACATCATCAACCATTGGTATCATTGTGAAACATACACCCTCAGACACCCATACACACATGTATGTTTCATTCAAAGTGGGTGAGCATGTATGTTGCATTGAAAGGGGTTGGCCGTGTGAACACAAATCTACACAAAAGAAGAAAGGTAACGACTAACTTTGTCCGCAGTTGCTACCACTATCCGCATCTTTTTACAAGTTGTCATTATTATTGTTATCAATTACTGAAAAATCAACAGATCATCATACTTCAATAAAAATAAAGTATTGTTCAGAAGAAAAGACTATTAAATAAATCAGTAATAGTGAACAATAATAAATAATAACAATTTTTTCAAAAAGTGTAATAATTGATAATAATTTAGCTTTAGTATGTAGTAGTATAGTAGCAGCAGTATTAAGTAGTGGGAATAGCAATATTACTTACTACTTTATAGTAGTAAGTAATAATGATTAATAAGCTAGTTGTTATTTAAAAGTAGATTGATTCTTTTTAGTAGTGTTGTGCGCATATTCATTCACTAATAACATGAATAATAATAATAAATGAATTTAATGATTTATTAATAAATTAGTAGCAATAATAAAAATAATAGTGCATTACTACAATGCATTGTTGCTATTGCATTGAAGAGAAAGACAAGAAAATAATAGTAGATCAGACATATTGGTATTATTATAAATAAATAATAATATTAATTGTTATATTTTTTTAATATTATTGTTATCATCATCTATCTGTCTAGCAATTAATTATTAACACAAAAAACAAATGATAATTATTACCCTGGAGGTGCAATGAGAAAATTTAGAATGCTTGTTGCTGCCTTGCGCTTCTCCATGACCATACTTTGGTTGATTAACTTTTACAAGGTGTTTTATGATGACAATTATCAATGGGAACTTCACTAACGGAGCTGTTACTATGGGAACCAAAAAAAAATGGCGCCGAGCTTAGCAAATTTCTTCACTTAGCCTTCTGGAGGGGGCCGCCATGGCTCCCATGGCTACCCCCCTGAATCCGCCACTGGTTGTCACTATCATACCGGCGCAGTGTCCCCTCTGGAGAGAGGTAGAATACTCGAGATCAGTGGAATTTAGTTGTAGCCAAACCTAAATCCCTTATAATAAGCAAATTAGGATAAATAAAACTTCTTGATTGTCTAAAAATCTAACAATCTGAGACTGATACTACTGACCCGTAGAACTTAGATACTCCGATAATATTCCTGTTTGATTGAAGGTTTTATAACTGACGAAAAACAGTATTTAATTCATGGTCATTTGATAATTGTATTTGGTATAATTTATATAGCACTGCTTTGAAAGAACGCCTTACAAAACTATGGGAACTTCTAATGAGCCACACAAGTAATAGTATCAAAAACTTCCTGAGCCTCGATCACCTGGGATATGTGCTCAGCTGTTTAAGAGGTGAGATTCCATAGCGAGATGTCAACGCATAAACTTCACATGGCATACCATATGCATTTATTGTTAAAACAATATTTTGGCGTTTTTCTTTAGAGAAAAAAGAGACAGCATCCCCTCAAAACTCACCATTGTGGCCTCATGGAGGAAGAACTGTGCTGGTTGGTGTACCACCAGGTAAAATGATTGCATCGCGCAAGTCACAGTAGTAGTTTTTTCTGAACCACTGTTGCCACAACTTCAATGCTATTTTCTCATTCTAAACTTGGTGCGTTTTTCTAAAGAATCGAAAACCACACTACCTTTGCGCAGTCTCTGTCATTTGTCTGGTAAATACTAAGTGGTTTCTAGTCTTGCTGCTTTCATCCTATCCCTCTGAGCACACATGGTGGTTGTTTGTGGCAGGAGTCGTTCACTGAAACACATAAAAAGATTTCAAGTAGTGCGAACTCCATTTCCTATACTTTAGCTTGCGATGAACTACATTCAGCAACTAACAAATTCATCCAAGCTTGGTTTAGTGACATGGTCACATGAGGACGATACCAAAACTATAATGAAACTTTATTAGGTGGCCCCTGAAGCACGGCAAATAAAGTTTCATTAGGCCGATCACTAATTTAATCCAATGACAGCCCATTGTGCTTTGTGCTCTGGCCTACTCACACTTTTCTGCATGATGCAAAAGCATGAAAAGTAATTGATGCAAAGTTTGGATTAGGTTATTTTAAGTTTGACCAGTCATTATTACTCCAATTGTTTTATTATATGTTATTATTATTATCTTTCATTTATTACAGACTCATTATGAATATGATAAAACAAACAGTTATTTTTTTTCAAAAAAAGCAATGTGCTACTATGGAAACCATGTGTTCGTTGTGAATGACCCTGACATTAGAGACCAATAGAAAATACACCAATTAATGATCTTCTGTGGTCCAATGGCCCAATCATATGCAAACATCACAACCGACGAATTTCCCAAACCTAGCATTGCTTAATTTTGACGAAACTGAAATATTTGCTCGGTTTGCTCAGCAACATATTTGCTGGGCTCAGAAAAATAGTTTCACTTTCATTTTCATCAGAGATTTGCACTCGTGTGATCAGGGCTTAACTCTGCCGTGCTCCACTGTAGCAAAGCCTTGATAACCTGAAAAGAAACAATATGGCTACCATTTCAAGGATTCATAATCCTTTAAAAAAATATCTGCATTGGTCACTTGGAAGTAACTTTATTTTTATTTTTCAAATCATTAATCACGGTTATTCAATTTGCCAATAAACCTTTTTTTTGCACTGAGCTACTTTATTGTCTTTGTGGTTCAGTTTACCCAACCACAGGCAAGGAGAGTTTTGATCTAACATCAATATAATGTAGTAGCATTTAAAGTTGCTGTATCGCTTGCTAACATAGATTTCTTTATGATCGATAAATGCATTTTGAGTTCTTCATTGCAATAACTTTTATTTTTTTTTCTGTAGTTTCGATTTGTCCCCTTATAGATAAAACAAGAAACAAAAAAAAGTTTGACTTAAAATAAAATGGGTTTACTATTTTCTTTCAAGGGGGCTCCATTATGACTCTTAATTAAAATTAATTAAAGTAACTTGTGGTTTTCATCATAGCTAACAGCACAAAATACAATCTTTTGAAAAATTGGAAAAGGTTTTACACTCTATTCAATAAAAATGACCATAGAATATATCCTATAATTTTTATTTGCAATGAGAGTTTCTCCAGATGTCAAGTTTTTGGACAAATACTGAGAACGTGAAGTTTATTATAGTTTATGGTCTGTATTTTGTCTTGCTTACATCAAGCTTCTTTCATGTCCTTTGAAAACGTACAAAGCTTTGAAGTTTTGAGATATTTTTTTTTTTATTTCTAGAAAACACCTACAAGTTTGTAATGGCATTGTATGCAACAGATGAAGAGTGTGATTTTCCTTCAAGAAATGAGGTGCTGGTGTGCACAGAGATGACTAGCCGGGAAGAGGTAACATTAACCCGTAGTTCCGTACCTAGTGTTTGTACTTTAGTAAAGATCAACAAACTGACTGGCGAATCACAATGATTGATTAGTTTAGAATAAATACTAAAATAACTTGAAAAACCCATAAAATTTTGACAGTTCTAGGGGAAAAAACAACACTGGGCAAGAGTTTGTGAGTTCGACATTAAAAACTTACTTTTTGTAGGTTGACTTGCTAATTACCAGAGCTCGGGGTGACAAGCTCTCTTGCTACTGTGTGATCAACTGCCACCTACTCGATTATGAACTTTGCCAAATGATAGACGAACGGCTAAAAATGTGTGAGGAAAACTCATTCACGTTGGTGTTCGTCTATGATGAAACAAAAAAGTGTTTCATGAAAACCTACTTGGACAGGTTATACGTTCGCAATGAGCAAGAGATGATAAGCAATGAAAGCCTCCAGAACCAAATGGAAAAGAGAGTTTTTTGGACTGCAAAAGACATAGCAGCTGACTATGATGGGGAAAGGTTACATATAGTGTTTTATATTCAACATTTTTTATAATTGAATTGTTCAATATAAGATTATATTGATAGCTGCTGCATCACTTTTATCCTCTAACACTCAAATTTTCAAAATTGAGATCAATAATGTGTCAAAGTGTTCCATAGTTGAAGCTAATGTTAGAGAACATTCGAAGGTTTTGGGAAGTGTTAGAGTGTTGAAAAGTCCTTTGGAGACAACTGAAACATTAAATAATAGTAAGGATAAGGATATTTTGATAAAAGAAACTAAAGTGGTTAAAAAGACTTTAATAGAATCCAAAAATTATTTAATTGCCTTGGAAAATCAGCTGTTTGGTGAATTTTCCATGCCTCTACAGCTTACTTCCATGAAAAACTAAAATTGACGCTGCATATGTTTCAATAGCATGTCTATGTTATTTAATCTATTGGCATACACAGGATCCTGTGCAGTATGTGTGTTTCCTGTGTAGTCGATTACTATTACTAGCAGTAACTACTATCTGTCAAAGTTTAGTTTACTACCAAGTTTTTTTTGGGTTGATGCTTGATAGTCTTAATGTATGCGATTGAAAAATCAGCTATGATGCTATAAACGATGATCATTTTCAAGTATGGTTTGTACTAAAGCTTATTTCTTTCTACGCTTATAATTATTCTTGTTTAGAAAACTGTAAGCATAATATTATTATTATTAGGATTTTTTAATTTTTGTTCCCACTATTTATCATTTATTAAATAGTGATTTGCTCATCGTCGTTCAACAAAAATTTATTTGATCTCACCAGTCATTGTAAAAAAAATAATCAATACAAGCTAATGTTAAACTATGCATAATTTTTAAAATTTTGACAACTTCTATTTTCCAAATGTAAATAATTAATTGCTGTTGTTGGCAATTCGATTACTGAAACTTTTTTAATTCATTATAATTGTTATCATTATTGTTGTTGATATAGCCATTATTCGCCTATCAACTACTCAACCAGTTCTACACATTTTATAGTGACAGCGTGCTAACAAGTTAGTTTGTAAGCATTTAATCAAGTCTTTATATTGCAATGCACATCGATGCTAGTCACAGAGAGGAATTGAGAGCAATAAAAAGTATGTAACTAATTGGTTTTTGTTCAACATGATGCAGTAATATCATGAAATAGTATGAGAAACAGAAATTACCCACCATGGAGTAAGATTGATTGGCTCATATTTCCAGTTGACTGCCAATCAAAGTAGACTTTCCCCACCAATAATCATTTGCTCCGTTGCCCATGCCTATTTTTATCATGGCTGAACAAAACTCAAAAAGACTTTAGTGAGAACAAGTGTGTGCAGATTGTTTTTTTTAAAGAGATTAAAATTCATTTTAGCTGTAGTTAATCCAGATGTACAACGACCGTTCTAAAGGCCTCATGTAATACTGTTATTATTTGAGAAAATAAGTAATAAGAGTATTCATGACCTGTTCGTCGAACAAAATACAAAACATAATAGGTGTTCGTAGCTCAATATGTCGCGTATGCAACGGAACATTAGTTTAAAACAACATAAATATTCAATGAAATGTCATAGTTTATCTAACAAATCCTAAAGAAGACAACTCCAAATTTTGAAAATAATCAAGAAAAGAATAAAATTTTAACTGCTACAAACTGGAATAGTTTGTCAAGCTGCCCTTCAATTTACTAAATTTTGAACGCTTGCAATTATTTTGATTCATTTTTCAAGGATATAAAACCGGTCTAGAAGAATGAAAAAAATTTATTCGCTCGTTATTATTTATTTAGTGTTCAGTTTCATTCGCGACCTACGAACAATAGAAATAAATACTCGTGATTATTTCTTTATTCGGTGAGCTACGTTTTGCTGACCCACGAGTTTCGAACAAACTGATTATTTATTGATTAAGTTTATTGCCGGTCTAATAATTTTTATTGCAGTGCGTTCGGCAAACAGAGGTCGCGAATACTCTTATTATGAACAATGTCTTTTTTTTGGAATTTTTATCATGATGATAATAAAAAGAAACAAATTATTTCAACTTACATTGCCATTATGCATCATGCTTGGAAATCTAGTTTTTATTCTACGAAAAATGCTGTAACAATTTAATGTTTCACTCTCTACATTAAATTCAATTCTATGAATGTTTTTAAACACTCATACAAAAACTTTTTCTCCTCTGTGTGGTACTCTTGTTTTAAAATGTTAGAATGCATAAGTTTAGATAATCGCCACCCCTGGTTGTCATCAATGCTTTTGTGTGATTTTTAGGCACTTTGTTCGACTGATACGATCTGAGCGAGCTGGTGTTGGTAAAACTTTGGAATGTCAAAAGTTTCTCGAGCAGACAAAGGTGAAAATAAAAAAGAGCCGTTTGACACCTGTCATCATCAGCATACACAAATCTGTGGACACTGATAAAATTGTGGAAAGACTGACTAAGCATGCATCTCAAGATGAGCTGTTCATACACATCGACATCGCGCCTGAGGTTTGTGAAATTTATCATCCTGAGTCTAATCAGCTGCACCTGCTCAGATATTTTTGTATTTGCTTAAGCTACAAAACGGAGGAAAAAAATGGTATAAGAAATTGAATTAATAGATATCTTGGCAGTACTTCTTTCAATTTATAAAAAAAAAAAAACGAATGAAACACCCAAATTGCGTAAAGCGTTAAAATATTCAACAAGTAAGTGTGCTGGTCTTAAAAATGTGATCCATTACCAAGGTCTTTTCTTGACTGGCTGGTGATTCATACACTGCTATAACTTTTATGAGTAGTAATGTAGGAGCAGATCTCTGTCATGGAGTCTAAGGGCAAGGTTCTCTTGGTTCCAAGTGTCTTCTAGTTGGCACCAGTTACCATGAAAACTTGTACGGTACATTTTTATTCACTGCTATAATTTTTTTGTCAAGAGCCTATATATATCTAAAGTGATTTTTCATTGAACATTACAAAACCAAGCAGTACGCACAATATACTGCCAGAGACAGAGTCACTTAGCAGTAATTGTACCAGAATTTTCTTAAAAGTGTTTTTCACAAAGAAAAAGTACCAAATAAATGTACACATCCAGTATCGGGTGCAGTAATTTTATTCAAAATCATAGGTTAGGGCAAAATTACCCTGTGAATGTTTTTGAAAGTTTTTATTAAAAGGCATCCCATCATATCAAAACAGGTGACCCTCTAGACTAGTAATCTGACTTTCCAACTTTAAAGCATCATGCCATGCTGTTTATCTACCACCCTTTGTATGTGGATGATACTTTGACTAATGTAACTTTTAATTCAATTGGGATGTTGTCTGATTGAGTAGCCAGTTACAAACCTTTTTAAAAGCCTGCGACTTGCGGTGAAAAACTATAACCAACAACCCAAAAAAGTTTTAAAATACTATCGAGAGCAGTATGGTAATTCCCAGTGCTGATCAAAACCTTTGCGCTGTCCCAAAGTTGGTATTTTTAGCAAATATTTAGGCTTTTTATCAGCCCTGAATGATGTATCTTTAAGATAAGGATTTGCTGCAATAATGCCTGTATCGCCCACAAAAAATGTGAAAATCTAGCTAGGCCTTTTTGGGTTACAACTAATGGGTGAGCACAAGGCGCCCTTGGATCAACTGACTTCAATAGTGAGCTGAATGAGCGTATGGCAGTGATAACAAATAAAATAGCAAATTTTACCTAGTGCTGATTCAGGCATAGGCCAAAAGTCCATTTGTAGATTTATCATTGACACCTTTTATACAAGAATACATTTGAGATTTTGCAAAAAGGGCTGATCATCAAACTCAATAACTGCTGTATCAAGACAATGGCTGAAGTGAAAGAGATTGCCAATTCACTGAGCACACAATTCTACAATCTTCAGCGCAAGGACAAAACAATCAATGCTGGTATAGGCGGCTAAGGAGGTGAAGCCAGAAGGAGTGGAAGACAAAAATTGCTTTGTGTGTTCAATGTGTTAAGCCTTCACCAAGCCTCAGATCACGAGGATTGCCTAGCCAATCACAAACCATATGAACTCTTGCTGAAGACGTCAATTTTAAAGTACCCAGTGACAGTAGCGAAAGTTTGGAACTAAATATTTGCCGACAGAAGAAACTGGTGATGAATGTATTTTAATGGAAATGGAATGAATGGAAACTTGAAATTTCCCATACAAATTCTATGCTATAGCGGACTGAAGGTCTAAAAGAGGTGAAACTCTTTGTGTTCAAGACCACTAAATGTGGATTAAAAAAAGGCAACGCTATTGAACAAAACATGCTGCTAATGAACTTCAGATGCACAAATCTTTGTGATGCTTCCACTAATCTACTTGTGAACGAACCTTCCAAGACCGCAACAAAAAGTGTGGGCACTCCATAGTAGTACATGTATACCCTAGATGCCTGTCGCAGATACAGTTGCAGTTGAAAAATTTACAAAAATAAAAGTATACAATTTATGCAGAATTTTTAGTCAATTATAGACAGAAATACCAAGATAAATTTGGCGTGTGGGTATGGCGTACACCTGATAAAAATCGTGAGCTTTTTTCTAAAGTATGGCATTTACAGGGTAGGGGTCTGGATGGGTCGGTTTTTGAATAGCTCGATGACATAGGTGAGTTTGTTCACAGCATACTGATAGCAAACATGTTCATCAACCCCCAAGTAGCAGTGTCAGCTTAAACAATCAACTTAGTGCTACATGAGTGGGTGTCAGTTTACAGATAAATGTTATTTGATAAGAGACCATGTACATACCTTTGGAATGCACAGGGGACCGGTGCAAAAATATTGTAGGTTCAAGCACCGACAAATGAAAAGGATTAACGTGATTATTCACAACTTGGGTGTTTCGACTCTTGCATCTATGCCAAGGCTGATGTAGGCATTGAGAATGATGATGGTACTTTTAAAAGAAATACTGTGGCGGAAGTTTGTGAACATCAGGGTTTACAGCAACCTTTATGATCAAAGGTGTCTCTGTGCTT
This sequence comes from Cryptosula pallasiana, assembly GCA_945261195.1. Taxonomy (NCBI): domain Eukaryota; kingdom Metazoa; phylum Bryozoa; class Gymnolaemata; order Cheilostomatida; family Cryptosulidae; genus Cryptosula; species Cryptosula pallasiana. Next base: position 32,465,253 of record OX183134.1, on the reverse strand, counting down.
CATCAGCACCCTCTTGCTGAAGCAAGACAAATGACAGCGCTTGCTATCAATGCTACAGAAATTAACATTGCTAGTGCACTAGTAATTACTTGGCAGGGCCGGTCATAAATCCTTGCTACCCTGGTATACAGATGCCAGGGCCATAATAGACCACTGATCATCCAGGGTAGATTCATTGGGCCAGGAATAGTAACCTTGGGTCGGCAGGGAGAGAGCAGCTTAGCTAAGGATCCTAAAGATAGATACGGTACCTTAGAAGGATGAATCTAGGGCATAACTACCTCCAGAACTCAAGAACTGTAGATGTCGGGCAAGGAAAAGCTCAGGAACCTAAAGGGAGATGGGACAGTGTACTTCAAGACAATACACCCAGTAGCTCTGCCCTTTAACCCTGAACACTCAATACTTTTAAATTTATTCTTATTCATTATTAATTAAATACATGTAAGTTACTCGAGGGTATTACATCCTGTCTGTGCTATTGGCCACATTGTTATCTAGGCCAATAGCTTCCTGTGCTCCTGTGCTTCCTGATTTTATTTATACCCGCTGCATTTGTACCATTGTTTCAACTCTTGCCACTCCACTCTAGAGGTTTGCTTCTCTAGAACAACATAAAAGACAATAAATGTATTTGTATTTAAGCAACCAGATTAGCCTGGCTGAGCCACTGGCTCTCTTTGCTAGTTGTTAAAGTCTCGTAATCAAGTGGTACCGGCATAACTGCCCGGTCTCCCCCTGGAGAAATGCAGAATACGCGAGCTTAATTATATTTTGTGGTACCAGACCAAAATCTACTACAATACGAAAGTAACTGTCAACATAGACGAAAAACACATGTCAATACAAAAGGGTTGGTTTGAGTTCAAGGACGGTCTTCGACACCTAAAGAGCTTGCTAGCTTAGCTGGCAGAACGACTTGAATAGTATCAGCACCTAAAACTCAGGTTTCCTAAACACACCAGCCTGCTAGCTTGAAAGGGATTGTACGCTCATGAACATGCAATTACACAAGAGGTTTGACGAAACTTTACTGCTGAGGCATGTTGACTCAGCTTCATCAATTGACAACTAGGCATGGACATGGCACTGATTATAATCACTATCAAAAAGTTTGGATTGCCAGACTCTGGTTGATTACCTCTAAATGTACATCAAGACTGACGTACTGCTGTCCACGCACGTCTTTGAAAGCTACTGAAAAACAGTGATGGAAGAGTATGGTCGTGACCCGGGCCATTGTGTGTCAGTACCATCATTTTTCTGAGCCACACTTTTCAAAAATACTGGGGGGAAACTTGAGCTTATTAGCTACTTGGATTCGTGCATTTTTGTAAAGTGTTGCATCAGAGGTGATGTGTCTACTTGGTCATACTGACTGCTCAACCTGCAATAACAAAACAAGGATAACACAGTTCTGATATCCCTCTGGTAATTCCTCTTGGGTATACACACATCCACACTGATGTGGAGTTGTATATCTCTCAGATTGTGTTCCAGCACAAAAATATGAAGAGCACAGGCTACTGCTTACCTGCCCTAGCCAGATCTTCAAAGCATTTTACAGGAGGAAACAATGAAACCTCAGTAAGAATCACCAACATCGTATAGAGTTCACATTATTCAAACCTAATTTTCAACAGCCACAAAATTTCTAATCTTCTTGAGCAAACCAGTTTTACATTCATGCCATTCCCCTGCTATCCTGATTGCAGTTCCCTTTTTATCGATTATAAATTACGAATCGACGTAGACAGATCAAAGGACATGTATATCACCTGTCTACTGATCTTTCTGCATTAAAAATACACTAACCAAAAATCAAAGGCCTAATAAACCGTAAATCTTTGCATGCCGTTGTTGTTGTTACCAGTGCTTTTTTGCGAGAATTACAGCTGTGACAAAATGTTACAACCATTGCACATGCAGTCGAAGGTCGAAGATCATATTTTCTTCCACCTTGTTCATACATATGCTTGGTACATTGGCGCTAATGCCTCTGTCAAGCACAACCACAAACTTCTCCATTTTTGTTCATTCCTATTGTAAGATGCTCTCCATTAAACACACCATTCCAGCTCTTTTCACTTTTGAAATGGCGTACCAGTTTTCTGTTTATGGTTCAAGGAAATAGTGTAAATTTCATGATTTTTTTTGTCCATGGCTGCGGATGTGAATCAGAGTTTTGATCGGTACTGACATAGATCAACCTAACTCGAGTTTGCTAACTTCCAAATATATTTATTATATATTGAATGAATCGAAAGACTATATAATGCATGCAGGGTCTTGCTTTAAAAGTCATGTAGCCAAAACAACTTGAAAATCTTTGCACAATTTAAGAATTAGTTTCAAATTAAAACCTTACTCAAAACCTGTTTAAAATGCCACACATTCCTTGAACGCTAAAAGTGATACATTTGAATAAAACGTCAACCATAAATCTCTATAATAACACAACTGTGCTGTTCACAAACAAAGCTCACAGCAAACATATAGTGCTTTTCATCGTTCATTTTTAGATAATAGGCTACAGGTGTCAAATATAACAGTTATCATTTGTTAAACAAGCAGAACATGCTATTCTGCGAAGCTACCAATATAATACAAAAAACTGCAATTCAATTACAGTATTTCAACCATACTAAACTATGAAGCCTTGGCCAAGGTTTTGAACAGGTTTATTATTATTTTGAAAATAAAAACAACGTTTTGGGCTTACCTTGGTTTAAACATGATTTATGTTATTTTAGGTAGCACAAGTATAGATCCACCCTGACATTATTACCAATGTAATACTACTTTATGTTATCTAGGTAAATGCAAATGTGGATCTTCTCTGACATCACCAATCCAATATTGCTTTATGTCATTTAGGTTAGTGTTGGTATAGATGAGTTACTTTTCAACCTTCTAATACTCAGAAGTCTCTCCCACTCAGATGGAAGAGTTTGGCAAACAAAGTCAAACCACTACTACATAATCGAGCATACGGTAAGCTTTTTTGTCACTAACTGCATTTTGTTTCATTTGTGTATTAAGCAATGAAAATTTTGTAGCTTCTTCAAGTAATGGAAATGCATACATTATGGTATGCTTTGTGCATGGTTGCACAAGAATTTCTTGTCATTTTTTATGAAAAAAAAGCTGTGTCATTTTTATTAAAAACTCAATCTTTTCTGTTAGTTCGTGTGGTTGGTAAAACCTGATTTACAAGATGATACAGAAGCTCTCCAGATTATACAAACACGAAGCAAAAGAACACCTATTTTCATGCATTGAAGATTTTTGCCATGTTATACTTGACAAGCTTTGACTGAAATGTATGTGGGTATTTTTGAGCCCAAAAGTATTTTTAAAGATAGAACTTGTTGTTATGGCTGGAATTGAAAAAATATTTTGATTTTTGTTGCGTTCAAATGTTCTTTAGATCGAGTGGTAAAAGCAGTCAAATAAAAATGCACAGAACTGAATACTATAATCTATACTTTATTTTTTACTAACTACATAAAACTTGTTACGGTAGATCGGTGACAGCCATGATACCTCCTTAGCTTCTAGCAGCATAATTTTTTTTCTATGATTTTTTATAATACCACAAAAAAACCTGCTGGGTTTTTAGCAAATTTTTTTGGTGTCGTTTTTTATTTACCTAAAACTTCCACTGCTGACGGTAAGATTGTTTCAAAGATTGACCAACAAAAAGTTGATTAGGATTTGAACTATAGGGAATGCAATCATTAGTCAAAATTAAGGAGAATAGCCACAACACTATATTGTGTCCCTACTCACTGATAAGATAAAAGTGGTTGAGTGTACTCTGAGGTCAGGTTATTTATGTACATGCTTGCAGTGAATCGCCTTTACCACTTGTTTCTATTATTTCAAAATAAAAAGAGAAACTCAGGTCTCATGAGAGAAATGGCTTAATGAAAATATGGTATACATCAATAAAATTTTGTGCCAATGAAAGCAGCCAGAACCAACAAAGATTTTTTTGCAGCAAATTTGAATTTCTCAACCGTTTCCTAGTAGATGATTGTATAAACAGGTGACATCAGTAAACCCTCTGCCAAGAGAACTCGCAGTCCCCCAATTCAGATTAAAAGCAAAGTATTGTAATGCAACTTGCAGCTACCTCGGTCAGAACTGTTACTCTGCTTGTCTTGACTTTTTGTCTGCTATTCCCTTTCAAGTGCAACAGCCGGACTAGTCTTGAAGTGTGAACTTTATTGCTAAGAATAAAACTGTGCTCTCTAGCTCAGTCTCTCTTTTGTGTACAGAAATATTGTATACTTGCAGAGTTTTTCAGTATTGTTGTGCAAATAGCATAAAAAGTGCAAAGGTGATATTAGGAAAATTGGGAAAGGCTGGTTTCCAAAGACTTATGATGAAATATTATTTGAAAAACCATGTTCAGCATGCCAGCTCCTTTGAGAATGCCCCATTTAACATGGACAAAATTTTATTTTCTACAGTTCCTCAAGCACACGTTTTACGGCATTCTATAAATGGTTGTAATTTTTACCAAGTTTTTTGTTGCAGCATTGACCATATGTTGGATTTTTTTGTTTGCTCTATTTATTAATTTCCAGTCTAGTGGGCGCACCATTTTATTTTTGCTTCAAAATCCATTTGAATTTTTACACATATGTAGTATAAAGCATTTGCAGAAGTTCAATGATTACTCCACGCTGCACACTGCTCTCCCAATTGCTGTCCCAATTGCTGTCCCAATTGCTGTCCCAATTGCTGTCCCAATTGCTCTCCCAATTGCTGTCCCAATTGCTCTCCCAATTGCTCTCCCAATTGCTCTCCCAATTGCTCTCCCAATTGCTCTCCCAATGCTCTCCCAATTGCTCTCCCAATTGCTCTCCCAATTGCTCTCCCAATTGCTCTCCCAATTGCTCTCCCAATTGCTCTCCCAATTGCTCTCCCAATTGCTCTCCCAATTGCTCTCCCAATTGCTCTCCCAATTGCTCTCCCAATTGCTCTCCCAATTGCTCTCCCAATTGCTCTCCCAATTGCTCTCCCAATTGCTCTCCCAATTGCTCTCCGAATTGCTCACCACTACCCATAAAAATAACTGGCACAAATCTTGACCGCTCTTCTTAAAGAGATAAACGCGTACTTTTTTGTTATAGCTCTAGATATTGCACGAGATGAAAACTCATTTTTGTACGGTGGGCACTGGAATGAACATCAGCGGGAATGAAAACATAATGTGGCTGGAATGAGCATAGACACACCCTGGAATCAGCATTGAAAGACCTGTAATGAATGTCAATTATTCTATAAACAAACAAATTCCGTCTTCAATTTTGAAAGTGTCTACATCCGTTCTGGGTGATATATGAAATGAAATTTCAACGCTCATTCTGGAAGTTTCTACTTTAACAGAAAACAGTAATTTTTGTTACTTCTGAAATGAATGTTGAAACAGTATTTTATGGGTTGCCAGGAATGAATGTAGACACTTCTGGTATTGATTGTCAAAATCTTCATCTTTATAGTATAGTCAACTTTCATTCGAGGTCTGTTGATGCTCATCCCCACACTTTTCTCCGTTCATTCCAGCTATGACTGCATTTATTCCAGTTGATATTCATTCTGACAATCTTGTGAGGTTTGTGTCTCCACAAAAGAGAGCGTGATAAAGCATTTATTATACATCCAAAGATTTACCTTAAACTGCTTTGCTGTAGTTGAGCCTTTAGTGAAAAGCCAATTCAAAAGATCTGGTGAATGTTCAAGTGTTAGTATTGTAACTTCCATATCAAAACAAATGCCCAGTGACTATGAAACCTATTTTTCAATATTTCCTAAGTTTTATTGAAAATTCTGCACCCAACTATGTAAGTAAATCAGCAAAACGTCCATGGTTAACAGTGTGCCAATCACTACACAATTGTAACCAAAGATGACATTCATTTTTCTTTTCTCTAAATTTACATAAACTATGTGGAGTTGGATAAAAATTGTTTAAAGCATCTGTGCTAGTTCTTCATCAATACATGCTGAGCTGAGCAACTATTGATTTCAAATAACAATGAAGCAAATAAAGTGCATGCAACTTTATTACAGATTAAGAATCAAGTTTCTCATGTGGCATACCATTTTTATAATTGTTATAATTTCTGTATATTATTTTGTATCTGAAAGCAAATGTTTGGCATTCATATTTCATTTATGACGAATATTTGCTAATGTTGTAGAGAAATCGGTGGATTAATTATTGGTTGCAGGCATAGTAATAAAAATATTTATTACAAAATTTTATCCCGAGATGATGTAAGCCCTTAATCTTACACCTGTGTGGGGTGGCTGTGGTCATAATTATTTAAACATATTTTTGTCATGGTACACGCTTTTAACATGAAATACTAGAAATTAAAAAACCTACTGTTGAACAAATCAGGGGAATCCAGAACAAATCTGATGCATTGGGTTTCTCATAGTTACTTTTATATTTATTGTAGTGAATATTTTTATTTTGTATGTATTACTAGCATTGTTTATTTTTGTTATTATTGTTATGATACACTATGGTTTTTATTAATCAATTTCGATGCATATGCTTTTTATTTTCATTTTTTATTGAAGTAGTTTGACTAAATTGATGAATATAGCCCCAATTATGTTTTTTATCACAGGTGTGAACAATATCAACAGGTTAAGATTAAACAGAGATAATAATATATGTAGCATTACTAATATTAATGGAAAATACGAAACAAGTTATCAGTAAGCAAAGTTATAGTGTTATTTACAGAAAAAGTGAATCCTGAACAAACGAAAAATTTATAGCAGCAACTGTTTTTTATGATGGCTCATGACGTTAGGCACTTTTGCTTTCTATGCGTATGAATGGCTTTGAAATAGTCTAGATGGTTTGCAAAGCGCCTTCTACATTGAAAATAGTTGGGTAATTGTAGTAAAGTTGCGTAAGAAACTATATTAAAAGATTGACTTTTTGATTATAATAAGTTGCCCGACTTCGCAGTAGTGGGATTTCATCCAATAAAACTGTATTTCCCGTTTAACAATAGTAAGTTTTACAAATCGTACAGTTGTTTTAAAGTTGACTCAAATGGTTTAGAAAATTACAAGCTGTATGCACGCTTTAGAATTAGTATCAAATATTTACGAGCAACAATGATCTATTTTGAAATAGTCTGAACTGCTTTAAAGTAATCTAAACTATTTTGATGTGGTTTGAAAGTTTTGCAATAAACATGACTTTTAAAAAAAAAGTGATCGCCATAATTTTTTTTTTTTATAGCTTTTATGCAACTTTACCAACATGGATGTAAAACAATAGACATGGAGCAAATTATTTAACCTTATAAAGTACTGTTGAGTATAATCTCTAAAATTAATTTTTCGTAGCCATTATTAGGTTGTCTATATTATTTTAACTAATATGAGACAAATATTACTTAATAAATAAAAACATTTTTTTTGTGATGTCTAAGAAATTTGACAGTTCCATGTGTAGTAAAAACATTGTCAAACGTAAAAGGACTGGAGGTTTATGATCAATAAGGCAATTCAGCTAACCTGCTCAGCTTTTCAAAGCGTTTAGAAGGTTTGTCCAACTTCAGTCTACTTTAACAGCATTCAAACAGTTTGGAAATCATTCAGACGTCTTAAAAAACAAAACACAAAAACGTTCTGATCTATGATATTTTTTTTTATGCATCCGCATTAGGAGTAATAGTTTTAGCAATAATAAAATAATAATTAACAATAATAGTATTAATAAGGACATTTAACATTGCTGTTATGTGTCAGCTGAGATGTTTATTGAGCTAAATAAATAAGAACTATTATTTTTAATATTACTATTATTATAATTACAGTCAGATAAATGGTTAAATAACAGACAACTTAGGATAACATTTTTTTAATAAAAATAACAACAGCGTAGTAGGAGATAATTTGTTTGTTATCATTTATTATTATTACGAACTTACAATGATCATCATTATCATCAAATTTTTGTTATAGTAAAAATTCTATTATTTTAAAAATGTTGGCAGTTATCTGGTCAAGTTGGCAAGTAATGAGTGCCGGCTGGCATGAGCAATGAAATAACGCTGGAATAAGAAAGGCAAGAACAGTTTATTGATGATTTAGTTGAAAAACCATAATCAATTCTAACGAAACAGCAAAACAATGCTGTGGGGTGCGCAGATAACAATTCTTGATTCGCTGTAACCTCTGCTATTCGATAAAAAGGCTCTAGCAAATCGGAATGTAAACAAAGTAAACCAAAGATGGAACAAAAGCCAAAAATGATGCATAACTCGGTGCAACTGGTAAAAATATAGTTCTCATTGGAAATGTCGCTGCTAACTTGTAGTGAAATATAAACTGACAATTATTATCACCTAAAGAACAAAATTTTGACTCCAAATATTTAATTTTCGTTAAGATTGGTTTGGTAGTGCCAGAGTTTTAGGCTAACTTTGCAAACTGGACTTACATTTCTATATTAGATGCAACAGAATCTATGAACAATCACATTTTACTATAACAGTAATTTGTTTATCGTTTATTGATTATTGATTATTCTATTGGTCTTTGGGAAATAATATGGGTTGACTCTTTTCCGGCCTTTGACCCTCATGTGCAGTTAAGATATGCTTGCAAGGAGTTGTCATTCCTTGATACCTTCAGGAGGAAGTAACTTAAAACTTTTGCATTCTTCCTTACTTCAAATTACTGTTAGCTACAATGTCTTACCTAGTGCCAGGTAAGCATGGTTTACCAGCAAATTCTCCCGCAATTTCTTGTGCTCACTCACTTATTTTGAAAACAGATGATTCAATTTTTCACAGAAGCCAGCCCAAGTCTTCACAAGCATCAATCATCTAAAAAATTTCTCCCAGTTTTCTCACTGCAAAATAGAGGTTTACTAGTTGCAAAACTAAATACCTCAATCTAACAGTACCAAATTTGTCTGTGATGGCAATTTGGCAGCACCAAGTATTAGCTAACACAACAGGTGACACAATTTTCTTGAGAACTTACCAAAAATTTCTGTTCTACTGCACATGTCTCATGCAATTACCCCAAGAACAATATTCATATGTAGATAAAAAATTACTGTGCATTGCTTTGAAGACAAAACTTTGATTCCTAACACAGTTTTTTAAATTACTTTCATTCGCAAAAAATGCAGGTTTGATTGTTAAGCGAGCGTAGATTTATCATTGCCCATCAAAAAGTGTAACTTTTTGAAACTGCCAAGTGTCTAGTGCAGTACACTATTCTACATAAAACTATGAAAAAACTGAGCATTGACAATAGGACCAGTGGGATTTTTAATGTGATAAAGTACAGTAAGATGACTGAATATCACGGCTCATCGCAAACAAATTACAAAACGACAAATCTTGTTGACCCAAATCCCTACCAATTTTAGACTGTGTTTCATATTACAGAGATCACCTCAGCCTAATTTATCATCATAAAAACTTTAACAGAAGCAATAGTATCAGTGACACTACCCAGTCAAGAGGAAACAGATTGTCGATATTTCATAAAAAAAATTCCACTAATCACTCATGTTCCTATATTATTTCCCAGGAAGGTTTGTGCGTCCCAAAAAGTCTCAGCTACAAAAAAATTTCCGCAGTATCCCCAGGCCTATAACCAGTTTATTCATTGTGAAACGACAGCGAGGTTTTCTTACTCAACTTTGATCCAACTATGTACTATAACCATTGCATTAATCAGATTCTAAATCAAATTCATTGCATAGGCTGTCATCTACGACAAAATAATGACTTTTAAGGTACATACCGGTACGAGAAATGATAATTACTATGTTTATAATAAACTATTGAGCACATACAGTGAAACTAGGTAATGAGTAAAGTTGGCACAATAGTGACAAGTCAGCAAACCCAGAGAATGGTCAACTGGCTCACACAATGGTACTTAGTGCCAAAAGGAAAGACTTGATTACTTATAAACAACACGGTAGGGTAATTTAAAATTTTTGCATTAAAAAAACATAAACTAAATGGTAAAAAGATTAATCATTGTCATCGCAATATCATAAAACTATTAGGAGCCTAATAGTTCTCCGATGTATTGCCCAACAACTATGAATATAGGTAACAGAAGACTCAAACGCACACTAACAATATCAAAACTGTTCATTTACCTGAGAAAAATAAGTTTTTAACCTGCATTCTTTGCAGACACTACCAGCTTGTGTTTGCTTAGCCAGTCACTGGTCATTAAAATTAATGCCGGTAAATTGATGTGTCGCTTTTTTGAACCATAATTCAAGCTTAGATGAGTCAATACCTTTCCATGAAAATATAACAGTTGATAAATTTATGTTTTACACGATGGTGCAAAGAGTTTTGAAATCAATCTGACAAAAACCTAAAAATATGATAAGTTGCAATTTTGAGATAATAACCAAGTGGACTATTTTGTTTATGAAATGTTTGAAGAAAAATTCCAGGCAAGGTAGTCTCATCTATTTAATTCAGGATTCTAAATAAGCAGTCAAAGCTTGAGGGTGGTATTTACTCAACTGTATCAGATTTTCCACTCTTTCTATGTAATAAATGTGTTTTAGTGCCAATGTATTTCATCTAAAGCAAAATATGCATTTTCGTTTGAAAAATAGGTCGGGAAGAACTCTGCTACACTTGTGAACCTTCTACCAGCCAACAACTGCATTGCTCCATTGGAAGTCTATGACCAATATTCCTCTGATCCAGATGGTGAGCAATTCTTAAAGTATATGCAACACAAGGAAGCAATAGCTGTTCCTTGAAAGGGTTGCTATCTGTTTTCTTTACCCGACCGGAAATATTTTTCTGACTCTAACTCTCTTTAAGCGTTTGGGGCTCATAAAACTTTTCAGTGGAATAAAGTTGAAGAAATAGTTATTTGACTGCCACAACTAGGCTAATCACCAGTTTTTTCTTCACCATTTATTGATATAGAGATGAAAAAAAGTACATGTGAAGCTCGACGGTCTCAAATTTACTCTTCTTTGTATAAACCTAATGCCATTATTGTAGGGCAGTTTATTGGCTTCAAAGACGATGTTCTTCATGACGAGAAGTGGCAGTGGGTGTTGAAGTGTTTGTCATGGTGTAATGGTGATGCAGAGAACTTCAATATCAGCAAAAACTATGGCAGTGAAGATTTTCCAAAGGAAGCTTTAGATTTGCTTCTTAGGTGAATAGTGACAAACTGCCTGGATCTTTTTTTTCAAGAGTTTCATGAACACTTACAATTCGCTATGAAAATGAAAAACAAAAACTGTATTTTCCAGAAAAATTTTTGTTGACTTGCTTTGGTAGCAAGGACAAAGCAGTTTAAGAATGATTATGTGTGATCTAATTTTAGTAATTGTGGGCGAAAAGACCCTTCATGGACTGAACTAGCCAACTTTGTGAAGTTTCTCTATTTCCAACTTTCATACCTTCCAAAGTTCCCGTACTGCACTCTGGGGATCTCAGATGAATTTAAAGGAATTGCCAAGTTCTTAGTAAAGTTTTTGGTTGGTATGGCTAAGGTGGGTGTGAAAAGTTCTACTAAACTGGTCAAAGTGTAGGGCAAGTTTCAGTTTGACTTCAGTTAATTGGCTGTTGAGCTTTACTGATCCTACTGTGTTCTTTTTTGTTAATCTCATTCTGTCAATTGTATAGGTCTTCGACCAATAGCCATTTCAATTTCACTCACATAATTGATCTATTTATTGAATATTGACATCTAACATGATTTAATTGCACCCTCCGAATTAATTGTCAGCATTCATGTTTGCTTGCAGGACTTTTCTACACCCTCCTCGGAACTTGCAGAAGACTCAGAAGAACAGGTAACTGTTGCTATTTGTTTTAAAGTATTTGAAAGCAATACTTGTTCCATAAATGGAATCGAAAAAAACAAAAAGTCTAAGAGTTTCTATGTTTACATAATCTTCTGAGTTAACAACATCAATCAGCTAAATTGTTTTTTCCTACGGTACAGCAGCTAGTTATAGTTATGCTGGAGAACTTAGAGCTCTATTGCTTTCTCCACATTAATTATTTTGTTTATTTTATTCTCTCACTCCTTTTTTTCATTTTTCTGCTAAAAACTATAGCAAACTACAAAACAAAAGAGCAAAGAGTTGTTTAAAAAGTCTTTTCTGTTTTTCGCTTGACTTTTTAACTTTCACGAAATTAAACCAAGCATACAGAACAACGCTAAGAAATTGGCGTTTTTATGAAGAATGAAACAAGTTCTGTCGAATTTAAAAGTTTGCATTGATAACTCGATCTGCGCAATAACATGGTGTAGCGGAGCATGCAAAAATTGACCTTATATAATTCAATCACTCGACGTTTTCTATGAGATATCAAGTACCAAACATCAGACATTGGAAATGACTATGCACAGTTCAATATTATCACCTGTAACTTGACAAAAAAGTTGCAATATGTTCTTTATGAACAACTTTTAACCCTCAATTTTATTAAGAAGTGTTAGATAAAGTAAAGTTTTTGCAAACTATTTTAACATTCTAATAGTATGTAAGAAATTTAAACAGCCACTGATCCCTGCCTATACAACTTTCGAAAATTTTGAATGCACTTGCTACTAAGTCTCAGACTACAAGCTCTAACCTTGAAGTTTTTATTGACTGAAATGAAGGGAATATCAGAGGGTAACAAATATCCAAGGCTATCAACCATCCACCAAAAGTACGAATCTTTTAAAATCGCTGCAGCTTAAGCACTTTATTTCTAGAAGATAGCACCAAAATGCATGCAATATTAGTAAATTAGTAATAATTAATCGTTAAAATTGAATTATTATTATTTGCGTTAACTTTTAATGCACCATGTTGAATGATAATAATTTATGACATTAAAAGGAAAGCTTGCTTTTTTATTGCCATAATTTATTATTTCAAAAATACTAATTATTACTTTTTAATAATTGTTTAAGTTGTTGTCATCATCAAAGTTGGAGCACAAAATAAATCAAGAAGTGAAAATTTATAAGGCTATCTGGATTAGTTATACTAATTTACATTTATTTTTTATTTATTTTTATCTTCGTTAGCTAAATAACCATTTATTGTTGTTATCAATATAATTTTTATATACGTAAATGCACTTCTATAAAGCATGATTGTCTAATTCAATGCCACTCTTGATTTGATGTAATTTCTTTGGCTACTCGAATTGAATTGTTCTAGTGTCACCATAGCAGCAACGTAAAACTAATTTAGACCTATATCAATAACAAAATTTCTATTCTAAACAAACAAAAATAATGCATAATTTTTTTTCCAACAGGACTCTGCAGATGTTGTCTCGCTCAAACCATACAGCCTGTCGAAGGAGTGGGAGCAACATGATTACCCTTATCTTTTCTTCAAAGAAGATGGGGTCACATTTGCCACATTGGGTTTTTGTCCCAGCAGACATAGCAAAGGTAGATTGCTTTTAAAACCCAGTTTTTAATTTTTCAGGTTGACTTGAGTGGAAAATTTCGAAGTTTGATTTATATTTTAAATGCAATATCAAGAGTTCTAAAAGTTGCCCAATGTATTCATAAAATAAAATGTTGGTAGCTTTCATTGTCTATTCAATTTTATGGATACATACTAAACACCAACACTGTCAATGTGTTGATAACGATGACGATACAAAAGTTTGCATTTGCAAAATTTAGGGCGATTAACTATTGAATTAGTTGAATTATGATTCTATTGAACCAATAGTCGCATAATTCTTTGAAAGTGTAACTTTATTGTATGAACTCAAAATTGAAGCTTCCTGTTATTTTTTATTTTCTCATGCAAAATAGACGGTTTTAAAAACAAAAGCGTTAGTTTTCACCCAAGTGTTTTAAAAGCAACTGCTAGTTATCTCGGTAATTTGCAGAACATTGGTGATATATGCATAATTGGAAAAATTGAATGTTCTTTTGTTAAAAACTGGCTTTCTACTTCTTTTGACTATAATTTGATAATATTAAACTTTTCTATGTAAGCTTCCAGATGAAGACAGCAAAAATGATAATGGCTCTCAAAAAGCAATGCACAAGATTGCCGCAAACTGTGTTCACTGGGTTGATAAATTTTTCCTTAGTTAGCTTGCCTAACTAACTATTTTAGCCTGAAATATTGATAGTGTTTCAGTTTGTGACAAGAAAAATTAGACTTGGTTAAAAATCTGGATGAAAATGCAACTGAGAAGCCATGAAGTTCTAAATGACCCACAAATTCATGCTTATTGAGATGTTTTTCGATATCAAGAAAAATGTAAAGCTACAAAAATCTTCTACATTCCATTTATTTTCCTTTTTATCTGTGTTTTTGTGGCAGAGAAGGACATAATCAACCTGTGGTTGGAAAATGAAGAAAGTGGCATAGAGCCGTACAAAATCTCATCAGTGCTCTACCACGCCCTATGGAACAAAAAATTGTTACCGAGATTGGATGAGAAAGACTTCGACGACAGCGAAGCTGCTCGGTATTAAAACATTTCCCAGTGTAATTTATTTTCTTCATTTTTTTCAACTGGACACTTTTTGTGATTTGAAGTGTTCTACTGGTAGTCTGCATTTTAAAATGTAGAGAAGAGAATTCCAAGCAGCTGAGGGAGATGATGGTTGCCCAAAGTGGCAATGAAAATGCTGCCGAAATGTTTGCCTGCACAGTGGAGAAAGATTTCTACCCAAACTATGTACTAACCAGAGACAACGCAAAGAAGATCTTAGCAATATACACTCGTTTTACGTAAGCAAAAAAAGGGAGAGCATTGATAAGTTTATCTTTACCTCATTCTAAGGCAATTTTTGTAAAAAAAAGCTCTTTTCTGCTTACTCATGTGGGTGTACAAAAAATTTGACTCGTTGTAAATTGAACAAAAGTGATTAGTGCAGCATTAATTGCTTTTGAAGTATAACTGTTTTATCCTGGTCCTCATCATTTCATTAATGGTTGGAGAGATATTAAAGTAGGACAAAATATCCCCTCCATATATAATTGTGACAAAAGTAATAGCTGATGGTATTCGGCAAATTGTTGTCACAAGGAGCTAGGAGAGTTCTAAAAAACACCATGGAGAGTTTTTTCCATACTCGGCAAATTGTGTGTTTTGCAATAGCAAAGAAAATTATTGACTTTGGGATAAGCACTAAAATTTGGCTGACTAATAACACAATAAGTAGGAAGTCACCTGTTCCTCCTTACTAACTAGTAGTCTATATACCTTTTTGTTTCTCCAACGTTTGCTCCTAGCTTGGCATAGTGATGTCAGCCTTTTCAGGCCCTTGAATATATTTTCTACCAATCATTTGATCAATTGGCTGTTCCCCGGCCTTACAATGCGCAACCGTTATTTTCACATGATTGTTTAATGAACTAGAAGCTGAGTGAGGCAGCGGATATAGCAAAAAAAACATATTTGGTGAAATTATTCACAATCTTTGAGAGTATTTACACTCTTTACACCTTCACCTGCCCTGTTAGAATTACCCAATCCCAAAACTCAACGGCACGCACAATGTAATGCGCTTGTTCCCTTTTTAGCGGTATATGTTCCCAATGATTGGATGCCAAAATATGTTCCCTTATATTAAAGCTGATTGAAACCCTCAAAGATGATACCCAAAGTTTTGAAAAGCCTAACCCTCCAAAACTTTTCAAGGTTGTCCTTTGAAACTTGAGACTAACCCAAAAATGAGCCTGGTGCAGTCTCGTGGAGTGATGCAGAAAACTTGGTGGTAAATTTGCAGGTTCATTTCAGAATGAACTTGGGTATCCACAGGCACCTAAACCTATCAATAGATCAAGTTTGTGATCTTTTGGAATCTCTGCAATATTACAGCAAAGTTTTACCAAGTCTAGCCACAGTGTCAAAAACATTGCGCAAACTGACTTGGTAGGGGAGAATCATGGAGATAGTGTGCAAACCGAGAAGTGCATTGCAAATAGTAGGAGTTAGGATGTGCCACTATCAACATCGCTATCAGTAGTAATGTAGGAACAGATATCTGACATGGAATCCAAGGACAAGGCTCTCCTGGTTCAAAGTGCCTTTTTATTTGTACCAGATACCATGAGAGCTTGAAAGGGTACATTTTTATGTTCACCAATTTTTATTGTTATTAACTTAGTTTGTAAATGTATGATTAACAAAGTACTTATTGTGCAGGGGTTGTTTTTACCAGGGTTTGTATGATAATTTAGATTGGGGGTTCGAGTATTGTATAAAAATTAAATGTTGTATTATTTTATTTCTTTTGATAAGTAAGATGTCAACAGAGCAAGATATGGAGTTGAGAATGATAAATGAAAATGCTACTGTTGATGATACTACTAGTGAAATTGCAGATGTTTTTGCCGAATCTGAAACGAAAAGTGCTAATAATTATGATGATATTGGTATTTGTCATAGGATTTTCTAATTTTAGGGGGCTTACCGAGTTTAGCGTATATGAAAGTGTTGTCAAAGAAATATGAAAAGTGTGAACCTCTCCCAATCGAATCATAAATGAAACTATTGGCAAACATCAACTTCATTATGGATGGTGTTGCTGAAAGTTTTGACTCGAGGATGCGATCTTCTTTTACGTCGATGATTGCTTGTTCGACTGGTTCAGGGACGACGCAAGCGACTTTATGTATGATTGAAGCGAGTCAGGCTATAGCTTATCCTCCGCTGGTAGAAACATGTTACTGTTATGGAGGCTATCAAAAGCCTTTGACGGTGTATCCGGAGTGATATTTCATGAGGGAATGATAGATATAGCAACGAGTTTTCCCAGAGATTTACAAAGCAGATGATTGATAATTGATGAATTGATTGATGAAACTTCCGGTCAAGCCGATGCCAATGCTTTTTATATGAAACATAGTCATCATTTGGATATACGTAAGTGTCTTTTTTATTGTTTAGAATATTTTTTTTGAAATTGTACCATATCTGTGAATAGCCACTATTTTTTTCTTTTAAAAAGCTCGAGAGACGCTTCTTTGAATACCTATTTGAGTTGTCAATGCTTTCTCAGAAGGGCAAAACATGTACAAAACTCCTTTGACCAAGCGACGAAGAAACTGTTCTCTTTTCTATGGATAGATACCACTCATTGAACAGATGATCGTCACAGACAATTGGGAAACTTTACATCGGATCAACCTACGATATTAAATGGGGTCGAGTTAAAGGATATAAATACAATTGCTAATTGATTCATCTCACACATATTGTGTTGTTCATTCCCGTAACACATTGTTAATATAATGACTGAAGGTTTGCAAAAAAATGTAATAAGAAATGCGGCGCTGTTGTTATCACTAAGCACCGCATCCGCGTTCATTCAAAAGTCTGTAATAGATAATGCAAAAAAAGATCTTATTATGGCTCTAATGGGATGTACTAAAGCTATTTTAAATGGAATGATGACATTTTCAACTGCTCAGTATAATTAGTTGCAACGAAGCCCGAAGGATGTTGCTAGTCTGGTTATGAAATCATCGATAGATGATAAGAAAGTTCTGTTACAAAAAGGAGGACTTCTAGCTTGCCTACTAGGACCTATCATCAGCACAGTAGTTCCAGGAATACTGAAAACTGTATTAGGAGGAGGACACAGATGAGTATCTCCACAAGAATGATGAGGAATAGGATGGGTATTTTAGCTCTGGATGACTTGACTAAAAGAGGAAAAATTGTTATAGCTGAAAAGGCCAACTCAAATCTGTTTCAATCATTAATAGAAACTGTTAAAAGCATTATATTAGGCAATGTTCCTTTAGAATCGGAATAGTCTATTGAGTTGCAATGCTACAAGAAGGAACTAGGCAAGCTAATCGGCAACAGAACAGTTGATGATAAGCGTGGAATTTTGACTCAGGCTGGTAGAGTCAATCTTTTGGACTCTATAATAACACTTATTGTACCCGTTTTATCATCAATAAAACCAATAAAGCCATCAGCCTTTAGCCTCTAACATTTTCTAGACGTTATTTTTTAGTGTTTGAAAATGAGTACCATAGACGAATGGGAAAATTCAGCAATGAAAAAGTGACAGAGGAAAAGAAAAACACTAATCCTCTGTAATACAACCCTATGGAAGATATAAGAGTGAAATATATGAAGAAAAAGCGGAATGATTTGCTGGAAACAACGCATGAATCCGATTTGTTCGAGTATGAAAAGTTAGACAAAAATGTTCAAAACATGCGTAGACATTTAAGTGATGTCAGAGAAATTAAAATTAGTCGCCAACGGATGGATAACTGATCTTCAGCCAAGAAACTGGAGTCACAACGTAAATCTCCTTTGGTGAATAGTATGATTATCGATGGCAAGCCTGACAACCTTTCATCAATCAAACCTTCTCCCTCTACCTCTGTGTTAGATGCTACTGAGAAACCTCCAATAAGAAAAAGATTGTTTTATACCAACAACTTCTCTATTATCGACATTGAGAATGTTGATGATGGAGAAAGTGATGAGAGAGGTGAGAAAAGTTGTTTAGGAAAGTTTGAGAGAAAAAGAATCCAGTATAACAAAGACGAACGGCGATCACTCGATTGGCGTCAGAATGTTGGAGCTGTTGAATGAAATTGGCAAGTACGATTCAGATAAGGACGTACTCAAAATCGGAGACAAGCGGTTGAATCCTAAGACCTCCAAAACTTTGCTGCGATATTTTCTAACCAATACAGGTATGATAAGATATGGAAACCCAAACCACAGCAAGTTTCAATGTCTGTTATCCCATCTAAGAATCACAATTGTCAGGAGATCACCAAAAAACACGTACGAGGAGAACTTTGGTCATTCCACGAACTGGAAAGTGAACACCGACGAGTTAAAAGAGTTGTATTACAATCTTGCACGGCACACATCTGTGCGAGGTGCTAGAGTTTTGTTGCAAGCTTGTAGAAGACGAGAGGGAGAAAAAATAAATCGTGAATGGTTGAGCGGAGAGGATGCCTACACACTGCACAAAAAAGCAACAACCAAGTTTAAGTGGCGCCCCACGATTATAGCTGGAATAGGAAAGCAGCTTCAAGTAGATTTCGCGTATGTGCGTTCTCGTAAAGAAGAAAACGACAACACAGCATCTTTACTAACAACCATTGCTTCTCTATCCGGAAAAAGTTGGGCTGTTTCACTCATCTCCAAAGCTGGTCAAATTGTAGCCAGAGTTTTGAGATGCATACTGTATGGAAAAAACCGTAAGGCCTTACAATTGGATAAAGGTAAAGAGTATAACAATCATCATGTCAAGAGCCTGCTGGCTGCAAACAAGATCAAGCGCTTTACAACTAAAAACGAGACGATAAAGGTTTCGATGGTGGAAAGTTTCAACATGACTATAAAGACAAGGATTACTGATATCTGTCGTACAAAAATGATGAATGCTGAATATGGGCAAACAACACAGAGAAGTCTCTATAAATCAGTACAATTGTAATATGTGTCTGCAAGAAAATGCGGTGAAATTGTTGATAAAGACAAGTAATAAAAATTTTGAATCTATTCTACACATGATAAACACTGTAGATAGTAATAAATATTTAAGCAAAATTAAAAAGAGTGCTTGAGATAAAAAAAACTTAGTTGAAAATTAATTCAAAAGAGGCTGACTAAAGGTTTTTTTTTGTTAAAAATTCCCACCTCAGGTCAGCAAATAAATAAATTGTGAGGTAGATGCTTATGTTCATTTTTTCGAAATAATGATAAAACTATTCAATGCATATCTATGATCGTTTTCTTCTTATATAACAAAGTTATACAATAATACAACACTTCATTTTTATACAATACTCCAACTCCCCAATCTAAATCATCATACAAACCCTAATAACAACAACCCCTGTACAATAAAATACCAAGTTAATCATACAAATATAAGCCAAATTACTTACAATAAAACTGGTACACCAAAGAGTACCCTTTCAGGTTCTCGTGGTAACTGATGAAAATAATAAAGCACTTGGAACCAGGAAAACCTTGTCCTCAGACCCTGTGCCAGAGATCTGCTCCTACAGTACTACTGCTATCCCTTTTGAAACGCAGTTTTGTGTGTTTTCATGAAAATGGCACAAAGATTTGGCCTGGTCAATCTAACTATGAATCATTTTAAAGTTCTTGCCTGAGGCTGAAGTCCCTTTTTTTTAGAAAGAGAAATCGTGAAACTACGCATGTCACGCTTTCTTTTGAAAGTAAACGATCCATTGATTTAGATTGAGCTTACGAAGGCTTAGACAGAACAAAAGCGTTCAGCTAGTAGCGTTGGTACAGGCAAAGATTTCCATAATAATAATTTTACATGTACAACCAGACACCTAAAAGTAGATTGTCTATACATGTATATATGAAGGTCATAACTATATACTTCAGGGCCAATGACTATCATAGCAGATATACTTCAAATGATTCAAACTTTTACATCATCCCAACTGTCAACCAAGTGACAATAATTCTGATCCCAGTGTCCGCTGTCATACTTTTGTGAAAGCTGCGTGCAAACAGGAAGAGGTCTAAAATTACTACAGTCCAGCATATAGAAAAAAGTGCGAAATGATTGTGAACCTTAGTCAGTTGAAAAAGTCTAAAACACAAGAGATTTTACCAAACAGAAGCAATAATGTACTGAAGCAATTTTTGTAGAGTATGCACTGAGATTAATGCAAACATACAAACATGTTATCACCACTTTTAGGCTTTGGCCATAACAACCAGCAAATCGGTCGTAAATGACAATTACTGATAGTTTTAGTTTCTTCTTGACTCTTTCCAGCTCATTGTACCGAGTGTAAGTTCCTCGGTTTAAGTAGCATTATCACCCATAGGAAGCTTATCTGATGAGTTATCATCACCAAAAAATAGAAGGCAATCTATGTTTCATAAACTAACTTTTCTCCTCTTTTAAAACTTTTCTCTCAGTTTTGACGGACATTTTCCGTTCGAAATACTTTGAAGTGATTGGCGTAAAACCAACATTTGGATGAAACCGTATAAAAAAAACTGTATAAGCACCTTATCTTTGGAAAAGGCGATGAAAATGCAAAAAACATTGAAATTATTCACAGCTTTCTTCAACGTTAAAGATACCTTCAAGAAACTGAACTAAATATTAACATTTTTATTGAAAATTATAGTTAGTCTATTTTGTATAATTCTAACATTTGCTTCAGTTATATGGGTTACATTAAATCTCCTTTGTTTGACTCTCAGTGACTTTTTGAGGTGCTCTCTCCTGTTTCTGTACCATGTTCCTACTTGTCAAAATGGATATTAGCATTTTGCTATTATGAAAATGCGAGATAGTACAATGATGAAAAATTGCTTGGTCCAGCTAAGACTCGCTATTCTGTCAGTGTGTTTCTTAGAGTCAATACAATGTTCTGCAGAGGTGGATACTGAAACATTTAGTTTGCAGTGTGGAATTTATTGAATCGCAAAAGGTTTAAAAAATATAATGCTTGGCAATGGTTGTAGAACAAACATACCGGTTGTGATCATGGGAGAGACTGGTTGTGGGAAAACGATGTTGATCGACTATATGGCACATCTTCAAGTACCCACTGAATGGAACAACTTGAATCCACTAAAGGTTGTGAAGGTAGGACTTATTGATAAAACCTTCGGTCACGTTGGTTGCCTAAATAAAGTTTCTTTAGCGATGAGATAAATGTTTTGCGAATGACTTGAATACAAATAAAAAAGATTAACCAGTAAGCAGAAAAAAATTTCGAAAGGTTTTATGGGAAAGCTTCTTGCAGACCATTAAAACTTCTTTACTACTTCTCATGGAAGTATTAGATGCAAATACAACAGCAACAGCAAAACTACATTTCAGGTCCATGGCGGAACCAGTAATGAAGAAATAGTAAAAGAAGTTCGAGAAGCATTCAAACTGGCTCAGGAAAACAACGAAAAGATAAAAGAAATAGCAAAGCAAGCTAGACTGAAGGTTAGAATAGCTTGAACTTTTTAAACTTTTATTCCTTTGACGTTGTTTCAAGATAATCGGAGTATCGAGAACAAAACGTGGTATATTTAGGATACGTTTGATGTGTATTAGTAGTCTTATTTTGATTTGTTTTGTCTCTAGCATAATTTTAAAGAAATTTTATAAGCAGTACAAGGCCGCACAATCACCATGATGTATCTTGTCTGCTGCTAAACTAACTGTTAGATGTAGGACAGATAATATTAACAAGTTTGAGTGGAAGCATGTAATTTCTCCACTGTGACGTAATCAATAGTCTCGGAAATTTTGTTTTCTCTAAACAGCAGGCATTGATTTTGACTATTTTCAGTCACGTCACACCAATAAAATTTTCAGCAGATAGTAGGACAACTGAAACTTTACCCAGAAACTCTGTAGCAGCTTGAAATTACCATCACAGGTGGGAAAAAAGCTCATAAGCCTCCTAATAATTTTCAGAGTCTTTTTTCTTTGTGTCAGCCAAACTTACCTCTCATCTAGCCTCACCAAGCTGAATAAATTTAGCAATCTCTAGCCAACAAAAACATCTGAAAAGGTAATTTTCACAAAGTAAAATTAATTTGTACAGTTTTTGAGACAAATATTTCAGATACATGTAAGCCTAGTTGTTTTTAATGACATATTTATAATGTTTAAAAAATTCTTGAAATTGTGACAAGTTTCTGTAACAGTGTGTTTTATGTTTTTATGGCTTAAGTGGGTGACTTCGAATCACGTAATGTTTCCTTTCATTCACTGTTTAAGGGTAGTAGTAGTCTTCGGTTTAGGAGTGCTCCGATAGAAAGGTGAATGCACTGGATGTAAACCTAATATTGGGCCTTGATTGCCCTCTACCCCGAGCTATCTGTAGCGGGTTATTACAGTAAAATTGGGGAGGGCAAAGGAAAAATAAGTTTTGTAGTAAACTATATTTGAAATCCTGGAAGCAGATTTGCAACTAAAAAGGGAAAGTGTACACTATAATAAAAAAAAAATATTCTGGCTCCGCAGATTACAAATCCACTAGCTTTTCTCAAGTATTTTTTCACTATTACTGAAACATACAAATGACATAATATTTTGTAAGGCCCCCATTCCTTATCGGCATATATTTGTTGCTTTGATAGACATGTCATAATTCAGCTGTATACACTCAAACTTGCATGTTTAAAAATCTACAAAAAAAATTGAATAAAAAATTCATCTTGTAATGATGCCAACCTTTAAAAGCTGAGTTGAGTATTTTCTAATAAATTTTCCAAAGAATTTTCGCTTATTTTTTACACCAAACATATCATGTGGTCTTTTTGCCAACCATAATCTTTTATGATTGTGAAAGGAATCAATAAACTCTTTGGTCCAACTTTTTTGCAATACGTAAATGATTATTATGACCTCTGCAGACACACTTGAAGCGGAATTCTAGAGAGATTATTAGAGTAAGATACACAGCATCTTTTTCCTGCAACTGTCCATATTCTAACCTAAAAGAACGGTATGAGAACATCATTAGACCTCACTACCCTCTATCCAACTGCCCAAATCACCGTAAGGTTGCCATGTTTTCTATACTACAGAAAGAACAAGGTCCCACTTGGATGTTTGCTTAACAATATATCAAATGTAAACTAGCGTAAAAGAGCTTTTTACGGGTGTTTTAGCAGGTGTAGCTCCTTGCATCTCATCTAGGTTGTTTTTTATGTACAAGTAGTATAATGTGAGCACATATCCTGAGGATGGCTCAAGAAAATCCGGATGTTTGTGGGCAAAAGTGAAGTTTGTGCACCAAGGTGTCCAGGGAAGCTTGTTAGAGATTTTTTGCATACCAGGTGGTGTGACAATCATGTTTAGATTAAAGTTGATATATTGGTTTGGGTGGTTTTTTTTAGTTGATGTTTATATCAGACATTTACCCTCCATGTTGGGCCCCTGCTAATGCACTTCCTCTTGTAACTTTTCATTGGTTCTCCTATCCCGTTTTTCTAAAATTCCAATTCATTGTTTTTTTTTTGTGAACTCCCTACAAATCTCTTCCACTTTTACCTGTTTTGAAGTTCATGCCACAGATCAGATTCAAACTTTGCCTCTGTTGACACCCAGTCTCTTGGTTTTACGTCATACATCTCATAGTGTGTTAGCATTAGCTCGGCTAGGTGTGTTACATTGGTATTAAATGTGGTCAAGTTTTGTGTTTTTTGGTTATGGAAAACCTTGCTTGAACAGTAGCACTATTTTGTGAAAATAATTGTAAAAATAAAACCCATGCTTCGACTAGAGAAAAAACTGGAATGCAGTTTATTTAAAAAAGAAGATCTGCTATGATAATTGATGTATCAGTAATTATAAAAAAATTATTTATTTGTTAAGCATTTCTGTGGAGAGCAGAGAGAATGGAGAGAGAAAACAGATGACAAGTCAAGAATGGTAACTTGACCCTTTTTTCACAAAAAATTGCAACCTTACAAAGCAATGATTTCTATCACCATCTATGCATGTCCTCAGCTCGACTAATGTTAACATACTACGATACGCATGAAATGAAACCAACAGCCCATGTGTCAACCGGGTCTTATATGGACGGTAGACTGCTGTCAGTATACCGGTGTACCATTATACAAACTGGGTTGTGAACATTATTAGAACACAACATGGCGCTAAAAAAGTCATCTAATGGGTTCTTACCAGACAAATTGGTGCAAAAAAGGATACTTTCGCGCATGAGAACCCAGTTGTTCTTGAACCACTTTTTTGAGACCTGCTTCTATTATCTTACTTAGGTTACCCATGTTGAGTAGGTGTAGTTCAATGATTGTCACCATGATAAATAATGCTGATATCTTACAGGTAACTATTGTTTCTTTTAAGGTAATTGATGGTGAATCAAAATCTAAACTGTTTGATTTAGATTTTAACACTATTTATAGGCAGTTCATTTTTCTCCACCAAGTTTAAGCTACTGATTATCTCAAAAAGAAGTTACAGATTTTGGGTGCCTCTTCAGGTAGTAGGTTAAAAGGGTATGCAGAAACTGGTTTAAACCGATTTGAACTACAAGATTGTAAATTTAGGCAATGTAGAATTAAATGGGCACAGAAACGCTTCTGGCAACCTATGAAATTTTTCATCAGCCTTGCGTCGTTTACAAGAACACAGGCCAGAGTTACAAAATATACTTAAGTAAACTCTCGAAAGGTTCCAGTTGACATGTAATAGGCTACAAGGTTAGCAATGTACAAATCACAGATGGGAGAAGATTTTGTAACAGGAAGAAATAACAATGGTGTTTTGGTTGTTATAGGTGGAAGTGTCTTTTATAGCCTAACACCAGTAAGTTCCAATCCAGCCTATCATCATTATGAGAGATTTGACTAACTACTTGCAGGTCCCTGTGATTTACACCGTCCTATTCTTTGATGAGGCCAATACGACTGATGAGATCGGACTCATCAAAGAGATCATGTGTGACCACAGGATGAATGGAGATCCATTGCCAACTGATACAACTCTTCGAATTATTGCTGCATGCAACCCTCGAAAAAAGTAAGATTCAAGCTTATAGTCTATATCAAATGTTTTAATGAGAGTTTTACTGTGGAATAGCTATATACAAAAAAAATTCTTAATTCATGCATAGGTGCTTTTCATAGGAGAGTTGCAGTACAACACAAAGTCAGTTATTATTCAGCGGTTTTTTGATCACTATCCTAAAATATACAAATTAACCAAATAAGCAACTTAACTTAAACTTTTTTGGTAACCCATTTTTTGGTGATAAGCTCTGCTTGGTTGTCGGGTTAGTACTTAGCTCACCAATATCAAACCCGCTAAAAATATTGGTATGCTCTAACAGACCTATTGAGAAATGTTTGCAAAACATAATAATTTTTCATATTTGTTTGATGTTTATCAAATCAGTAGCTTACTACAACGATACTTTTTTTAAATAGAGAAATTTTAAATTAAATTTTTTCTTCAACAGGATGAATGAAGCAATGTTGAAAAAATGGAGATCTGGAGGTTTGGGCTCATTGAGGACAAAAAATAGACCAGGTAAGTTTGTGGTTGGACATGCCAGCAAAGCATAATTCAGAAACTTGTGTTAGTAAAAAAATCTTACTTTTACATTACTTTGTGTTCAGTGGGTTGAACTTGTAATTAATGGCAAGGTAATGGAAACAACAGATTCAAGTGAAGTTTTACTTCATTTCTACTTTCAAAAACTCACATTCATCAGTGGTGGTGTGAAATAGGGATTTGATGCGCCTTCACATAAGTATTGCAATGCAGTGTGTGTCTTTCTAACGTCATGTGCGCAATATGCATTAAATGAACGGAAGATTACATTAGTCAACATGTACCAGTTAAAACGATTGAATAATAATTGAGTAAAGATCAGAAACTAGCTAAGAAATAACTGAAGGTACTTGCATCTGAAGATGCTGTCGATTGTCCGTAAAAAATTATAGGTTTTGTTAAAAAAAGTTGTTATGACGGTATAACCATTGAATGGCTAGTAGAACATTAGTAATAAAGAGAAGCTATTTACAGATTGGGCAGTCTTCATCGATTGCTAGCCAGTACTTGGTCTAGTTCAGTGATAGGCTTTACAAAAATACCTAAGCAATGCATTACAAAGTCTGATTCACATTGGGTAAAGTTGTCAAACGTCAAAAGATTAACAAGTTTGGATTTCCCATTTCTTGATTGGATGTCTGAAGTTTGTGGCAAGTTGCATCTGTCTGTATTGGCAAAAAGTAGTTTGCATGGTCATGCTTCCCAAACCTGATTTTCTTTCAGGTTTTGGTGCTTTCTTTTCATCAGTGACCCAAGTTTACGCTTTCTTTCTGCTACAGAACATCTAAAATACATTTGTAATGAATGCTTATATGAAAATTTAATCTATGTATGCTCTACGGAGTTAATTTTTTGGTGATCCACATGGTAATATTTATTCTGTACTCAGCAAACTTCCTTTGCCCTGACAGTTTTAAAGATTAATGTGTCGTAGTGCCTCTAAGAGATTTTCTGGTCAGTTGTTTAGTGGCATAGAAAGTTGGTGCGATATAACAAGCACCTATTTTCATGCCCATGTTCATCACAACGCCTGTAGATGACTGTGCAACTTTCTAGGCCGTAAAGTGGTTCATTATCAGAATATATGTACACACTTATTGTGGCTGTTGGTTTCTATTCATAGTATGTTAACATTAGCCGAGCTGAGGACATGCATTTATGGCTGATGGATATCATTGCTTGTGAGGTTGCACTTTTTTTGTAAAATTTGGTAGCCATTACATTTTCTCGGGCAGTGTCTAATTGATTTATTCTACTTTCTATCTACAGTGCTAAAGTTTGAAAAAAGACAATGTGTAATTTAAATTATCGTGGATCATTGCAATGAAGCATACCAAGGGTAAACAATAGCTTAAAGGATTAAAATAATCTTTAGTTAGCCGATACTTTCAATTGGATATTATTTGCTGGAGTTAAACTGTTACTAGCTGGAGGTAAAGTCTCTGTTCTTATTTATTGGTGCATGCAACCTAGCAACAGCTAGTAACAATGTCAACAAGCTTGATCCCACTGGTGCATTTCAGATGATCCATTTTACTGTCAGATGAAAAGTGTATCAAGTTAGATTCAGCAAGCAGTAGCAAGTGTCACTTTTGGTAGGCCTAGGCAAAGGGTACACTGCCACTGCAATATAGAGGCCATGTTATGCAATTCTATTGCATAGCCAAGTGTTTATTCAAATTAATCACTTGACTGCACTGAAAAGTCTTTGTAAATGGGTGAATAGGTAAAATAACCTTCCTAGTCTTTTTAGTATCCATATACATGTTTGGATCTCTCCCTTTGCCGGTGGCAGCTATTTTTCACCTAAATACTTCTTTGCTTCTATAAAACGTTATCCCCTCATCCATATGAACATCTCTGAAGAGCTGGCTACCTAAAACATAATTGACAGCGCATTGTTATGTTTTGCAAACTTCAGCTTGTAAACTATAATTTACTGGACTTTATCGTTTTTGAAACCCTTTTCTCAGAAAGTTTTAAGTTTCAGAGACTCCTTTAAAAGTGACAAATTTAAAGCACAGGCTTCACATTTGAAGTTATAATTTGTCGTACAGAGAAGATCGGCTCCCTTAATGAGCCAAGGACAAGAGAACTTGGATAACAGACTTTTCTATCCAAATAGAATATGGCACGAAAAAGAGATTTTATTTTCTAATTAAAGTTGTAAAATATAGTAAACAAAAGATTATGTTACAGTTGATTTGTAATTTGTTGCTATAGCAGAGATGTGCTCTTCCCATATATCGTATGTTGCTGTTGTGGATATCACATCATTGCTTTTTGCTTTTTGTTCTGTCTAATCACGTGACATGCTGCCACACAACAGAGTGATAGTGTTATGGTCACCTGCTCAACAAGAGAATGAGATGCACTGGCCCAGGCTTGCTACACCAGTAAGCCACACGCTGGCTCAGGGCAGTTGCACCAATAAGTTATACATAATCTCAGTAAAGTCCGAAATTAGCAGCTTGCTCGAGCATTTATGGGAAAATAGGGTCATCGCAATACAAACCGCTTGAGAGGCACCAGTAGCTGTTATGTACAATACAAGCAAGAGAAAAACTTGCAAGACCTGGTGCTGAAGATCCTATTAGAGGAATGGTAACTGTGCTCCCCTCTCAAGCAAACTTTGAGTGTTTTAACTAATGACAACATTCATCGAACGATGAGCTCATCTTGACAAAAGCAATGTTTAGCTAGTAGTGATAAGTAATTGGCTAAATATTGTAAAGCAAGGTGTTTAGATCAATATCGTACATTATCATTGAAATAAACCGAACAAAGTGTCCTTGCTTCTCCTCCTACAAAATACAAAAAAAACGGATTGTGGTACCTTTGGAAATTTGATGCATTTCAACTACTGGTATCAGCTGCTACCCATGCATATATGTGGACCAAAGAATATATGTGTTACTTGGCAAATATGCATTCTGCTCTCACATAAATTCCAGTTATTTTTTTTCATAACATCTTTATGTAGAATATTTGCATTTGTGATTGTCCTGTAGTAGATCTACTACCGACACAAAGACCAACTCTCTATGAACACTCCTTGCATTCGCTCTCCGTCTCCTCTCACAGAGTATACAGAGTCCTTCATGAAGTCAGTGTTGTTTAAAATCAACTCTGAGCTGACTTCAACAACCTCCACAAAGTCCTCGACTCAGACTAACTATACGAAGCATAAGCGATAAATTTTTTAATCTGTTTAATTTATTTAGGAGTATAAGACTGTATTTGCAAAACTTTTCTGAATACATGCAATATAGCTGCTCCTTTTATAGGAAATAAGGGGTGAGCCAATTATACAAAACAATACAAGCTATACACCAATAATGATAAAACAATGATAGTAGTAATATATGAGCAGATCTCCCTACCAAGTGTTTTTTTGTGGGGTGACTACCCGGAGTGGATGCAATGGGTTACGGCGTTGATTAGAGCAGCCGAGTTAAGATTTTATGGCATCTAGATTTGAACACTCATGTACATATGCATAACTATATACATATTTATGTTCATATTCATGTCTACATTGAATAAAAATGAATCGTTGTGAGATTTTATACATTTATTCTATAATGAGTATTGTATATATTAAATATTATAACCTTGAAAAAGTTCCAACATCATTTCGAAGGAAAAAATAGATGAAGCTAAACATTCATCCGTTTGTATATATCTACATATATCTGTTTTAAAATTGTATAATAGTTCATCACTCCATTGAACTTTGATTAAACTTTAAGCGAGGGCTTTATCCCATGCCTTTCTTTGAATTTTTTCAAGTAATTATTTTTACTCATGATTTTTGACATTTTTAAAACCGTTTTAAAATTGTTTTTAATCATGAGACGAAATAATTTTTCAGGATTGTCAGCGTATTTATGAGCGGTGTATGGTCAGTATTGTATAGGGGAAATCTCTCCATATAACGAAGCTAGAGTCAGTAAATGCTGTGTCATACATAACGCCACAGCGTGTAATGTAAGTCGGTATCTAGCCTTTTCTTGAACAATAACATTTTATTTGATGTATTTATGGTAAATGTCCGTGAGGAAGTCCTTTACTCTTACTGCGTTTGATTCCATAATGAACTAAAATAAAAAGTTATGTATTACTATAGAAAGAATAAACAGTGATGTAAAATAATTACAAACCTTTTATTTTTTTAAATCCTATTAAATAGTGTTTTTATTAATTCTTACCTTATCACCAAGAAATCCACTGTTAACTGTATTATAAATGCTGTAGTAGTTGATGCTTCAGAAGCTGTTGCTGGAGAGAATGATTTCTATGCAGAGAGAGCTGTTCTTAAAGACTATAAGCCACATCTACTCATTTAGCTTACAACCAGTGGAAATACTCACAGGAAAACCCTATCATAATAGTGTTATTCGCGTGAAATATTCATGTTTTATCCGCGTGAAAATGATTATTTTATTCCCACGAAAGCATTGGTTTCCTTCGCGTGAAACATTCTTTCATTTCCCCCGGAGACTTTTATTTTTCTTTGGGTGAAATAAAAGACTTCTATTCATCATTATTCGCGGGAAATTTCTGTTTATTTTTCATGTTTTATTTGCATGAAAATAATTATTTTATTCCCGCGAAAACATGATTTTCTTTTCGCGTGAAAAACATGGTTTTTAGCATGAAGATACTTTTTTTGATCCATGTGAAAAATTGTTGCATTCACATGAAAAAACAAATTTTATTTACTGTTATTCGCGGGAAAATTTAGATTGTTTTTCATGTTTTATTCGTGTGAAAATAATCATTTTATTCCCGCGAGAGCATCATTTTTCTTTTTGCGTGAAAAACAAGTTTTTTAGCACTAAAATACTTTTTTTGGATCCGCGTGAAAATTGTTGCATTTGCGTGAAAAAAGAGACTTTTATTTACCGTTATTCGCGTGAAAAATTGGATTGTTTTTCATGTTTTATTCGCGTGAAAATAATTATTTTGTTCCCGCGAAAGCATTATTTTTCTCTCGCGTAAAAAACATGTTTTTTAGCACTAAAATACTTTTTTTCTGTTCCGCGTGAAAATTGTTGCATTTGCGTGAAAAAAAAGATTTTTACTTACTGTTATTTGCGTGAAAAGTTGGATTGTTTTTCATGTTTTATTCGCGTGAAAATCATTATTTTAGTCCCGCGAAAGCATTGTTTTTTTCGCCTTGAAAAATTTGTTATTTCCCGCGGAACCGTTTATTTTTCTTCAAGTGAAATAAAAGACGTTTATTCATCAATATCCGCGGGAAATTTCTGTTTATTTTACATGTTTTATTCGCGTGAACAATAATTATTTTATTCCCGCGTTAGCATTGTTTTTTTATTTTGTGTGAAAAACCTGTTTTTTAGCATTAAAGTAATATTTTTGGATCCCCGTGAAAAATTGTTGCATTCGTGTGAAAAAAGAAACTTTTAGTTACTGTTTATCGCGTGAGAAATTGAGTTGTTTTTCATGTTTTATTCGAATGAAAATAATTATTTTATTCCCGCGAAAGTATTGTTTTTTTCGTGTAAAAAATTGGTTATTTCCCGCTGAGACTTTTATTTTTCTTTGCGTGAAATAAAAGACTTTCACTCATTATTATTCGCAGGAAATTTCTGTTTTATTTTTCATGTTTTATTCGCATGAAAATAATTATTTTATTCTCGCGAAAGCATGGTTTTTTATTTCGCGTGAAAAACATGCTTTTTAGCATCAAAAAATTTGTTTTTGATCCGTGTGAAAAATTGTTGCATTCGCGTGAAAAAAGGGACTTTTATTTACTGTTATTAGCGTGAAAAATTGGATTGTTTTGTATGTTTTATTCGCGTGAAAATAACTATTTTATTCATGCGAAAGCATTGTATTTCTCCGCGTGAAAAACATGTTTTTTCATTGAACTCGATCCGCGTCAATCGGTGCAAGTTTAGCTATTTAAGAGGTGAGGGTTTCAGACAGAAAACATCCAGTTCAACAACAGTGAGCAAAGGAGCAGCATCAACTACACCTTCTATTGTAACTACTAGGAGCTCTCCCTTTTCATAAAGGTAAGAACAAAAAATAATTATTTTCTGCTAGCTAACGCAACTAGCTGAAGGTTTATGTCCTATCTATCTTTAAAATTAATTACAAAGAATTAAACAAATCTTGTTTGCTTTTCAGAATGAATACTCAAGATGAAGGAAGCCAACCGATGAATGTAGAAGCGGAATCTCAGCAAACCCTTTCCTCACCATCTTCCCCTATCTTCCATATGGCAGAAAGTCAATTGGTGATTGATGAACCGGAATCCCAACAAGATTTTACACCAGTCACATCTCCTACTAACAAGCTGCTTTCAAAAAGAACACCTATGATGAAACGAACTTTCATTGGTTTGACAAAAGATGATATCGAAAATGTCTCGAACTGCAAAAAAAGAAGTTTTGATGGATGTTGGAGACGATACACTTTTTCATCACACCAGAATACCCTTTCAAGATGCCAGAAGTAATGAACTAACCACCCTCGCCTACCAGAGTGCCGGGTTGTTAAACTCTTTCTCTCCAGATCATCTAGAAAAACTTGAAGAATCCATGGAAATCCGCGATCTACCAATACCAACAGTTATGGAGGTGTTATCCGTTGAATTTCGTGATGAATCAAAGTGTACCATCCTTTACAACTATCGAAAGGATAAAAAGAGAACTCGAGTGAAGAGTGATGTTTCAACCAAAATAGGACTGCTTGTTAATAAAGCTAAGCAAACACGCCCAATTGTTTTAATCTAAATGGGAGAAGGAAAGACAGGAGATGCAATTTTTTTTTCTGCTGATTGTCACGGATGTAATCGAAAGGTCAATGATCCATTCAGCTCATTATCAGCCAAGAGTATGAGACAAATACAGGCTTATTTCAGCGTTGCTCACCTACATGATTTTCCACCAGGAAGTGTTATAGCTTATGAGAATCCTGGAATGCTAAGAAAATGTGATACTCGTTGGAACAAGACTGCTGAGAGTCTAGTGGCTAATTACAGATGTATGGTAAATGGAGCACTACTGATTGGTGATATCAACATCCCTGCTCAAATAGCTTCAGCTGTGGTATCGGAAAAAAGTGGTGTTATCGTATTCAAAGGACTAACACAAACTGCGGACGTTGTGATTTTTTACAATGTCATTCTACTCTCGGCCCTCCAAGCTTTCTTTCGAGCCTCCGAACTGTTTGATATTTTGCTACAACACAACTTCCTCTCCTACTTTGATGAAAATGAAAAAGAGGATTTTCCAAAACAGCACATTGAAACCTTAATCGATAACACAAGGGATGTATCTCGCCTTCTGTTAAGTTTTAGTTCTAGTTACTGTAGGATCCAAATAATTTTTTCAAATTTATTCATATAATTATGTATGATGGAGTCATTAGTTACTGTCTTTCAGATCTAACTAAAGAGTGCTCCCGAGGAACAAAAATGAGAAAATCTTATTTACATCTTTCAAGAGATGAACTCCTCAACATTAACTGTGAACATTACAAAAAAATAGTTTTTTTAGATTCTGAAGTATTTAGCAAAAATACTGAGATAAGTTGTATTTTATTCATTTTATTTGTTATAACAAATAAAATTCAATTATAATAATTTATTTTAACAATTTACTTAGCAAATTAGTTCCTTGTATATGTACTCCATTTATTCCTTCTACTGTATTGTCTTGCATGAACTTGAAGTTAGGATAAGTCTGTATGATAAATCTTCGTAATGAGTGATCTCTCATCTCACTATCTCCTATATCTTGTAAACTTCTAACAATTCCATCCATACTCCAATCTCTACTTCTCAGTAAACAAAAGTATACACAATAATCGCCACATACAGTTGACAAGAAATTTGTAGTTGTGTTTCATTACTTTGTATTGTTTCATATCCTCTGTGAATACCTAATATTTCATTTACATCCGGGTAGAAGGAAACAGACCGTCCAAATGAGTCGAAAAAATCCACCTCTGAATCATTAGCGTACACAGCCAACCAATGCGCTCCAGGTTGGGGAGAATAATGAGTGTTGAATGAGAAACATCCAGTTGGAAAATTGCAAATTTGCTCCAAAAACTGATCTCTAGCTGCAAAGTGAATCCCTACATTTTGACATAAATCATCTGAAGATAAGATCGAACGAATCTGTAGGGTATTCATCTCTAGCTTTCCGTTAGGGCACTGCGTATCCCGCAATAGCTAATTGAAGAATGCTATCCATCTCCAACACACCATATTTTACAAAGTAGGCTACCAGGGATAAACCATCAGCCGTGTTACTGCGAAAACGAATTTCCACGCTCGTTGTGACATTTTTCATAGAGTGAAATCCTTCTTTAAGAAAATCACTGGTCAAATCAAATCCATAAAGCATAGTGCCATCAAGGTATTGTTCTTTTGTAATACCACGACTATCACCATCGAGCAAAGTTCCGGTAGCATGTAAAAACTGATGATGCTCTCTTCCAAAAACCTCTCTAGCATAATCCGGCTCAAGTCTCCTTCCGATTGGACAGTCACCAACTCTCAATGCAATACTATCGACATTGGCATGTTGCATCCTATACGGATTCAAGGCGAAACGTCCGTTCAAAGCGTTGTGACTAATTAAACCTAAATAAATTTGTTTGGGTTTCTGTTGTTTTCTTCCAAAGTGATGTTGATCTTTGCAACACCAGCACGGATTCCATATAGCTTTATCCATTTTCGATCAACTGAATAAATGTAGTTGTGACCTTCCAATGCCAAACTGAGTTGAGAGTTTTGTATTGTAGGATTTACCTTAACTTTACAAAGATGAAGTTCAAATTTATCAATTCTAATCTTCACTCCTCCTGCTGGTGACTCGCTTGCAGCAAACAAGGCTAGTTTGCTGGAGGCACGCTCAAACTCCAGCTGCATACTAGGACCAGGGATTATTAGCTTTTTTTGCTGAAATAACGCGAGATGAGGTTTCCAGGTTAATTCTATTACCTTCCCACCTTTGATTAGAGCTCTCCTGGTTTTTTTTGTCAGCAGGTTTGTGCTTATCAGCGTCTTTGCTAGTCGCATCATCATACAACCACCCCTCCATCTTACCTTGATATTTCTTTCTGTCTGCACTGTTTTCGAGTAGTTGTGAAAAGTGGGAGCGTAAACCATAATTGTTAGCGTATTCAACAGTAGTTCCTTCTATCAACATTTTCAACTTGCTGAATAATGCATGCATTGAATGCCCCATCCACACAACTGCATTGTCATCAGTACCAGTAAGAACGGCTCCATCATCTTGAACAACTGTGGCTTCAACTTGCAGAAACGAGCATTAGAGATATGTGTAATGTTCAGTGCTCCCTGACAAGGTTAACTCAATACTACCATAAGGATATAAGCCATCAGGTCTGATGACAACGTATTCTGATCTCTCTACAGATATGTTTGTTGGATCCATAGAAAACACATCCAACGATGGATTTATGTTGTAGGAAGAACCTTCCAATTTATTACCCGTTGTTCCATTTAGACTAGCCATCTTTTGCAAGTGATGTTTGCACGAAGCATTATCACTTAATGAACATAAATATCAAGCTCTGATGTCTTTATACCGGATTCTGTTGGTATTAAAATATGGAACGTCTACCAACACCTCTCCTTTTCTTTCCACTTCTTGTTTTTCTCCTTTTCACATGATCTGGGTGAACTGCACCGAGCACATATCCCCCAAGATCATTCAACTCTTCCAATCCCTTCTTCTTTGCCGATGCTGCAGAGCTATGTCCATTGATGACATCTCATGCTACATTACTACCTACAGAGAGCACTCTCTTACCCAGACTAATTGCTCCTCTTTTCAGCAGTGGTGTTGCGGATTTAAGTATACTTGAAAAAATACTACCAAACCCTTTCCTCTCATATTAGGCATCACACGCCAACCGCTATACACTCCTATTCCATTTCCAGCTTGCATCTTGTGGTACTCATCAAAAAAATCTTTCGAGTCCTCAGGGTTGTATTGTACCAAACTCATTATAATTGTTTTTCTCTAAAGTGAACTGTCAACACGGCCTTTCCACCATCAAATGGTAGTCGCTCTCCATCGTCACTCGTTATAAGTACTTCGATCAGATCGCTATTTAGCAATAAAGCGTTGAAATAGTGAGGATTTTTAAATTCTTGATACACAACACTATTCTTTTTTCCTTGAACTGGAACCACTCTCAGTAAAGGTACATTCGTATCTTCTACCATTGTATTATCAACAATGTTGGAATAGACATGCAGAGAGGTTAGTCCAAAATTTATATCAGGAGGTGTAACATTATTGTATCTATCACGAGGATACGTAGTTTTTGGTTCAAATACAAAAATATCTGCCAGACCTCTGGAAAAGCTCATGGTTGTATCAGGATCGCTGTTAGTTAGTAAACTGGTGTTGGTTACTTTGTCGTAGGAGATGGAGAATTTTTTGTCTAAATCTATTTCACTCATTCCCTTTCGTATAATCGCCTCCAACTCCTCCAAACTATCATATCTTCCATTACCGATTAGGATGAAGGACTTTTCGCTTCTACCAGAGACATAAGTCTTTTCTAGATATATTTTCCCTTCGGTAATGTTCTTCCGATTATTAGAATAACACCTATCTAGCAGAGCCACCTCCCATTTACCGCCGTTGATAACCAAATATTTATACAGTCTCACTGTAAAATTGGAATTGGTGTTATCATGAACCTCTTCAGCGCTAGAGTTCGAGGGTAAAGTTATCAGCATCGAAATTTTCCCAACCTATGATGATTATATCAACCGTTCTTTTCTTATAAACTATTCATCTACCCACTCATTGAACTTTTCTCCATACCCTAACCACTTAACCAGAATCTGTCTTTACCTCTTCTCGTTCTTTTTCCAAATATCTTTTCAATTCTGAAACTCATGGGTTTTTTTACTTTTTGCAACTCGTTGTCGTAAAAAGTCCCATCGATCATCTCCTCAGCCAAATATTTTACCCTATATACAACAGGTTTTTCATTGGTAAACACATCGGTGATTATAAAAATCTCAATCGCCCAATTTGGGGTGTATCCTCTTTCAAACGCTCATCTTGCCTTACTAATTCTCACATAATCCCCAATCTTTAATTTTGCTTCTTGAGTTAAACTGTGTTCACCTCCTTCATACGCATGATTCCATACAAGTTCCTGATTTTGAAAATTCACATCATTCGGTCTCATACCTATATCACTGTGAACAGTGTTGTTGTACGCGTTAACCATATTTGGTAAAACATCAATGTATCTGTCATCATCTTTATACGTCAGATATCTGTAGATGTTCTCTTTTAAAGTTCTGTTAAAACACTCCACCATTGACGCTTTTATCGTCTCATTTTCGGTTGTAAAGCGTTTGATTTTTTTTTTCCGCCAGGAGACTCTTGACATTGACATTGTCAAACTCTTTACCTTTATCAGATTGTAAAGCTTTATAGTTTTCCCCTTTTAGTATTCTTCTCAATCCTCTGGCTACAATTTGTCCTGATTTGGAGATGAGTTGTACGGCCCATCCTTTTCTAGATAGAAAATCAACAGCTTTTAGTAAAAATACTGTATTATCGTTTTCTTCTTTTCGAGATCGAACATCCATCAAATCTACCTGAATCTGTTCCCCTATTCCAGGTAAAATTGTAAGACGACGCTTAAACTTAGTTCTGACTCTTTTATGTAACGTGTAGACATCCTCTCGACTCAACCATTCACAAATTTTTTCCCCCTCTCGTTTTCTACAAGCTTTCAGTAAACCTCTAGCTCCTCGTAGAGATGTGTGTAACGCAGGATTGTAATACAGCTCTCTTAGCGTGTTGATGTCCATGAATTAGTACCGCTGACGACCAAATTTTTCTTCGGACGTGTTTGGTGTGGGGATTTCCTGACAGTTATGATTCCTTGATCAGCTAGCAAGCTTTTAAATTTACTGTAATTGGTATTTCTCGATTGTATTTTACCTCCTTCGGTTAGAACATCTCGTAGTAAAGTTTTGGAAGCCCTAGGATTCAACCAGCGATATTCGATTTTCAGCTTGTTCTTCTCAGAGTCGAATCTACCAATTTTCTCAGATTATTCAACATTCTGACACCAATCGTTTGATCACCATTTTTTGTTGTTAAACCAGCTACTTTTTTTCAAACTCTTCTAAATTATCGCTTTCACTATCATACTCATCTTTTCCATCAGTGACAATTGCATTTCCAAGTAGGGTTGACTCTTCACCATCAAACAGCTTCGTTCTACTGATTCTAACCCGGTGTCATCATCAACATTTGGTGAATGAGTGTCAGATTTATCATCAATAACTGTGCTATTGGCCAAAGGAGAAGTAGGTTCTATCTTTTGTTTCTTAATGGGACTCCAACCAACCACTTGTGTCTGATTTTGATTGTTTTTATTCTTTTTGACATCAGACAAATACCTTTGTAGGTTTTGAACATTTTCATTTAACTTTTCGTGTGAGGATAAGTCAGAATTATGAGCTGTTTCCAGTAGAGCATTTCACTTTCTCTTCATATCTCTCACTGTTATAGCTTCCATAGGATTATAATACAATGGGGCAGTGGTCTTCTCTTTCTTTATCACTGTTTTATTCTCATTCTTTTCCATTAATCTACAGTATTCATTTTCAGAGAGTATAAAAATATGTCTAGAGAATGTTAAAGATTGACGATTCATCTTTTTATTGATGATAAAACAGATACAATAGGAGTTATAATAGCATCCAAAAGGTTCCCTCTACCAGTCTGAGTCGAAGTTTTACACTTATCATTAATTGTTCCTCTAACAGTTAGTTTATGTAGTTCCTTCTTGTAACGCTGCAACTCAATAAACTGCTCAGAATCAAGAGGAACATTACCTAATATAATATTTTTAACACTTTCTATCAATGATTGAAACAGATCCGAGTTGGCCTTTTCGACTGTAGCAATTTTTCCTCTCTTACTCAGATCATCCAGAGCTAAAAGCGCCATTCTATTCCGCATCATTCCTGTTGAAAGTTTCATCTTTATCTTCCTAGTCCTCCTATTCCTCCTATTACACTTTTCAGTATCCAGGAACTACAGTGCTAATAATAGGTCCTAGTTGAGCAGATAAATATCCTCCTTTTTGCAATACAACTTTCTTATCATCTAACGTTGATTTTCTGACTAAAGCGGTAATATCCTTCGTGTTCCGCTGCAACTGATTATACTGAGAAGTTGTCAATTGTATCGTTCCATTTATAATAGCTTTAGCGCATTCCATTAGAATCATAATAAGCTCATTTTCTGCTTTAGCTGTAACAGAATTTTGAATAGCAAAGGTTGCATTGTTGAGCGATAACAACACAGCAGCATTTCTTTTTAATTTTTACTCCAAAGCTTTAGTCATTATAACGTCTTCGTGTTGCGTCGTTGAATAACAAAATATGTATGAGGTGAAACGATTAGTAATAGTAATTATATGGTTTTACTTGGGTACATATAATATCATAGGGAGATCTGATGTAAAGTTTCCCAATAGTCTGTGTTGATCATTCGTTTGCTGAGTCGTGTCTATTCGTAGAGAGGAGTATGGTTTCTTTGTTGCGTCTTCAAAAGCCTCTTGCACATATTTTACTCTTGAGGGAAAACATTGTCGAGCCAAATAGGATATAGAAAAAGCATCTCTAGGGTTTTTAAAAAGAAAAAAAAATAATGACTATTCAAGGAAATTTGAACGATTCCCTTTTAAAAACAGATTCTGAACAATAAAAAAGACACTTATGTTCAAATTATGACTTTGTTTTGTATACAGAGCATTGGCATCAGCTTTACCAGAAACTTCATCCATGAGATCATCAGTTATCAACCATCGGTTTTGTCCATTTCGGGGAAAACTCACTGTTATATCTATCATTCCTTCATGAAAAATCGCTCCTGGTATGTCATCAAAGGCTTTTTGATAGGCTCCATAACAGTAGTGAAGTTCTGTTGGTGGAGGGTGAGCTATAGTCTGACTAGCTTCAATCATTCGTAAAATCGCTTGTGTCTTCCCCGATCCAGTTGGTCCTGCAATCATTGCTGTAAAAGGATAACGCATATTTGGGTCATAGTCTTCAAGTTTCACATTCGTCATAAAAAGATGTTCATCAACCAACAGTAGTTTCATTTATGATTCCAACGGGAGAGTTTCTTGCTTTTCGTATTTCTTGCATAGCATCTTCATACATACTAAACTCAGTAACACCTCCAAAAGTAGAAAATCCTACGACAAATGCCAAGATCATCATAACTATCAGGGCTTTACGCTTCATACTTGGTAAAACATCTAGCATATCGCTTGTAGTACCATCAACAGTATCAACTTCATTCATCGGTCTCATCTCAACATCTTGCTCTATCGACATCTTAGTTTCCAATAACAATACAATCATACAACGATTCATTTTTATACAATGTAAAAAAACTATCAAAAATTAAATGCCATAAAATATTAACTCGGCTGCTCTAATCAACGCCGTAACCCATTGCATAAATCCCGGGGAGTTACCCCACAAAAAAAACAATTGGTAGGGAGATCTGCTCATATATTACTACTAATGATAATAGTATATAACGATGCAAGTTAAATAGTAGCTACCAATTATACACTCTACACATTGTCCAGCTCTTTTGGGTGATGCTCCATCCATCACTAGTGGGAAGAAGCAGTTCTCGTATACAGCACAGATATTTTCTTAAGATAAGCTCCAACTCCGCTTTCCCATACTCTCCTGTGCTTATAGGCAGGCAATTCTGCTTCTGGGCATTATGCTTGCGTCCTCAAGGCTCTCCGGCTAACTAGTTGTAGATATCCAGTAAGAACGGGCTCTTAACATATGAAGATGATTCCGGGTTAAATACTGGGTCAGTATAGCACCCTACACTCGCTATTATAGATAATATAAGGGGGGTATATCGGCTCTGATACAAGGTCACTTTTAGGGGGTGTTATCAAGTAGATGAAGGGGAATAACACAGGAGGTGGAAGGAGGAAAGATTTTCATTATATTTTGCTGCTAAGATCTTTCACGGTCCTACAGCTGGCTGCAAGACTTGGCACCACTAAAAGGTTCCTTACTACGGAGACTTAAAAATAAAATGAACGTGTGTTCAAGTGACTGCTGAGCTTTTTGATTGAATCTGTTTACCTGGCCTGTTCGGAGCTTGAAAATACCAGAGCTTAAATTGCGACAAAAATCTTTTAACTTTGACTCACTCTGTTGGATGGCTTTACAGGAAATAAAAGTACTATGCACTGGTTTCGCTGTTGAATAACATATAAAAGGCCCGTGGAATCTCAGAGGGTAGCATAAGTGAAACCGGGGTTGTTGATTGTTTATCATTGATTATTGCGGTAATTTGGCAATAGTAATTTCCATATGCCACAAGCAAAGATCGTACAATATTACACTCTGAAGTAACTTTTTGGTGAAAATTACAAAACTGCTGATTGACATATCTGTTTTTATTGCAAATTTTCAATTTAATTTATTAAGAAGTGAAACTGATAGAAGTTCTTATATTGCCTGAATCCTTAAAGGTAAAATTTTTGGTAAACTATTGTTCTTTATACAGGTGCAGCTGACGGTAATTTGGTATACAGGGTTCATCGACTGCCAAAAAGTCTGAAGTCCATAGTGTGGGACTTTGGAACATTGCCAACTAATGAAGACTTAAAGAAGAATGTAGAGCTGAAATATATTAGAGGAATCTTTGCAGTCATGGTAGGGATTCAACTTACATGTTTTCAAAAGAACGTACATGATCAAAACAGCTGCTTATCAAGTTGGTTTTTGCAGTTACGTGGCCACAACTGGTTGCATGTACTTGTTCAAATTTCAATTGCAGCAAAGATCAGATTCTCACGAGAAGATTCGGTTTGAACCTTCTTGTTTGGAAACAGTTTGTGAGCTTGTTGCCAAAGCACAACTTTTCATGAGATCTAGACCAGTATGTATACCTTCTATTTGTAAACCTTGTCTCTGATCAATAGCTGCAGCAACTGTTTTTGTATGTGATTTTAGAAGTACGAACTATTTGAAGTTTTCAAAAGGTCTATCATGTCTGAAGTTTGCTTATCACATCAATGTGTAAAGTAGCATCAAAAATTTTTTGAAAATTAAATCTAACAACTCAGTTGGTTCAGAGCATTAAAGTAGTTTTATGATGTAATTGGCACTTGACATTGGGATTCGTAGAGGTTAACTGGAGTGAAATCATCAATACACTTTTCAGCCTGAGCTAGCAAAAAGTGCAATAACTATTGATTAGTACTAACTTAGCAGCAAACACTGCCATCAAGAACTTTCGCATATATTGTAAAGTTATTATTTCTTCCCCATTTCAGAAGTCATAATAACTGATAATGTGAAGTATTTTGTCCCACCTTCACGGACACAAGTAATGTGTGTTGCTTCCAGCAACAACAACAACAACAACAACAACAACAGGAGCAACAACAGCAGGAGCAACAACAACAACAACAATAACAGAGCTTATTCTATAGCTTTGCCAAGCGAG
The DNA here is from genome assembly GCA_945261195.1 of Cryptosula pallasiana. Classification (NCBI taxonomy): domain Eukaryota; kingdom Metazoa; phylum Bryozoa; class Gymnolaemata; order Cheilostomatida; family Cryptosulidae; genus Cryptosula; species Cryptosula pallasiana. Next base: position 32,422,630 of record OX183134.1, on the reverse strand, counting down.
TTCTTCTTGAACTCCTCCAACTCCTGCCCCTAGACTCGCAGCTCCCAGCTGTTCCAGAGTCTATCGCTGAGTGCCCAACTAAGCAACCCTCTCTTCCTCTCTTCATCCTGCTACCACAATTCAGCATCTACAGTCAGATACATAATTAAATAATATTCAAGTAGTAATAACATTTGATATTTAATTATAAGAGCAACAATGCAATAGGAGATTTTCGTTTAATATTAATTACTATTTACTAATATTACTCACATTAAAATGACTATCAGCATTATTATTACATTATAATAATAATTATTATTATTTTAATAGTTGTGGTAGACATAAAGGCAAATTGGTAAGCAGCGTAGTGGATTTTGGGGGGGCCGATCAAAGATCTACCACCAACACCTCACTCCAGAGGTGAACTTCCAGATAAAGGAGTATGCCAACTCCACAACCGTATTCAGAGCCCACGACTCGAAATCACAACTCAGTGTTTCAATGAGTTAAACATAATGTATTCGACAACAACACCCTAGTGTAGTATAAGACCGGCAATGTATTATGCTGCTTGGTGCAATCACAAGCAGAATCCCAATGCAGGTACAATGAATGGTGAGCAGGCTCTGCCTTTTGTAGGCAGAGTAGGAAAAAAACATATGCCCAAAGAAGGAGGCAACAAATCAGTAGTAACAGGAAGTAATTGTATGAATAAAAAGATAAGATATAAATAACACAGTGCAGTATTGGCTACGATAGGGTTAAACATATCAGGCACTCTAAAGCAAGGGGCACAGCTTCTCAGTCAATAGTGCTGAGCCACGGTGGTGCAATAGGTAGTACAGGCTTCTAGATCTTATGGCTTGTGTTCCCCATCGTTTGTCTTTCCAGTGGTAGCTAGACCGCAAACTTGGGCTTCTGAATCTTCTGGTCCACAGGCTATAGCCCATTTTTCCTCCCCGACCTGGTACAGGGTCGGTAGTGACACCGCAGGGCCGATAGTGCATGCTGCAGACCCTGTAATGACTGCTGCAGGGCCGGCAGTGAATGCTGCAGGGCCGGCAGTGAATGCTGCAGGGCCGGCAGTGAATGCTGCAGGGCCGGTATTGCTTCTGCAGGGCCGGTAGTGTTTCTACCGGTTCTCTTACTTCTTTTCTTGCTGTGCCAGACTCAGTTTAGGTGTGCCTGACACTCAACAGTTGTCTGGGGACCTTGGGCACATATAGTGGTCATGAAAATCTACCACATTTTCCTCTCCATTAAAGACAGTAGCTATTTGTCTTCAAATAAATAATAGCAAAGAAAATAGCGTGTAGTTTCAAGCAACACCTGTGCTCAGGTAAGTTTTGTATTTTGTGCAACAATACAAATAATAATCAAGGTACTACATAGAGATTGTCAGTAGTTGCCTAGAATAGGTCATCACACAAGCTCTCAGCTTGCTGCTGTAGGCTGCCCATCTCTGCCGTTACAGCCTGGGCATCGACCTTAGCAAGAGCTCGATCCTCCTCCGACAGCTGTTGTCCAATAATAAGACACCTCAGCTCTTGCAGTGAGCTGCATAAGGTGAGTATGTGACTTTCTACCACCTCAGCCAGCCGGTTACAGTTCTGCAAGATTTGCAGGGAAGATCTGAGTGTGTGAGCGACTGGGTCTGCTCAAGGGGTGGTGGCGCAGTACTTGGGCACACCTCCTTCTTTTGGATCTGGTACGCTTGAAGGGCTGTACTTGCTTCCGGTTCCATCGTCTTTCTTTTCTTTTTAGCTGGCAACTTGAAGGGGATGCCTCCCGCTTACAGGGTAGTGTGGCTACTGCCCTGTTCTCACCTACATCGGTAGATCTACACTTTCTGAATTTCGGGAAGTCTGCCCACAAGTTGACAGAAGCGGTCGAAGCTTGGCCTAACGACCATGTATATGATGCCGGTCGTTTCATGGTGCATCCTGTCCCTTGGTGCATCGTATTTTGCCTGATGCGAATATACAGCATCTCGACTTTCACTGTGGTTTCTGCAATGACAGTAGTGTCGGATGTAGTGTTGAGGCATGTGTATCTCAATTGCCTGTTATTCTTTGCCTTGTACTGGTACTTTGGGCATACAGAGTCTACTGCTGTTTGTATTAGGCTCTCTATTCTTGATTCCGTAGGAGCAGCTACCCAGCATAGCATCCGCCACCTGGTAGGATTCCTTTTTCCTTTGTATAGGTAGTGCAGGGCTCATCCTCCAACTTCAGTCGCTCACTAGACACCTCTTCCTCCTGTACCGAGGGTGAGGTAACTTGCGCCAGGTGCACTTCAAGCTTTGGCTTCACGTCCACAACAGAGTGGGACTCAGTACCTGCAACATAAAGTCCTTGTCAAGATTCAAAAACACATTGGGTGTTGGCATTGCTATGTGCCAGTGAAAAGTGGGGGAAAGGCTTGGTGACTGTTCGCCAGGCAGTTTAGGCACTGGGAGGTCATCAGTTCGGGGAGATCAAGGAATAGCACCTTCCTGTGAAGAGAGCCGGTGCTTTCGACTCGTCTCCTCTTATTCCTATCTGTGGGTAGCAACTTTTTCCTTACCCCGGGCTGGGGTAGAGAACACAGACTGTCTCTTACCCCCTCTAGACAACTCTGAGATAGGGATGCCTCTCTTTTGCGAGATATATTTAACTGCTTCGCTTTGGAGTGGCCACAAAGGACTTTTGCCACCTTCGCCATCCTTGGCCTTTCTCCTGGACTCTTGCAACACCTTTTGAGCCTGATCACAGTGACCCCGGGCCGGCAAAGATGTCCCCCGAGCCGGCAGGGCTAACTGCTGGGTTGGCAGGGAGTTATCTCTTCTTGCTACCAAGTATTTATTGCCTTTTTTCTGAAGCTGCTGCTTGAATGAGGGCTTAGCCGTCTTCGATGTCAGCGGGGGGTTTTTCTACCATATCTTATGGGAAAAAGCCCTGTGGTTTGAGGCTAAAATTTTCGGGGCTGCCACTTTGCAAAGCCAAAGAGTCAGTCAATGTTTGATGCTTGAATACCCACGCCGACATTTGAGAGTTGAATAACTCACCCTCTTCATATCTTTGTGCTAACTCTGCATTCACAGCAGCAGTAGCGGGGGTTGGCTGGGGAGGTACAGCTTTCTCCTTGTTCATCAGATCTTCTTTAGGCATAGCTAATAAATCCTCTTCTCCCAATCATGAGTGTTGGTAAGCTGCTAATCCACCTTCTAGCAGCAACTCCTCGTCGTCCAGGGTAAGCTCTAAGCAGTGGAGGGTAGCCATAATTTCTACTTGTCCGACTGTACCTTTCTTAGGTGAAGCAGCAGCAGCAGTAGTACACTGGTCACTGTCTTGCAAAAGGATGACCACTTTTTTTGCCAAACCTCCTCTCAAAATCATGACTCATCCTGTCCACGCTTACATGAGTCAGCTGAGCAGGGGTACTGAGCGCAAACTTTGGTGGCTCCTGGTAGCTCTCACAGGGGGAGTTCAGTTGGTGCCTCGCTACATCTGGTAGAACAGCTCCAGGCAACTTTTCTGAAACCAAACACAAATACCTTGGTGCAGTATCTTTGGAGGCTCCAGCTATTTTTCCAGTTATTGCATCGTTAGTGGTTTTATCTACTGTTTTTGATGCTGGCAACAAACATCTCTCCCCACTCTTTTTCACTGCCTATGGGTGGTTACTATGTGACTCGTCCTTCTCTTTCTTCTGGTGACTCTCCTACGTTTCCAGATTCCTAGCCAACTGGGGCGTAGTGGTAATTTTCGCTCTCTTTTCACTGGCGGCCTCAGTTTTTGCCCCATTGCGTTCAAATTTTCTGTGCAGGCTCCTCATTTCCCTTTCCATCTTTTGAGAGGTCTTGCGAACTGCTAGCTCTCTTTTCACAGGTGCTGTTGGGGAAAATTCATCCCAACGACCAAGCGACATTGCGTCCTTCTGTGCTGCATCTATCCACATTACGCTGTTGTTTAAAATTTTTCTATGCCTGTTTGTACATGGCACAAGATCTTCGTTTATAGTTATAGAGCCTTGAAATTCGAGTAGGCACTCATGAGTGGTGTGGAACGGCATTCCAATGATGGTGTCCTCATTTATGTCACTTATCACAAAGCTGACACTGGTTTGTAATCCACAGATCTGTACGGGCACCTTCATTGTGCCGTAAAAAGCAATCTTTGACCCATCAGCCATCAACCCATGTGGCTCACTGTTCTGCAGTGTACTCTTTACACTCAGCGTCAGTTTTTGATAGACTTGTCGGGATAGCCGGTTTGTAGTACACACGGTATCTACAACTGTCGACACAACTTGTCCCTCCATTTTCTCGGTAAGAAAATAGCTTGCCTTATACGGGTGTACAGGGGGGAGCAAGTGGTTTCCGCAGCGTGCATCTTAGCAGGGGGCTGGCTTGTGTACGGGTGTCATGTCTGCTGGTTTTGCTTGGGGGGGGGGGGGGGGGGTTAAGGTTCGCCGAATCACAGGTAGTTTCCGGTAGCTTTACTGCGGGCGACTGCCATTTCCAACCTGTGCAGGCATTCGTTGTGGTCTTGTACTCCATGACTTCTTTGGACACAGGCTCTGTTTGTGCCCCAACTCTCCGCAGCCTGAGCATTGGAGTGGTGGTTGGTCAGGCTGTAGTGGAGGAGGCTGAGGGGTATGTTTGTCTCCCTGCTTCAACATCCTGATCTCCTTCGTGAGGTTCAGCAAAGCCTCCATCAGAGGGTCCTTTTTGTCTGGAGGTGTATGGCGGACGTTCGTCACTAGAGTAGTTGATGTGCCTGGAGTATCATCCGTGTATTCCTGTTCATCGGTAGACTCATCTTCTACCATGCGCACGTGAGTAGATCTCTCCTCAGGGTCTGTCCTTATCTGCAGCTATTCATTCCCTGCTAACACTGGGTCTGAAATCTCTACTGGCTGTATCTCCATGAGGTGTATCTGCAAGTAGGGATTGCCTATTGTAGAGCTGAAGGTATCCAACACCATTCGATGCAACTATCTGTGGGAGAAGTCCTTATAAGGGACCGGCACCAGTCATTCTACTTCACTGGCATGCTCCTGCAGCATAGTCTTGTATGCCCGGCGGATGTCAGTCAGTTTGTACGTTGCCTCACGGGGGGTTAAGCCAAACCTCGCCCGTAAAGCAGAAAATGTTCCTTGCAACTGCGCCGGCTTGCCACATTCAAATGCACTCCCTCTCAGGGACTCTCGCAGATGCAGCACCGCTGTTTGCTCTGGCCACTGGTTGGCCTCAGCCACACCCATGAAGCGCGCTGTGGAATAATCTACATCTCCATCTTCTTCAAACTCCGGTGCTTTAAAGAAAGATCGGTGGTTGGCAGCTGCTGGCTGCATGACGGCTTGTAGCTCTTCTGTCAAGCGTTCCATCACATTTGCTTTAGGGCTTGCAGGATGTATCCTACTAGCGTTGCACGCTCGTTGGTTCACCATTGTTTTTGCTAGAGGAGTAACTCGGCTCAAGTGTGCAATGGGAGTTATGCTGGTCCATAGTTAGCCGCACCAGGTCTCTACAGTTTCTAGGGCTGTATTTATCAAGTGGTCCCAATAAACAAGGTACTGTTCAGTAGCACAAGGCCTGTGCAATTTTGCACAAGGTCGGTAGTAATGTCAAAAGTGTCAGTAGTTACACTGCAGGGCCAGTAGTACATGCTGCAGGGCCTGTAATGACTCCTGCAGGGCCGGCAGTAAATGCTGCAGGGCCGGCAGTGAATACTGAAGGGCTGGTAGTGCTTCTGCAGGTCCGGTAGTGCTTCCACTGGTTCTCTGACTTGTTTTCTGGCTGTACCAGACTCAGTTTAGGTGTACCTGACACTCAACAGTTGTCAGGGGGACCTTGCGCACATGTAGTGGTCATGAAAATCCATCACACAACTATGTTAGGCTGGCATAAGCAATAAGATAACACTATAATGAAAAAGGCAAGTACAGTTTATTGGAGATTTGGTGGAAAAGAAAATAAAGTCTTAAAAAGTAGCAAAGTTAAGCTTTTAAACACAAAAATAACAATTCTGGACTCGCTGCAACCACAGCCGGGATCAATCAAAAAGCTGTGGAGGATCTGAATATAGACAACATGAACATAAGATGGCACGAAAATCAAAAAATATGGTCGGGCGTAACTAGGGGTAACTGAGAGAAATAAAGTTTTTATTGGGCACATCTACATGATTTTCATGTGAAATAAGAATCCAGGAGTGTTAAACCTGGAGAACGTAATGGAAAATCTGAATATGTGTTTCACGTTGATATTGGCTTAGTTGTCCCGGAGTTTCGAGCTAGCATCGCAAAAAACGGCTTTACAATTATATATTAGAGCCATGTGTTTATCATGTCAATATTAAATTTTACTTACAACTGCTAAACTTTACCTGAATAGCTTTGCTTTACTTTTACATCTGTCCAGATATGTAATTGTTGAGCCCTTCAAAATGAAAAATGTTTGGTTTTTACATGGCACCAGATATTACTTTGCTTGGCCAGCCAGGGCTAGAAAAATTGAAAATCTAAGTAAGTTTAATGACATTAAGTTCATGTGTGCATGCCAATAAACTCCCCAGTATGTTTGAAAGAGTTGACAGATTAGTGTACCAAAAGCCATTAGTGAAATAATAGTTGCAAACAAAGTTATGCTACTCTGAAGTTTATCCCACATTGCAAGCCTTATATAACACACTTGAATGACTGCCATAACTGACAAAACAATTCGAACAGACTGCCAGTGTACTTGAGTTGTCAATAAAATATCTCAATGATGTATGCGCTATGGCATATGCACTGCCTGGCTGTGGGTTTGGTTGAGGATGTTGATTACGCTCTCAAAGTTTTGTTTTTGTGTTGCATAGCCCTTTAAAGCAGCATTTTGTATAATACTAAGGACCGTCTGGGCAAGGGAGGAAGCTTGAAACTTGCAAAGAGCATGGGGACGTCTTGAAGCATTACTCAGAAGAGGGTTGGATGGAGTGGTGGCTGGTTTAGGGGGTGAATGGCTCAAAGATGGTACTGTTGTTGCGGAGTATACAGTGGTGGAAACAGTTATCAACTGCTTAGTACTGGGGAAAGTGTGAGACAGCAGAATGTATATCAGAAATAGGGTAATCAGTGGCCAGGGGTAAATACAGCGGGTAGGGGCAAATCCAGCAAACTAAAATTTTTTGATTGTGCAAATCTTTCACCATAATATAAGAGTGATCGTTTTATGCAAAAATCATAAATTGTAAACGTTGCAGGATGAATGCAGTTTTGTTAGCCTCAGAGATGTCGAGCGCTTTCTTGTCATGTCAAACTGGTTTCACAAACACAGAAGGTATCTCTACTGTCAAATAGACAAAGTTGGAGCAAATCATCACAAGGTATTTCATTTAACATAATAGCAGGATGTGTCAAAATATCTCTCTGTAACTGGGCTGAATGTTCCAGACATTGTACTGTTGTTAATTCATGCAGCTTATATGTTTTTTTGTGTGATCACGCAAAATAATTCACTGTCTAAAAGCTGAACCTAATGATTTCTAATGGCTGCTGCACTCACGTTTTGAAGATTATTTTGTCAACGAATCATATTCGTGTTAATTGTAGCCAAATGATTCGGTTAGAAGCATAATACTTGGACTTGGCGTCTGCTATGTTTCTCGGCTTCAATTTGAGGCTAGACGAGATTTTGCTACGTCTGTTCAAAATGAGATTGCTCAACTAACATCACTCCAAACAAAGATGAGTGCAGATTTCTTGCTGCAACAGATTGAAAGGTAAGTTATTCCAATGCAGCACGATTGCTCATTCAAGTCAGCAAGTTTGTTACTATGTTTATTGGAAGAAATTCCTACTTATTAGAACTAATTGCAATTGAGTAAGTTTTGGTTTATGTCTAACAGACAAGTTTTTGATTGGTGCATTAGAGTGAGTCACACATGTCTATCAATAGAGCGATATTTAGTGTGTTCGGTAAACATGAGCTTTTGCTGTTTGACAACCAAAATTTGCTAAACCGGTCAATTTAGTGCAAAATTGTTTTTCAAGTTTGCACATAAACATGTTTTCTCCGCAGATGTCAGACTGTATTTGCTAACGAAGTCGTTCTATCTGTCAATTCCTCTAACACAACACAAGGAATCAGTAAATTTGATGGGAAAGATCAAAGTTCACGGTCCGATCAGCATGGCTTCATAGCTCAAAATAGGGCTCTCAAGGAGAACCTTATGATGATGATAGCTTGTATCGACACAAGAACTCCATTGTTTGTCATCGGTAAACCTGGCACATCTAAGACTTTTGCAAACAGACTTGTTGCTAGTTCTATGCAAGGAGAATCCTCTAAGAGTGAGCTGTTCAAAGGGATGAAGTATGTAAGTATTACCCACATTGGACATGATTCGTCAGTTTTTTATTATACAGTTTTAATCAATTTTGCTGTAATAGTAAATAAGAGGGAACAACACTTGGCTTTGAAACCAAAAAAGGTCTCTTTGCACAGCTGAGCGAGCTATCATCACCACAAATCGTTGAAAGTCTGTACCAAAACGAACAAAGTTTTTGTGTTTTGGCAGTTAAGAAATTTGTTCCTTAATGCCAAGCCGAACACAGATTTTACTATTCAGCGGTTGTTCACCGAGTGAGGTTATAAAGTGACTCCTTATATTTCCAAACTGTGATGAAAAGTTTTGTTAGCACCAATCCATTACGTTCCAGAAATTGCCAGAATGCTGAAGCCTTGAATTTTTAGATGTAATTGTAGGCTCAAGATTGATATCAATTATAGACACATGTATGGTGGAGTAAACCATTATGAAAAAGGAAAAATAATCATTATAACAGCTTTCATTGCAAATCTGGCAGTCCACTGGAGATTGAGTTTTCTTTTTTCAAAGACTCGGGGTCACCAGTGTTTTTTTTTTATTACTTGTTCTCAAATCTTTATGTATTACATTACATTGAGTAAAGTTTCCTTCTGGGTAAATTTAAATGATAGCTGCATCCCTTGCATGGTGCAGTATAAGGTACAAATCGCTCATTTATAGTTCATAGTTCACTAATAACAACTGGTATCTCAGCATTCTTCATATCTCCTAGCTTTCATAATTCACACATAAGTCTGGACATATATCTATAGTTTCATCTCTTTACCACAGTTGTTTGCACCACCAAAGATTGCAATGTTATGAGGACACATTATTTTTGATTCTTTTTCACCAGAATGGCAACCGCTCACCTTGTTTTCATAAAATTATTAATGTGAAAATTAGGTGCTTTTTGAAATTAAAAGATGTTTAAGTTGAAATTTAACCCTCAAATAATTCGATCAAGAATGGAAAAAAATTCCTGGAGCGAAATGGGTGAATGAATGGGATTGAGAGCATCCCTGGCTGGATCTATCTGAGTGTGAAAAACACAAACACGCTCAATTGTGAAAGCTACATACAGCCTTTTATCAGGGAGACAGCCAAGCAAACTTATGCATCATTTGTACGCTAGCTTGAGTAATCGTGGTTCTTTACGTAGTCACGTCTTAGTTGGGCTGCTTAGTGGTCTCAAAGGGCCCTACTTATACAAAAAAAATTTTCTGCGAAGTCACAGCTTTGTACCAGAGTATATAATTGCTATGACAATTCCCTCTCTCTACTAACCGCTAGTCAGTAGTACACATGCTGGTGTCCAGTGCATTCCAAATGGCGATACCAAGGAAATCTCCTATCCTCACTAACTGCAAGTGGGCAGCTATGCAATTCCGGACCAATGTCTTAGCATGGTAATAGATTTTGGTCTATTGCCACAAAATGCTACTTAGCTCGAGCATTCTTCCTTTATCCAGAAGAAAACCGCTAGTGCCAAGTGACTTTAACAACTAGGAAGAAAAACTCACTGCTCAAACAGACTAGTCTGGTTGCTGTAGTATAAATACTTTTATTGCACTCTATACTGTTATAGGGAAGTAGTCCGCTAGAGTGAATTGGCAATAGTAGACACAATATTACAAATGCAATGAGTATAAGCAATATCCAGCTTTTCATCGGCTGGAATACAGGAAACTATTGGCCTAGATAACAATGTTGCCAATAGCACAGACAGGAAGTAATGCGAACAAATACCATATTTGGCTATAATTAGTAACGAACAATAAATTTAAAGGTATTGAGCTTCCAAGGTAAAGGGGCGGAGCTAGTGGGTGCATTGCCTTGAAGTATACTGTTCCTTCTGCCTTTAGGTTTCTTGGGCTTTTTCTAGCCTGGCATCTTCAGTTCTTGAGTTCTGGAGGTAGTTATGCCCTAAACTCATCTTTTTGAAATACCGCAGCTATCTTTAAGATCCGGAGCTAAGCTGTTTTTTCCCCACCGACCCAAGGTAACTAACCATGGCCCAGTGATTCTACTTTGGTTTATCATAGGTTCATGACCGACCCTTGCATCTCCTTACCAGACTAGCAGGGATCCATAACCGGCTCTGCCAAGTATTTGTTAGTGTTATGGCAATGCTAACCATTGTAGCAATGATAGCAAGTGATTTCATTGGTCTCGTTTAAGCAAGAGAGTGCTCCTGAAATACAGAGACACTTCTAATCATACAGGCATTTACAGATTTTATGGAAAAAACTCTACCACAATATGTTCTGGTTTTTTATCAGTTATCTCTCCATAATTACCAATAAATGAGAAGGTTTTTATTAGACTGTGTCTCACAGTTTTTTTGTTTTTTTTCACTTGGAAGGAAAATAACACAGCTGTGTTACAAAAAAACTGGTATTTGAGAGCATGCCATGAATAGTCATGCAAAACGGGCTCTGGAGCATTTGTCGGATCAATTCTTACAATGGTATGAAAGCCCATATTTGAAAGTTTGCCTAGTATGCTAATCATGAAGCTTATGTCTAGTTGAAAAGGCAGTTTTCTTTTCAAAACGAAGTTCCTTCCTTGAGTTATTGCATTCTTTATACAGAAACAATATCTTGCAAGGTTTACTTATGTTAAAAATTTGGCATTTAGTAATTATAATGTTTAAACTACTATTTTTTTCCTTACCTGAAGTATAAAATTACAAACATTTATTACTTTTTGCCAATTTTTTTGATGCACACTCCTTGTATGCTCTTATTTTTCCAAAAACCTTCTTGTATTTGCACAACCTGATGGATCTAGCAAACAACTCATTCAAAAGCTTAGTGGGATAATTTTATTTATTTAATTAAAAAATTTTAATTGTTGATGGCCGCATATTAAAACTCTTATCAATGCAGCACATGCTCTTTACATAAAACCGTGTGTAGGATTTCACTGTTTTCAAAAAAGATTTCCCATCCCCTGTCTGGTTGCCTCGTATCACTTGTTAGCTTCCTCCCATTACTACCCCCATGTAAGTTATATAAATGTTTTTGTCCCAGTATAAGCTGATATACCAGCCCAGTATCCAAACCGAGGATCCTTTTTACTTGTTACAAAAGGCCTGTGCCAAGCCAGCATCCAGATTTAGTTATACGGAGCACCTCAGTATTGGAAGCCTGAGCACCAAACGATGAACTAAACACATATACTTCAAAAAGAGAAAGTATCAGTAAAGTCACTATTTTGGCGAAGGGAGCCAGCCTATATTTTATGGAGGCTAAGATTCCCTTTTACATTGATTGGATGGAGCAGACATTACCGAAATCGGACAGTGTGCACTTTAGGTTATTGGCTATTATTATTTCATTTATGATGTTTTATGCTTCTGGATTGGTGAATGTTTTATTTCGCTATGTGTGATTGGTTCATCCCTTATAACGAGATGAGCCTTTTGTTCCATTGTAAACGGGTATGTACTGCCTTCCTGAGTGACAATTCATTTTGTATCTTTGCTATATTGTATTGCTAAAGAGATTGCAGCTAATATTGTGGTAGATTTTGGTGAAAGATACTAGTGAACATGGCGTTCGCTACACCACTTCTCCCTTTATGGGCTGGCGATGCACCTACGGTCATCGGTAAGATGCTGTGCCGGTAACAGATCCATACTGTGCCGGTAGCACAGTACACAGGGCCGGTACCGGGCCGGTACCGGGCCGGTACCGAGCCGGTAGTGACTTCTGCAGGGTCGGTAGTGACCTCTGCAGGGCTGGTATGCTGCCACAGGGCCAGCACAAGATTGCTGCCTTAGCTGAGGAACTTGGAAATTAGCCAGAACTTCTCACCAAGCCAAGAGCCAAAGCTATCTACCCTAACATCGACGGTAACCAGGACCACTAGCTAACTGGAGCCTTGGAGCCTCATGGAACAGCCTGATTGGTCAGCAGGAGATAGGACTCCGCCCTTAGCCACTTGGCACCACCCTTATTTACTCTCTTATTCTTACCTGATTGGTGGACTATTTATATAAACACTTACATTGGTTTGTTTATTTCCTGTCTTGTTATTCTTGTATGTTGTATACTTGTGAGCTCTCCTATTAAAGGAGAGAAACTTCATGTGTTCTGTGCATTCATTCCTATGTTGCCATGGCATATGCTCTTATATTGCTAACCCTAGAGAAATAACTACCCTCAGGACTGTCTTGAAGAGTATAGCCATTAATACAAGCACTACACGGTACTGTTTGTTTGAGCCATGGGCTCTTGCCTCACCGGGTAATTCGGTTACCCTGCACAGTTGTCACTGTCGGTCAGCACAGTGTCTCCTCTGGAGAGAGGTATAATATTCGAGACTAGTGGATGTCCGTGGTAACAGACCGGAATCCATTACATTGGTGGCAGCGGTGGGATAAACGGTACCTTCCCACGCTGTGCTCTTTCACGCTACCCTCTGATTGATCTACGGAGTGTAGATCTGAAGCAATTGACACAAGGTACTACCGGATTTCTCTGCAGGCTCATTGAGGTCCTCCGCCCTGCAGCAGCTATCCCGGCACAGTATCACTTACTAAAGGCTGTCTGCATCAACCGTAGAGCTTGCTCCGTTTGCAACACTCCAGTACAGGTGCTTACCGTATTCCCTACAGGCTCGTTGAGTTCGCTCCGCCCTGAACATAGAGATATCGGTACTGTACAAGAGAGAGAGAGTGAGTTGTGTATCCGCTATACAGGCTCAGCTACCGAAGTTACTTCAGCTTGGAGTGCTACTCAGCTGGTAACACTGACCCCGGCACTGTATCCACTTACAGTGCCCCTACACTACTGTCTGTAGGCTCGTAGAGCTTGCTCCGCCATGCAGCAGTAAAGAAAGTTTCGTAACGGTTGTTACAAGCTACGGAGTGCCAGGTACTGTCACAGTATCCACTATACCGACCTCTTGACCTGCTAAAGCCACTGGAAACGCTGATCCCGGCCCGGGATCTAGTTGTGCTAAACATCACTCAGATTAGAGTTGAGTTCACTTCAATATCTATAAAGGATGGCCACCCAGCGAGCACGCAGCGCCGGTCGAGCACCCGCTGACAACCCTGAAGCTACAGCAATAGACAGATTGACCAAAGCATTAACAGCTATGATGAGGCCCAACCAAGGCAATGCACCAGCAAGGCTAAAGGCCCCAAAGTTTGACGGCGAAGGAGACGTCGAATATTTCATCACTAGATTCACGGAGGTAGCTGAGATGAGCAATTGGGCAGAGAACACAGCCATGTTGTACCTGAGAGATGCATTACGAGGTAAAGCATTGGACTGTGGAAAGCCTCCACATCTGCAGGGTATATTCACTGCACTACGAGCACGTTTTGGGCTAACACCAAGGGAAGCTATATCCCGGCTGACCAGCCTACGCCGCCAACACAAGACCTCGCTCCAAGAGCATGCAAGTGAAGTAGAGCGCTTAGTGCGCGTTGCGTATGCTGATCTACCTCACCGACCCATGCAGAGGATGATGCTAGATATCTTCAGCACCACAGTCGGAAACGCTTACCTGCAAAGACACTTGTTGGCCATGCAGGCCATTGACGTGGCTGAAGCAGTAAGGGCCGACAACGAGTACATGCAGATAAAGACGCCGTTTGAAGAACGCCAGGCTCATGTACGAATGTTGGAAGATGATGCCGACGAGGGGGAAGAGGAATGGATGATGACGGTTGCCAAGAGCCCTCCCAACGTGTCTCCACCAGTACTGCAGTACAGCAGACACACCACACTCCTACACCTGCCATACCGGATCCCATGACAACAGTCATGGACAGCCTGAAGCTCTTGACGGAAGAGATACGGTCGCTGAGAGCAGCAAGACAACCAGCACCCTCTCCACAGTTGGAGACAGCACCTACAACACGCTGCTGGGGCTGCGCCCAACCAGGCCACATGATGGGCACCTGCCCCCGAACTCAGCGCGCAGTTCGATTTACAGACACCCCCAGACAGACGGGAAACGGTCGGCGCCCACAGTAGCGCCACCGGCAGCTGACTGCAGCTGGGCATGCCGGACAACTCCCACAACCCTTTATAGTCCTGGAACTCTAGGAGAGAATGGACAACCCCCCAAGACATTACAGACAACAACCAACCACAGCTGGACAGCCAAACAACTCCTGATACCCCATACAGTCCTGGAACTCTAGGAGAGAGTGGACAACCCCCCAAGAGAGCATCAACACCCGCTGACTGCAGCTGGACAACTCCTGACACCCCATACAGTCCTGGAACTCTAGGAAAGAGTGGACAACCCCCCGAGAGAGCACAGACGCCCGCTGAGGACAGCCAGACAGCTCGCCAACCCCTTTTAGTCCTGTAACTCTAGGAAAGAGTGGACAAACCCCCACGAGAACACAGACTGACAGTAGCCGGATTGCTCACCAAACCCCTTTTAGTCCTGTAACTATAGGAGAGGGTGGACAACCCCCCAGGAGAACACAAATGGCAGCGCCACCGTTGGAGCAACCTTACCAGGCCAGCTACTTCCTGGCTGGAAGGTTAGCCGGTAGACCAGCCTCCCTGTTGATAGACACAGGCTGCACAACCAACTTGTTGTCAAAACATCTGTATCAGCAACTGCCTCAGTCAGTAAAGGACACGCTGCAGCGCAGCGAGGCACATGGACTCATGGCTGACGGATCTAGGATTCCCTTTTGCGGTACCCTGCGAGTAAACTTGCAGCTTTGTAGACTGAGAACGAGCGTTAGCTTCGTCATTAGTGACATTAGTGAAGATGCTATAATTGGCATGCCGTTCTTCACCTTACACTAGTGTGCCCTACGGTTTCCAGACTCCAATGTCATCATTGACGGACATGTGCTACCCTGCACGCACAAACACGGAGGGCCACTTAATGATAGTGTCCGTCTCACACAAGCATATCTGGCAGAGAACCCCCCGTCCCAGTTCGCACACCCACAGTGGAAGAGACTGCATGGGGAATGCACCAGGCAGCAGAGAGCCGCCTGCCAAAAGCCTATAGGAAAAAGTTGGAGTCAAAACGGACCAAAACTGTAGACGGTAGAAGCCAAAGAGTGAATAGCCTCCCCCCCCCCCCCCCCGCTGGCTACCCCCCTGCAATAGAGAGAGGGGAGCCCTGCTGCTGGAAAAAGGCAGCTGCCCTTCAGCTATCAACCCACTGCTAAAAGATGCAGAGGAGATGAAAGCAAATACAGTGAAGAGACATGCTATGAGAGCACTCAGCTGTATCCAGATAGGAATTCCCGCCACCTGCGGAATGGAAAGGCAAGGAAAGCAGGAAAAGTGGTCCAAAAACCTGCAAGGGAGGTGGGAGCCGCATTGTGCTTGGTTTCTAAAGAACGCCAAGGAACTCACCGACAACCTCCAGTTAACAGAATTACTGTAGATGACCGTCGGAAGAAGTTAGAGGAAAGGCCAAAACCCCCCAGTACCCTACAGCTTCCTGTGAAGGCAGACGGGGTGAGTCAGGGTTGTGAACAACCTTGCAGCTTGCAACAACCACTCATAACCACAGTGACTAGCGAGAGAGAAACAAGCATCATGCCAAGCAACTGTTTAGAACTTGAAGATGAGGAAGAAAACTTGTTGCTGGATACTGATCTCGACCAGTACCAACCCTCAGAGCTGCAGACAATGCCAACAGCGGAGCTGTTCTTGCCACCTACCATAGAGAGGAAAGAAGAGCCAAGGGAGCTGGCAAAGAAGGAACAAGATGGTGAGCAACATAATTTAGCATTTGCGAAACGGCTGTTTGAAAACTGCACGCCACGAGATCCGCTGGTTTTGTGGTGTGGCAGCCCACCTAGCTATACTAGGCATAAATCTAGAGACTTACCAAGCGCTGGTGACAAAAGATTGGGCATTTTTTGGGAGAATGTGACTGCTAATTCCCATAACAGGGTTGTGGAGCAAAAAGAGCAGGAGATTAAGTGGGTGCCACTTGATGCTGCCTGCCGGCCCGGGATGACTCCCTACCGGCCCGACGCACCTCTTTACCGGCCCGGGGTAACCCTATGCCGGCTTGGGATCCTTCAGAAGTTCAGTCACAAAAGACTGAAACCTTACAAGGCGATTGCTACCCTTGTATGCCCTACCGGCAACCAAAGCCTGTGATGGCGGCCGAAGGTGAATGTCCTACGACCTATTCACCACCAACCTTAGTGCCACACAGCACTGTTCACTACACTTTGGGTTGGAATGTAGTTGGCGCCCCTGTGGTATCAGGGAAGCAGGAGATCGAGCGTTCCGCTCCCCCTAAAAACTGACGGCGTTCTCCTGGACTTGAGATACGGGAGTACTTACAGACACTAAGACTTCCAGGGCCTCTGTTATCTCCGATACACAACCCTGTGTCGAGACATGCCCGACTGTTGCAGCAGCAACCAATAAATACACTGCATGACACTAACCCTGCTAATGTTGTTGTAGACTCTTGTTCACGAGTGGACATCAAACCCAAGCTGACAGTGCGCTTGGATAAAGCCACCACCCCTCTGGTAGTGGAGGAAGAGGAACCAGTCGCCCCTGCCTCACCGACAGTGGACGATGGACCTACTACGCCTCGGGCAGTAGACGGGAACAGGAACCCCGCTAGATGGCATACGCTGCGCTGGGTCCCCTCGGAGACCGAGGAGCAGGTGAAACGCCTGCTGCAGGAGGCCGCAGACTACACTTGTATCCAGTGCAACAACCGAGCCAGGAATACTCAGCAGTTGAGGGTGCACTTTCTGCAACATTATCCAAAACACAACTGCCGAGTGCACAGTACTCTCTTCTAAGAGACACCTGAACACTTGTCTAGCTGATTTGTTAGTGTACAGTTTGTGAATACATTCCTATGTATATATATATATATAATCAAAATATATAATCAGGGTACAGGTGTTACCCCTACACACATATTATTATCGATATGTTATTATTAAAGCCAGGCAGTGAATTTAATGGAGAGAGGTATGTGGTAGATTTTGGTGAAAGATACTAGTGAACAGGGCGTTCGCTACACCACTTCTCCCTTTATGCGCTGGCGATGCACCTACGGTCATCGGGAAGATGCTGTGCCGGTAGCAGAGCCATACTGTGCCGGTAGCACAGTACACAGGGCCGGTACCGGGCCGGTAGTGACCTCTACAGGGTCGATAGTGACCTCTGGAGGGCCGGTATGCTGCCACAGGGCCGGCACAAGATTCCTGCCTTAGCTGAGGAGCTTGGAAATTAGCCAGACTTCTCACCAAGCCAGGAGCCAAAGCTATCTACCGTAACATCGACGGTAACCAGGACCACAAGCTAACTGGAGCCTTGGAGCCTAATGGAACAGCCTGATTGGTCAGCAGGAGATAGGACTCTGCCCTTAGCCACTTGGCACCACCCTTATTTACTCTCTTATTCTTACCTGATTGGTGGAGTATTTGTATAAACACTTACATCGGTTTGTTTAATTCCTGTCTTGTTATTCTTGTAGCTGTATACTTGTGAGCTCTCCTATAAAAGGAGAGACATTTCATGTGTTCTGTGCATTCATTCCTATGTTGCCATGGCATATGCTCTTATATTGCTAACCCTAGAGAAATAATTACCCTCAGGACTGTCTTGAAGAATATAGCTATTAATACAAGCACTACACGGTACTGTTTGTTTGAGCCATGGGCTCCTGTCTTACCGGGTAATTCGGTTACCCTGCACAGTTGTCACTGTTGGTCAGCACAGTGTCCCCTCTGGAGAGCGGTATAATACTCGAGACTAGTGGATGTCCGTGGTAACAGACCGGAATCCATTACAATATAGTATTTTATCGTATACCGCGATGTGAATCGCCTTAGTCAATGACTTTATACCAGTTGGTGGCGTCATTGTCAGAGTAGTTTCTATGAGAACTAATGTAATGAACTCCATAGAGTTCTGTCAAAGTGGGCCCTACAAGAGAGAGGGAGAGAGTAATATGAAACCAACACAGTAAGTGTTTTTTCAAGAGTTGTGTATGTAGAAACGGTGGAAATTTACTACAGCAACTTACAGCCGATGCGAAGCCATGCATATTTTGAAATTATATTTTTTGCCTTGAGCTAAAATAAACTATCACAACACAAAATTGACAGTTCATTCTTAGTTTTTATGAGGTAACTGGGTTACCTGACTGTTTTTGTGCACAAGTTAGCAAATTTTGTGGCCTACATGTCTTTACAAATTAACACTCTAATAGAGTAATTTGAATGCCTTGCTCTTAATATAACATATGATTAAATGTTCCTAAAACTCAAATTACGGTCATGGCTTGTATGTCAAATCAAGTTTGTATACTGGTAAGCCTTTTACTTACAGATGTTTCAGGACTCATTCCAATGTAGCAAGCACACCACTCCAGAGCAAATCCGCTCTGCATATGAGCAATGTAGTGTGTATCAGATGAAGCGTAATCCTGATAAGTTTGTCTCTGTTGTGCTACTTGATGAAGTTGGGTTAGCAGAAGATTCAGAGCGCAGCCCGTTGAAGGTGAAATGATTCACATTCTTATGTGGTAGATGTGTTGTATTTGTGGTCCCATGTTGAGGTTATGTCAAGGACAGCTTTTATTTTTTCAGACACTGCACCCACTGTTAGAAAGCACTTGCTATGGAGACAATCAGCCTGTGACAAAATGTGGTTTTATTGGTATCTCCAACTGGGCTTTAGATCCAGCAAAGATGAACCGTGGATTGTATCTGCAAGTCAGTCCCCCTGAGAACAGTGAACTTGAAGAGTTTGCCAAGTACGATTTGCCATATTTGTCTAAATCTTTTCCAACTTGAGTGTTTTTTGTCCGCTATTGAAGTGCCACCAAATCTTTTTAGCCCCAAGTAGTACCAGTGCCTTGTTTGAAAATATTGGTGAATGATCGTTCAAAAACCTCAATTATTTGTGTGCTCTTTAGACAACCTTCAATGAAACGTAAATTAAGCTTTAAATTACTTATTAAGCTAAAAAATTAGCTTCAGGGTTCAACCTGCTTACAAATTTAAATAGTGAACACTACTTTCTAGGGATGTTCTCTGTGAATATGGGGAAGCTGTACTGAAATATGTCCCTTCACTTGTAAAAGGTTATAGAGCAGTTTGTGAACAAATCAAGCCTTCTGATAGAAGAGATGATGAGTTTTTTGGTTTGAGAGATTATTACAGGTAAGACCATAACCTTCAACTTGGTTATTTTTTAGCGGAGGACGGGAATCAGGTCGGGAAAGTATTCGATCATTGCTTTGTATAATTGGATTTACTTTTGTTCAATCTAGATTTTCTATCTTTAACTGAGGTTTTTCAAAGGGGGTAGTTTTGTTATATACCAGTGGTACCATACTGCAGCAAACCAGTCCGCTGATCCACACAAGCCAATAGTGAAATTGATCAAACTTCACTAACATATGAATGACGACCAAAAAAACATCTTCTATAAGAGGATATAATATCAATAATGAAACTTTGTTTGAAACTAAAATAATGTTTAATTATTGCCGTGTCGAATGCTTTGCAAAAAATTGGACTGACAGAAAATGATGTTGAAACTAATTAAGCAATAGCGATACATCAGAAACAGAAATAGTAACTTATTGATGCTTGTTGTCTGAAGCTGTATCAGCAACGGGCCTTCTGTGTGCCAGCACTGGGGTAAAATGGGCATTGCAACAAGACCTTACAGACTATAACTTAGCCTGAGCTAATTAAAAAAGTGATCCATACCACAACAGTGCAAACCGTAATACTGCATCAGATTTCTGAGTAAAAAATTTTTGTTTCATCAGCTGATATTGAGGCTTGACTGTCTACAACACCTTAGCTAGTTTTTGAACTTTAGTAACTCTAATTCTGTAAATGGGCAATAATTCAGGAGTATAAAAGTCAGAGCATTTTAGAGTCTTTCATGGTATGAAAAAATCTAAAAAAACTTTTTCGTTGGAATTACTCTGAATGCCGGGAGCTGTGGTTATTTTTTAGGATAGCAATGCCATTCAGTTCTTTAAAGTGAGTCGGTAATCTCTAAACTTAACATGTGGAATTATCCAACAGCGCACAGAGACAGAACCTGATTTTAACTTTTATTATTCTGTATAAGTTCTACTATCAACCTCCATTTTACACATACTTGCTAGAGACAATGCCCTCATACAACAACAGACCTAAATTTTCAAGTTAATAAAGCGTGAACCTGACTGCACCAACCTAAATTGACAGCTCAAAACTTCCTTGACCACACAAAGTTGCAATCTCAAACATAGATCAATATTATTACGGAAAAATTATTATGAAGAAAATGGTGCCCTTGCCTGTTTCAAATAAAGCATCCAAAATTGCTAGAAATAAACATCAGAACCAGCTAAAACTACAAACTTTTACCTTTACGAAAAGCAAAATAATTATCAGACCTAACTCTTCTTTGTCATCTCCTTCCAGAACAGCTTTTATTCCTCCCTAAATGCGTGAGTGCAGAATTGACGCCAAAACCTGAGTTTTTCTCAAATCCCATCCAGGTGTGAAATTCAAAACCAAAGTGTGATTGGTCATTTTCATTGTCACATCGATTATCTTTTGGTCAATCAATGTCTGTAACAAAAATATCTGTGTCTGCTGCACTAAAGCGTCAGACCTCAAAGTGGTTCTTCAAACCTTTCAACCATTTTGAGCAGGAAGCTATATTCCTATGTGAGTTTCTCGCTAGGGTTTTAGCAGCAGAATACAACTCTGCAGAATAATTGGTACTACTGTCACCTCGATTTAAAGTAACTGCATGAATCAGTTGTACCAAGTCAGAGAAAGAAGTTTTTAATGCCAGCTGTTCTAATCTCAATTAAACACTTTTGAGCTATTTCAACGTTTTCATAACTTGTTCATATTCTGACAAGTTAGGACTTGTTACCATTTTAGTTCAAGGCAGTTTGCTGTCACTTGATATCTCGTAGCATTGTTACACAATCAAGTAGTAATATGGCCAAAATTAATTATCAGCTATCGGTTGTTACTGTTTTCTTTTATTTACTGCAAAACTTATAGTTTTATTGGCGATCTAAGTAGTACTAGAGGAGCAATTATAATGCCTGAAAGATTTCCTTCACCAGTCTACATCAATAGTTCACACTTGTAATTTATCTGCCAACTAAGTTTAAGTAACTCTATTTTTCAATGCTGCAATTCGATATACTGTTCTGGATCTACAGAAAGATTTCCTCATGTAACCCTTCCTGCACTTTCGATCAACGATTGAAATCGATCCAAGCCGATTTTCTTTGTGATCACATTTTCATCTCTAACTCAAATCATTGTTATTGTCATTATTCATCTAGAATTGCTTATCTTCCGCCAGTTGTAGCTTCAAGAATACCCAGAACTATGCTGCAGACTATAGATCCTCGTAGTGAAGTTGAAACTCCTCATTTTACCAGTATTGTTTTATTCTACAATTGTCAATTTTCTCACTAGGTTTGCTATATCCTTTGCACATATATGTATTTGATTATACCGATATGTTTCAAATGGTATAGTCCCACTTATAGTACATTCAGTGCACTCCATTAAAGTTCTGAGCTAAACCTTTGGTTCTGCATCAGCAATTACAGACATTGGAATGCCATGAGACATGCTGTTGAGTGGCAACCACACTAGGCATTGCCTTTGGATTTTTGTTGCTAGGCTATTGTCAATGTACAATAATGTTATTTGCTTAGTTATCAAAACAGATATAAATTGTTTTGGATTATAATGTTATATACCCGCTTTTACTCGGGAAAATATTAAATCATTGTACTCTCCCAGAAAAAATTTCCTATTACTCAGCGTTGATCAGCCATTTGCTGGATGGTCTCAATGTGAAGAAAAATAGCAAAGTCTCTACTTCACTTGTTTAAAATATTCTTGACATATTATGGGTTTTCAGAAGAACACTGTCAAAACCAAATACGTGATAGAAGACACACCTCAAGCATTATTAAAAATGAAAATAGTTGTATGTGTTCAAATAAACTGTATGGTTTCGTATCAAAAACAGGTGATGATTGATACAAAAGACAACAATGTTTAAATTGTTACTACGGGTTGGATATGCGACGTAGGCGCCCACTTTGCAGGAATTTTTGTTCTATCAAATTGTCAATTATCAACCATCTGTCTTGTTCAATTTCTAGGAAAACCTTGTAAATATATTTATCATCCTTTCAAGAAATTTCAGTCTAGTTATAATGTCAGTCATTTTTTGATAGGTATGTGACAGTGATATAATTTGACTGCTGGAGAGCAAGCTATAGTTTTAGTTAGTTTCAATTGTTTAAAATTTGTCTGCTTATTCCCGTATCCTGTTGATCCCACTATCATTGCTGCGAACGGTGACTACAATCGCAAAACAAGCTCTTGGTTTATAAATTCTACAATGAGTTGAAAGTTTTTATTTAATTTTTATTTCATTTATTGTTCAATTAGGTAAATTCTTACTCTTTTGTATTTCCCTAATAGTGCTCCACTAAGAGTTAAACTCAGTTACGCCTCAAAACAAAGAAAAAACACTGAACAATAATTATACAAAGATCTGCTCCTACTTTACTACTAATACTTCCGTCGACATAAAAATAATGGGTATCTCAGTCGCCGTTTGGTGGGTCTAATACAGTGTATTGATGGACGAAAAACATTCAACAAGAAAATGATGCTTCTCAGCTGTAAGAATATTTTGAGCCTACTTTTTATGTAACCGTGGTTCTTTGCTCGTTGAGCATTGCAAGGCAGTGTTGACCCTCGATGTCTCCAACGATGATTTTGCTTGTTTCACTGAGAATGTCTCAACTGAAAACTTCGTGCTGCTGTCAGCTTCAAAGTTTTACACTTCAATTAATATTCATATTCTGACGGGGCATTGTGCAAACAGTTATGGAGAATTCTTAACTTCAACTGGCATTATCAGCTTGTTGTGAAAAGGGTTCTGAAATGTGGATGTCATCTTCGGAATTTCATCTGATTGAGACGAGAAAGTCTTTTCAACCACGTCATGGATAGAAGCAATTAATTTCATCCAGTAAACGTAGAGCCTATAAATTTCATGAATCTTTTGTCGTCTTGTGGTGTAATGCTATGCTAGTAAAAGAGTTGTGATACATTTTCAGCACCTTGTGCATGTCTATCACCATTCTGCTCTATCACTTTACCATTATTAAAATTTAACGTTGACCCATGTCACAATTCATCAATAAAACCGCGGTTAATGTAGGAATTGATGGCCAAATTTACCAAAAGCACTGTCGAATACTCACACTTTGAAAACCTGTCGGTCAAAATGCCAACTGCAATCATAATGAGTAAATATTAGCATGGAACACAACAGCACAGAACACTTGAGATGTCAAGTGTTGACATTGCAATTGCCTGCACATGTGCAAGTGAAAATATGCAACAGCAATTACCCCTAACGCTTGGTTTTTTGGTACATTATGTAAAGTAACATTAACCGACTTCTTTTGAGCATTTTTATCATTAATGTCCCTTTACTGTGGGTATGATCAAGTTGATATAATTATCAGCAAACAACGAAATGATACTTCAAGTAAAATATAACAGTAGCCAACAATATTGCTGAGTGGTTGGTTTATGGGGCCATTTTGTTATTTAATATGCTCGGAAAATTTTACTATATTCATAAAACAATCATACAAATTGTTTCTCAACAGGTTTTCTGCCGAGAATACTTTCACGTATACAACACTTTGATTCCTTGACATATCTGCATTCTTAACAGAAAAATGGCGTTCCATTGTTTTACAGCCTAATCAAGATGGTAGGACATTTTGTAAAGATCTCGGAAGCTTTTTCAAGAGAATGTTTGATATACTGCATCAAGAGATGTTTTGGTGGAGTGTATGTGGAACCTCCAGAACCCGATTCAGTAGAAGTTTTTCTCAAGAACATGATTTTGTGTCCACCAGAGGCTCTAAGTGCTAAGGAATTAGAAAAAGATGGTGTTGACATGATAAAGTCAAGTATCTTTGAGCATGACACAAAAGGGTGAGCTAAATGTCTGCAAAATGAACCATAATTCTTCAGGTGAACTAAACAGGCGGTGGACTATTCACGGATTGCGGCCATTGCTTTACTTTCCATCTTGCCTTACTTTTTTTGCTTATTTTTTGCCATCATTATCTAACAAATTTTCCAACACAATAGGACATCTTCTCTGTGGCACCAGATATTAGATCATGTATGATGATGTACCATACATACATGACAACCATCATGTATGTATGGTTCCTACACCACCAGTTTTTTTACACTCTCAAGTATTGTGGCTCGCAAATCAGGTGGGCGAATACGTTTACTGGAGAAAAAGCATAGCCGTTCTTAACAAGTCACTCTGTTTTTTTTCTAGTAATTGTAAATCATCATACCATGAAAACGGAAATTTGTTTTCATTTAATTGCTGTTGGTAGAACCTAAAAATTAAAACAGTAGTTAAGTAAGCATACTTGCCTTCATGAATGTACAAAAAAACGTTAAACTTTTAAAATACACTCAAGTATACAAGAGATGTTCACTTATTTTAATCAAAACATTCTTAAACTATCTAATAATCTTTTGCTTCTTGTTCCTTGTGTGTCATGACTTATTTTTTTCGAAGCCAAGTAATACCAAACTTAATTTAAGCAAACCAAAATATTCAATAGCAAATTCTCACAAATCGTCTTATTTTTTTTAGGCTTCAAACTCGGTACCTGATGCTACTTTCTGAAAATATTTCTGTGCTCAATGTAATCTTGGACTTGTTTGAAAAAGAGAGGGTTTCCGAGAAACAAGATGTGAGTGGTGGATCAGCATCAAGGGCTGAAAGCAGAACACTTGGGCTTCCGGAAGTAATTTTCGGAAGCGCGTTCAAGGATGACATCTCTTATACACAGGTGATTGAATGAGAAATTCATCAGTTTAGTTTTTTTGCGTCTCTTGGTTTATACGTTTGTTTGCTTTATCGGTTATGTATAGCCGATCAGAAGCCATGTTACATCATTGAAAATAAATGGCAAAAATGATAATTTCATAAATGTGATGCAGGTTTGCCAAACGGTCTACAAAATCCGAATGTGCATGGCAAGAGGTCAGAGAGTCATAGTGCTGAATATCGATGACCTTCATGAATGCCTTTACGACCTGCTAAACCAATCTTTCTATGAGGTCCAAGGCAAGAGATTCGTTGATCTAGCGATTGGTATCCATCGTGTGCCTTCTCAAGTGCATGATGACTTCAGGTACTTATCAATTGTGATGCAATGTCGAGGTAAAACAGTATCCAAAACAACTACGCTTCTTTTGGACTTTGCAGTTAACTATTGAATGGTGTTACAGGCTAATTCTGATTGCTGACAAAAACAAAGTCTACTCTCAGTTTCCAATTCCCCTAATCAACAGGTTTGAAAAACACTATGTTGCTGCCACAACTTTCCTGGATCTTAACCAAAAAAAGAGTATGACTGCCTTGACAAACTGGATGGGAGAATTTGAGAAACCTTCGGAAGACATTGACAGGTATTGTTTTTTTTCTTTGAGACTCTATAAGTAGTGTAGTAAGAGCAGATCTCAAGAAATTTTTGTGAAGTTTTTTGAGGTTAATTCCGTAGTTCTGACATGAGTCTACTTTACCTATTTGGATTAAAGTACATGCATAAGGTCTGTTACTCAATCTTGATGACTGTTAACACGTGGGTATCCCTTGATCGTGTTACTTATCCCCTGACTCCTGGCAGATGAGTTCTTTATAATAGGAGCAGATATCAAGTAAATTTTGTGAAACTTGCTTGAAGTTCATTCCGTAGCTCTGACATGAGTTTATGTCACGTACTCATTTTGAGAATCACTCCATGGATCATCCTGAGTCTTGACTGTTTACACAAAGATGATCCTTCTTGCTTTTTTAATTCCTCACTACTGGCACTGATTACTTTGTCTCTTGATGTTTTTCACCTTTTCTCCCACTATGAGCACATGGTTTTCTAATTTTTTATTTTCTCTTTCCCCGGTTCTTACATCAGTGTGGTTTGCTAACAAAATACTTTGATAATTAATAACTTAAACAAATAACAATCCCTAAATATTCAAAAAGTATGTTTAAGAAAGTATGTACATATGAAATAACTAATAGGATATAATTATTAAAGTAGTAGTGGTGAAGTTAATAAACACTACATCCACATCCAATTCTCTAGTAGGTAAGATTGATAGACTGTCTGAACAGGTTGTCTTTTAGCATAGAAATATGTGAGCCCTTGTTCGGTGTGTTTAAATGGTGTCGTTTTCTATCCTTTATTAGACAGCTGCAAAAGATAAAAATTCAATATCAAAAAGTATGACTGATGTAATGGAGAAAAGGAAAGCTGTTAAGATTTGATGATAAACTGGTTGTTTGCAAATTTTGTATACCACAGTATGATAATCCGTTTTCAAATTTACAAGTCTGCAAGAATAAGTTTAGAGTATAATAACTTATCAGATCGTCGAAAACTTACTTACTTTTTATGGTATCTCCACAGGCAGCGCCGGGTATTTCTGCTAGTTTAATTATAAATTCAACCGGATCAGCTCAAAAAAATAAACTTCAAAACAGTAGGTGGAATAAACTCATGTCAGAGATAGTTACTGGAGATCTGCTTCTATCATAAAAAGATCATGTGTCAGAAGTCAAGGAATAAAAAAAAATATCAGGAGTCATTCACTTGTCAATAGCCGTCAAGACTGAGAATTAGATCTGTTGTGTGAACTTTAAACCAAAGTAGTAAAAATTAACTCAAGTCGGAGCTATGGAATAAACCTCAAAAAAACTTCACAAAATTTACCTAGAACTGCTTCTATTATTACATGACTTATATATATAAAAATATCCTGCTACTTGATGGTTTTGTGCTTAGAGCCTATTATTTCATATTTTGGTATAGGCCATGATTTGTGTAATCGCTCTATCTATGCCACATATCGCTATTGAGAGAGATTACTAAGACAGCTAGTTGCATAAGTAAAAATTAAAGGAGTTTATTAGCAAGACTTTAGAGTGAGATTCCCAATTCATACAGCTGCCCTGACTCACTATTCTTTTTAACAGTAGTTTTGTTTAACCACTCCAACAAAAGTTAAGACTGTAGCTCTATTGAGTAAAAAATACAACAGATATTAAGTAGCTTGTTGTCAGGGGTGCCAAAACACTGAATACATTCTGTGTGGTGGCTCAGCTTTCAAACACCAGCATAAATTAACTCTAAACTCTGTGTAAATATCAATGATTTAAGTTTATGAACAAAGACATACAAATAATTGTGCATGTGGTTTATCAAAAAATATCCCCAAAAAAAACTGGAAAAACATCAGACCTTATGCAAAGCCTCAAATTTGTAAAGAATTAATTACTACTCGACAAAGATTGATTTTCCTTTTACCAAAACACTAATTGTTTGTTTTTAGCTGCTGGGTTTAAAAAAACTCACAAAATAAAATCAATACAGTGCATCGCTTTCTACTAGTTCGTTATTGCAGATGAACAAAGAACTTTCACCAATATTTCCTGAAACAGGCTCAGTAATTATTGTTGTTGAAATGTTTTGAAAGTTTGTGAACCATCAATTATTTGATTTTGTCTCAAGGTTGTGCTTCTAGCCACGTAAAAATTGCTTCTGAAAACACTGATGGTGAAAAAATTTAGTTGTTTGTAATACGTTGATCAACAGAAAAATATAAAAATTTCCCAACTGATCATTTTTAAGAAGTTTTTTGCATTTGGACGGTTCCAAAACTGTTTGCTCTTCAACAATAATTTTCAGTGCAATCCCGGTCAGACATGAAGTTCACAAATTTGTTTCATCTCTTGTGCTATGATTATTTTTTTTTGTTAGCAAAGTTTTTGAAAGTGAAACAGGTGTCAGTTCAATAAATGGGAAAACAAAAGGCTCACATTTTTTTTAAAAGCGAACATATAAACTCGAGCTATTTTACTTCCTTTCATAAAAGCATTTCAAGATAACTATTTTAGTAATTTTAGTGGTGAAGATTATAGCAGCTTTTTTAAAATGTTCAAGCATTCAAGAATATCCAAAATATACCAGTCTTTCTTGAAACAAAGATGGATTAACAATCAAGCTCTTGATAGAAATTATCTCATGTAGTTTGCAGATTTGAAAGCTCATAAATCAATATTGACTTGTTGGCACAAAAAAATTCAACTGACTTACCTTTACCATTGGTGCTGCATAAACTCACATGAAACTAGCTGCATAGCTGAGATGGAGGGTCTAAATAAAACTCTATCTACCAAATATTTCTAATAAACTTCACTATATTTATAACAAAAATTATCACTATTTTCAGGCAATTCTTCGAAAATACTGGAATGGAAACATCCTTTATTGGCTACAGTCCTGAAATGAGTGCGCTTGCTGTTCACAAAGCCACTGCAGCTCTCGCAGATGTCTTGGATTATGATAGCCACACAGAAAAGGTAGAACTGTGTTTTGTTACAACAATGGCGTATAGAATTTTATGTTTCCTGGAACAATAAAAGAGTTGTCTCAAGTTATATTAAACAAAGCAAAAACCATTGCTGTTAGTATTTGTTAACTTCCAGGTGTTGGAGCATTCTAAGAGGCTAATGTTGCAATGTGCAACAGCAGAAAGTGTCATACGTTTATTCAACACACAGCTAGACTTTGAAAATGTGGAATTAGTCCAACACATCTTTACCAAAGAGCAGAAACATGAAAACTTACTGACGTTTTTGATAGAAGAATTTTCCAAGGCATCAAACAGCTCACTTCTGCTACAGGTAAAAGAGAAACCAGACGCTTACACTAGAGCCTTTTGAAAATATACAACTTTTACTGGCAGTTTGCACATAAAATGCTCGCTCACGCATCCACCATCCAATATTTCATTGTATGCAAAGCACAAGATCTCTTAGTTTTTAAATTAAGTTTGCATTTGTTGAGTAGAGATCAACAAATGAAGTTGATGTGTCATAAAACCATCAAAAACCTCCAATTATTATTGAGTATGTTAATAGAGTTTCTAACCAAAGGAAGAGCAAAACTAGACATTGGAAAATTATTTTTTAAAAATAATTCCGACCAGAATATTCGACAAAAGTAGAGATTTAGTATTTGAAATCTAAATTACAACCTACATAACGTTATTTTTGTCCAAAACCACACAAAATATTTTTGTGATCACAAGCTGGAGACAACCAGAGGACGTTTTTTATGGGCTCAAATAATTAATTGAAACATACTGAATTTAGGAAAATAATTAAATGTATGTCACAAGGATCCTGATTTTCTGAATTGTATGCCACATATTTAATGAACCACAAAATAATACCAACAATATGTCTAATCATCTGAGTAAGTGTTAGGAGACTTCTAAGCTGACAATCACTTGATGTGAATGAATTACTTAATCATTTTCTTTTAAGTTGCATTATGCACTGTTAAAACTGAATGGAAAGCAAAGCCTCAAGTGCTTTGTCATCCAACAACTTAGTAACAAGCTTCAAACGTGCATAAGTTATATCATTCTAGAATAAAAGTTTTAGTTCACATTGACCAAAGAAAATGTTTTTGGCAGAAAATAGAATCAACAAAAGAAGGTTTCTATCCAACAAACACAAAACTCATCAAAGGTTTCCAACAACTCATAGAACATGAGGTGCCATAAACTAATGTGGTCTCGGCCATAAAAAAATTATGTAAATTAGCGGACTAATTCTTAGACTATCAATTATTTATTAACTCAATTGTCTTTTGGTGAAATTTGAATCAGTTAATTTTTTCAAAACTTGTTTTTTGATAGACTAATTTTTTTCAATTTGCAATGCACAGGATTACACCATGGTTATATTATTACCATAATAGAAACAGTCTCTTAGAAGTGCTCAGTTGAGTTACAAAGATTTCAGATTCTGTAAGATTAAGTAAAGTTCGGTCTACGTTTGATTTTCTCTAATTTTTTAAGAGTAACAAAAACGCTTTTACTACTTCAGATAGCTGGTATTTTTAGCTTCCAATAATTTGCTGTGTCTTTTTGATTTTTTTGTATTCTTTTGTTTATTTCATACAACTTTAAGTACTTGATTTGGAAAAATTGTGGGTGGATTAGATTCCAACTCTCATCAGCAGCTATGATTAGTTTTTAATCCCAAAATAACATTATTGTATCAATTTTTATCATTTCTGACGATACATCTTACTTCTTGCCCCATACGGGGTGGCAATAGCTTAATAAACGACAAACCCTGTGATGTCTGTTTCTTTTATTTTGACTCCAATCATTTGGCAAAGCTGTCATTCAGTTTACCCAACAGAAATTCACACAATATTTCCCAAACACTTTCCACCCCGCCAACAATGGCTGATATCTGCCTAATAATAGCAAAGCCCAGGAACCAGACATTGAACAAAACCAAGTCCTGCGAGGGACATTGGCTAGTATACAATTTATTACAATAACCACATCAAATTCTCGTTTCTCTACAATTTTTTTTCTATTCTTATTCACATTCTATTAACTCTTTCAGTCCTTTAAGTATAATTAATTATTATCAAAAGAATAAAATTTGTACACAACGCTCTCACTCCATTGATAAATATAAAACCAATTGTTAAATTACTGAACAATTCTCCGAGTAGCTATAAATGAAGCATTGGTATTGATTTTTTCTACATTTTAGTACATTTGATTTACATTGCACCCCATTTGCTAGTGCGGTGGGAATAAGCACTAGCTCAATGTGTTTATAATCTAGAACTTTGCATTTTCGCTTTCCTCCTTATTTGTACTGCCATTTTTCATGTCTTGGGAACAAATGGCCTTCCAGAACGTATTTCAGAAAAAAAAATAGAAACATTTTTGAGACAAAACGCTGTTTCTCTTCATTCTGTCAGAGCTTAGGCGATAGGTGTCATTGATTTACTCTCCACCAAAACCTCCCAATGATATTGAGAACTAAAAATATAGTGATTCTTAATTCACATAAAGATCAAGTATTGCAATTCAGCTTAATGAGCATTATAAATTTTCTCTGAGCTGAACACACATATCGATCATTAAAACCATATAACTATTGTGGAAGATTCGTCTTTCATTAAACTATAGAAAATTTGACTTTGGGATAGCTGCAAGGGAGCACTATTTTAGGGAGCCAGTATGCTAGCAGTTTACCTGAGGCGATAGATTATTATTCTAGACACAGCCGCATGTTTCATTACTACTTAGCTCGAGGTTTAATCTGTGAATTTGCTTTTCTAGCTACATTAGGCATTTTGGTTGAGCATAAGTAGACCCTGTTATAGTTCCCATGATTCTATTCACTGTACCATCTCTCCTTAAATCCCACACAATTGAGTCTGCTCTCCAACGGTACCAGTCAAAACTGAACTCAAAAATGGCAACCAGCCATACAAACAACTCTGCCTTGCATTAAATTTACATTTTGATATATGTGATATGCTCCATACAAAAAAATTTCCTTTGTACAGAAATCACCATAGAACTGAAGTAAAATAAACAGAACAGGCTATTCAATTTGTAACAGATCCGAATAGCTAATTTTTGTTGAATTAAAACTGGCTGTTAGGGTGACAAGACAACTGTGCACATTAACACATTCATTACAGGAGGTTTTCTGTGGTTTTAGTGTTTTTCGCTCATTTTCATTATTTTTTAGCAGCCCAATCGACGCAGCTACAACAATGACACAAATAACAAAAGAAAGATGAGATTCTGCTTAAAAATTATATGGGCATTATCATGGACACAGAAAAAACCAAAAAAATTTCCCCATCTACCCTTATGGGCCCTTACTGCGACATAGCGAGTAACCACGAAGCAAGGGCAAGGGGAGGTCGATGTATGGATTTGCATTTTACACGAGAAATGTATGTCCAAGACACACAAAAATTGCAGCGATGAAAAGGTGGCAAAATTTTGTTCTATAATGATTTGTTATTTGCTAGGTTTGGTTTTGAAAAAAAAACAAACTCAAAACCTCAATCAAGAACCACAAAACCACAAGAATGCCATTGCGCAATATCGGTAATGGCTTGTTAATTGGTTTTTCTGAACTAGAGAAAAAATTACTAATAATGCTTGAAAGTCAACAAAAGACTGCTGAGACAATGTTTCAGCGGTTATCTTCCTAAATACTTTAATTATTTGTCCCAAAATGATGTTGTGGGTAATGATAATAAAAAACAATGATGGCTAGTGATAAATAATTAACAATCTTATACTATTTGGATATTCACAGAAATTGGTGCAAGTGATCAACAGACTATGGGAATTCTAAATATAAAACTTATTTTGGCAGCAGCGGCCGATTTGATGGAAAAAATTAGCTCTGAAAACACTTTCGAATTCGGTAATAATTATTATAAATCACGAAAAGTTGAAAAATTCATAAGTGAGCCACAAATTGTGCAATTGTTCTGAAATGTTGTAAATATGAGCGCTAGGCTGTGTATTCCCCTAGTTTTAAAAAAAATTGTGCTAAATTGTAGCGTTAGGATGGTTTTAGATTATGCATGAAACCTTTATTTAGTAATTATTACAATCAACATGGCTGCTATAACTGGAAAGCTCATAGAAA
The DNA here is from genome assembly GCA_945261195.1 of Cryptosula pallasiana. Taxonomy (NCBI): domain Eukaryota; kingdom Metazoa; phylum Bryozoa; class Gymnolaemata; order Cheilostomatida; family Cryptosulidae; genus Cryptosula; species Cryptosula pallasiana. Next base: position 32,389,701 of record OX183134.1, on the reverse strand, counting down.
AACAACATCATGGACTCGTTATGCAAAATGAGTAGATAACTCCAAATGGGTTACCACATTGTCTACAACTAAACTAATAAGCAAACAGTTAGTGTCAGTTTATTCTACATCCCTCTTTCCAAGCTGTTTAGTCTCTAATGTATCACATAGTCCTTAGCAAGATAGCCAGGTAGTTTACGATCAGGAACAGGTCTCGTCGGATTCTCAGCAGGCGCATTATGGGCTGTTTGGACAGGTTCATCATGGTCTAGCTCAGTAGCACTGTTATCAGGTTCTGTCTTCACTAGTGCGGATCGGTTACGCCTGTAAGATCGTTTTGTATCAGTGGTGATGGTGTATGATCTTGGGGCTAATTTTGACTCAACGGTGGCACTAGCATCAAACTCAGGTATATATACCGAGTCTCCAGGATGTAGGTCTTCTAGGTCTTGAGCACGGTGTCTTTTGTCATGGTCCGAACGGTTTCGCTCTCTTTGTACAGCTTCCTTCTTAGAAACACAAGCAGCATCAGGTATTGCAGGTCGAAGATGATCAAGTATGCATGGAATCTTACTTTTCAGGCGTCTTCCCATCAACAGTTCAGCAGGGTAGTATCCATTGTCCAGTGGAGTTGTGCGTTAGTTGAGTAATACAGTATGGAGGTCTTCAGTCTTTGTCAGCAGTCTTTTGATTGTTCCCACGACTCTTTCTGCTTCGCCATTTGCCTTTGGATATCGTGGAGATGATGTGATATGGGTAAAATTACACTCTTCAGCAAATCGTGCAAATTCTTGGGCAGAGAACTGGGGTCCATTGTCAGACACAGACACATCTGGGTATCCATGGGTTGTGATCATCTCCCTAAGGGCTTTGATTGTCGTCTTTGAGGTGAGGTCTTTCAAGGGTGCTACTTCAATCCATCGGCTGTAGTAGTCTATGACGATCAGATAGTTAAGTTTTTCATACTCAAACAGGTCCATACCGAGTCTTTCCCAGGAGCGTTCAGGTAAGGCTGAGGGGGCAAGTGTTTCTACCGGCATTGGTAGAGTTTTCTCACACTCTAAGCACCGGCTCACCATTGCAGCAATGTCAGTTGACATGTTTGGCCACGAGACATCTCGGCGGGCTCTAGCTCGGCATTTTACTATACCTTGGTGGCCTTCATGTATTGAGCGTAGCATCTCCAGTTGTAACCCAAATGGAATTACAAGTCGGTCATCGTACAGTAGTTTATTGTCAGACACAGTAAGGTGGTTCTGGTGTTCAAAGTAAGGTGTCAGGGAGGGGTGGTCAGATTTGTAGGTGGGCCATTATTTTAGAGCAAGCTGGGTCAGAGTTTTGGGCGTTACGTATTTTGTGTTGATAGGCATGGTCAGGTAAGTAGCGAGTGGTAAAAGTCTCTACTTCATCAAGCAGTATCTTATTGTCATGTTCACCGGGGAGTTAGATGTACCACGGGAGAGTGTGTCAGCAATGCGGTGTTGTGATCCAGGATTATAAATGACTGTAGGGAGTATTTCATGAGTCTGAGTCTGAAGCGTAGAACTCGAGGTGGCATCTTGTCTAGGTTTGTAGTAGTAAAGAGTGGTACTAGTGGTTTGTGGTCAACTTCAAGTGCCACGTTGTGTAGTCCGTAGATGTACTCGTTGAATCTTTTGCATGACCATGCTGCAGCTAATGACTCCTTTTCTATGACCGCATACCGTTTTTCGGTGTCATTCAGGGATCTGGAGGCAAAGCTTACAGGCCACCTCGTACCATCAGGGTGAATTTGGCAGAGGGCTGCCCCAATTCCTGACTGAGATGCATCAGATGAGATAATAGTAGGTAAAGTAGGGTCGTAATGAGCCAATACTTTACGTGAAGTGAGTATTTGTTTGATCTTGTTGAATGCCTCTTCCTGTCGGGTATCCCAGCACCACTCCTGTCTCTCCTTGAGGAGTTCACGAACAGGCACGGTCATCGAGGACAAGTGGGGAATGAACTTTGCTAGTTGGTTCAGTAGTCCGTTGAATTGTCGTAAATCAGTCTTGTTTTGGGGGGTAGGAAAATTGATTATGGCTGAGGTTTTCTTGGGGTCAGGGTTTAGTCCGGAACTGTCTACCAGGTGTCCCAAGAACTTCACAGATTGTACTCCAAAAAGGCATTTGGATTTGTTGAGTGTGAGTCCAGCTTCTTTCATCCGATTGAGAACCATCTTGAGTCGAAGGTTGTGTTCAGATTGGGTTGTTCCATGGACTAATACATCATCCATGTGACAGATTACTCCATCTAGTCCAGTAAGTAAGTCAGTCATGCACCTCTGATAGATCTCCGGTGCTGAAGAAATACCGAAGGGCAAACGGTTGAAGCAGTAGCGTCCTTCTGGTGTCAAGAAAGTGGTCAGTAAGCGAGAGCTTTCATTCAGGGCAGTTGCCAGAATCCACTGTTGGTGTTAAGTTTGGAGAATATTCTACTTCTCCCAAGTTGGGCCAGGCTTTTGTCTACAGATTTCATGGGGTGTATTTCTCGCTTCACAGCTGAGTTCAGGTGAGTCAGGTCCATGCAGATGCTTACAGTGTTGTCTGGTTTTGGAACTACAACCATGCTACTGCACCAGTCAGTTGACTGTTTGACAGGGGAAATCACTCCTAGATTAATCATGTCTCTCAGTGCAGTTTTAACCTTGGGCCGTAGGGGGTGAGGTACTGTTCTAGCAGTATAGATACACTTGGGTGCAACAACATCGCGTAGTGTAATCTTGTAAGCATTCGATTTCAGAGTACCCAGTCCAGTGAACAATGATGAATATTCAGTGAGATAGTCAGTAGTGTCATGATTCAGAGTGTCAATGTTACAAGTCAGTAGTTTTAGTTGAGAGCAAGCTGTCCTACTCAGTAGGTTTCTGTTTTGTTTTGGGACCACATATGTTGTTTCACACCATGAGTTGTTTTTATATTTCATTTCAGCTTCAAATGTACCAATACAAGAAATGTGCTGGTTAGCTGGTCCCACCAACTCTACATTGGTTGGCTGTAGCGTAGCTTCCTTAACTACTTGTTCGTCAGCAGGTATGATAGTAGCGTCAGCTCCAGAGTCCAGTTTCAGTTTCAATGTGTGTGAGTTGATGTTGAGGTTGACAGTTCATTCGTCTTGTCTTGAGAGTGAGCCAATGGTCAGTTCTCCGGTAAACAGCTTAGGTAAATCAGGCGAATCCACAGATTGAGAGAGTGTATTGACTTCATTGGCACTTTTGCTATCAACAGTTCTAGGCTGACTGCGACATACAGAAGCGTAATGTCTTTTCTTCTTACATTTGTTGCACTGGGCGTCTTTAGCTGGGCATCTCTCTCTTGGTTGGGACTCACGTCCGCACCAATGACAGGGTCTGTTGTTAAACGGTAGAGTTCTAGGCTTAAATCTGTGCGCATCGGTGTCGACAGCTGTGACTGACTGTGGTACGTTAGTGTGGGCACCAGCAGTAAGTTCGTTCATGGCATTACGAGCAACCTCCTGTGAGCGACAGACATTGAGTGTGTTTGGTAATGTCAGTGTGTTACCAGTAGAAATTAATTTCTTGCGAGTGTCATCACTGTAAATACCCAGTACAACTCTGTCACGTATGTGTTCATCAGAGTTGGAATCAAACTGGCACCGTTTAGCATGTGTACGTAGGTTAGTGTAGAATGTGTCGAAGGGTTCAATAGGGGATTGTCGGAGTGAGTAGAACAGGAATCTCTCATCAATAATATTGCGCTCACCTATGCAGTACTGTCCCAAGATTTTAAGCATGTCTTCTGGAGTGGTCACCCCATCTTCATAGTCACTGGCAGATTCTATGACTTTAGTACCAGCGGGTCCAACACGGTATTTGAAACAAGCATGTTGGTACTCTATCTCCTTTTTTCCAAGCTCCGCCAGTATTGAAAAAGTATACCACTCTGATCTGAATCTCCTATAGCTTTCCTCCTTCCCATCCTCCAATAAAAGCTGTGAAGGTGGGTCAATTCGTGGCTGAAAGGCTGCCATGATGTGGTAGAAGTATAAAGCTGATATAAAAGTTGGTCAATAGACCGCTGCCACCATGTAGCGTTAGGATGGTTTTAGATTATGCATGAAACCTTTGTTTAGTAATTATTACGATCAACATGGCTGCTATATCTGGAAGTCTCATAGAAAAACAAGATCATGGACTCGTTATGCCAAATAAGTAGATAACTCCAAATGGGTTACCACATTGTCTACAACTAAACTAATAAGCAAACAGTTAGTGTCAGTTTATTCTACAAAATAACTTGAATAAGAAAAATAATTACAATGAAAAAAATGACGATTTTGGTAATAATAAATGATTAATAATTATTACTACAATGAATGAGAAACTACACTTACCGTGCTCAAAAATTCACCAAAATTGGTCGCCAAGCTTAAAACATGATTCTTTAAATATCCTTATATTCAGTTTTTTGAAAATCTATCTATAAAAATAAAAATTCCAAAAAACTACAGCAACCGCATCTACCAAAAATCTGTGTGCCATTGCTGGTTGCTAAGGAACAAAAAAGAAAAAATAAAAATTGTAAAAGTCAAAACTAGCCTTGGACCATGTATTAAAGTTAATTTAGAAATATAGAGCAAATGATTCTCCATAGAATGATACCAAAATGTAAGACCTTACTCTTACTTTGCTCACATGGAAATTGTGAGGAGACAATTACCGGTTTACTGTACTCAACCCCAGCGTGCTCGGGTTGGTAAGAATTGGTAATGAATGTGTTAATAAAATTGCTCAATCCCAAAAGCACCAGTTTTTTTCTATTAGGTTTCTCTGTCTCTCTAGTAACTCCTTAGTTTGCTCCAATGTTCTTCAGATGTTATATTTTTCATTTTAGTACATTCTGATTATTTCTAGAACTGAATGATGGATCCAATTCCTAGATGCAAATAGGGTCAATTAAGCGTGGGTGCAAGTGAATTTTAAAAGTTACGTATCTATATCATTTGTTCTGGGTCCAATTTTAAGTATTTCTTTAGAAGCTAAAGAGAGAAAACATCACCGAGTAGGTAATTCTTATCCCTAACTGCTATAGCGGTACAGGGGACAATAACCCAACAGTTTACTGTAGGAAATGTTAACTTTACAAGAAGTGTAGGTGGGGGTCATAAAAAAGTCTGAAAATAAGTGGCATAAGTAGATAAAGAGGGTTAGAAGAGTTATCGAGGCATACAGTTTTGTTCAACAATCCATTCTATCGAGGCTAGTACTAATGTCTACTAAAGGTAACTGAAAAAAGTTATCTGAGTAACAAGTGTAGCACTTGGGTAAGTATTGGGGGGTGTGGGGTAGGGGCAACGCAATGGAAGAGAGATGGAAAGAAGGGGAGAAATAAGTGGATACTTGAGAGCTTCAAAATAATCTGTCACGTATTTTCTGTGAAATGAATACATAGCTTGATACAATGTTTTTTGGCAGTACAATAACGAGAAAAATAAAATTGAATTGTGCTTGTTTCAGATAACAACATTTTCAGAGCTCATGAATCCAGAACACATTGAACGTCTGCAGGATGAGCTCAATGAATTGGAAACAGGAAAGTGCTATAATGTGGAGTATCTTTTCCCAACCAAATGCCCCCACGAACATACATTCAGGGACAACATCAGGTTTGTATGAGCTATTTTAGTAGCAAAGTTTGCAATCTAGAATATTTGTGCTAGACTCGTGTGGCAGTGCTAGCAGTGTTCAATCGCCAACATGTAATTCTTTTCAGATCTTATAATTAAAACAAACGCAAAGGTTTTTGCTAAGAGACAGTAAATGCAAGTTTTTCTGCTGGATTGTTCAAATGGCAGTGACCTTTATCATAACTATGTACCTTTGTGAATGTTCCAAAGACTGATTAAAATTTTGTGGATCCACCAAAAAAGTCTGTTATGTCATTTTAACAGATGATTCACAAGCTTTGTTGAAAGATTTGTACACCCAAACAAGCAACCAATGCTTCTGATTAGCACTTGTAACAAAGACTTTCAAAATCCAAAGTTGCTGTTTTAGCAATTACATTGTGATGCCTGTTTATATTAGTTTCAAGATTTTTCAAACATTTTTGATGCCCTAGTTGTAATCCTCAACATTTCTGCTGAGTTGCCCACAGTTTTAATATTGTCAATATTTTCCATTGCTTTTTTCTCTCCAGAAACTTCTACACGAAACAAACTGAAGATGATATCAAAGTTCTTATAGTACAATGTGAGCTAGCTAACAAACACACTGAGTTGCTGGATCATGTCCGGCATATTCTGCAAACTGAGCACAATCGATCCTATGGGCACACAATTCTGCTGTTAAGTTTGACTCGTGGACAAACCTTTACGTCCTACCAAGGTATTTGCCAACAATGTTTTGAAATGATATTTACATGTCAAGTATTTTGTTAACACGGAGTTTTGCTTTCATTGCTCAGTATTTCTTGTCAGCAAAGAGTAAAAATTAAAGTACCGTTGTCTTTTGCAGGGGGAGAATGGATATGCGCACATATTGATGATCCCAGATTCCACAACTATTCCTTTCCCTCGCTCCATGACTGCATGGACATCAAACCATACCAGTTGGTTGACCCTGGCATTTTGAATATCGCAGATGATGAAATGCCTTCTCTGGAGAGCATTGATCCTCAGGTTTGAGTTTCCAGAATTTAGGTGTCGACTTTTACAAACCTGAGCTGCCATGTGGTAGATTAATTTGCTGAGTGAATCCTAATTCATAACTTTTTCACCATGTTTCAAGAGACATTGCGAGCTAATGGCATTGCAATTTTTTCTCTACAAGTTTTACACTTCTGTCTCCAGGATGACCTGTTTCAATGCACAGAAGCACATGGAACAGTGTATGCTGATGAGGAGAAAGCCCAAGTGTTTCCCGACTTGTTAAACTTCATCAAACACAACTGTTTGTCTCTAGCAGTGTCCCACATCCAGTGCTACAAAGATACTTCATGCGACCGGGTGAAAGAGCTGACTGATATGTTGACTACTGATCTAGCGAACAAGGAAGGTAATGTGGAAGTTTATTGTTTTAATCAGGACATAATAAACTTTTACTTGTTAAACATTATAGTTGGCCGACTGAAGGAGGGATTCTCATAGCTATTTATGGAAAAACCATACTTTGCTGTTGATTCAGTATTCAACTGCGGTATTGTCTTTCCCATACTCTTACTGAATCGATGGAGGTTGCTGTTTACAGCTATGTTTGGTTTGTCCAGTAGCTGATCAAAAGATACAGATACATAATTTTTTATTTGCTGTTAGTGCCATCTTATTAATTGCAGAGCTCGCTTGTTTTACGCACACATTTCTGAGTCATACCCATCGGCTGATGAAAGGGCAGCATGATTGCAATTTTCAAAACAGTCACTGGATCAAAAAACGAGCTGTAGATGCCAGTAAAATGAAGAAAACTGAAACTCTCAGGTAAAAAACTTAATTGGTAACTGTTACTATGTGAAAGTTTCAAAAAATAACTCATGCAAACAACAGTATGCCAGCATATTTGTGGATCCCCCTAAGAATGCTAAATAAAAAAAATCACTATGATACCTTGTTATTAGATTAAGGATAGAAAGAATAATTGGTTATTTTGGAATTGATTTACATGAATTGTGTCCACCAAAAAAAAGAAGACTGTTGTCAAGAGGGGGATTTGTACCTCTGTCTCTACCTAAGTGGCCTTGGACTCTGCCACTGAGCCATCCTGGCTGCTACAAAGCTTGAAGCAGTGAATGAGCTGTTAGCTCATGAAATACAAAGAAATGCCCTAGCGATGAACTATAAAAATCTGTCTTGACTGATAGTCAACTGAATTGTCCGGAGCCATTACTGATTGCAGTAGTGTACATGGAGAAGAAAAGGGATTCCCTTCGCCGACGGATGTTCAGTTCTGATGGAATGGTTTGAAACTACCGCTAATTGTTGGTGTTAATAATCGTCTGCTTGTGTGCGTAATTTTATTTTGGTTTTTCTTTTCCAACGGTTCATTTTGTAGCAGTAGTAATATATGAGCAGATCTCCCTACCAAGTGTTTTTTTGTGGATTAGATCTTGGAGTTTAGGCAATGGGTTACGATGTTGGATGAATTCGCCGAGTTTATATTGTATTTCATTTGAGGGGTACTTGAGTGGCATTTGAGTGGCATTTAAGTGGCATTTGAGTTTTGATTATTATTTTACTTAATTTGAACTCATATGGCAGCTAGATTTTGAATGTATGGCATTTAAGTTTTGATAATTGTTTTACATAACTCAAACTCATATGATATTTGGAGAGAGAGGAGAGAAGAACAAGGAGATATAACTACATTAAACCAATATATGATTATATACATTTATTACATAATAAGTAGGAAAATATCCTTGTATAATATACCTATAGAAATTAAATATTGTATGATTGTATATATTAAAGTTTATATTCTTGAAAAAGACATAACATAACTTCAAATGAAGTAATAGATGAATATAAACATTCATCTGTTCGAACATATCGTAAAATAATAGGTTTAAACTTGAGCATTAGTTCTTCACTCCATTGGGCTTTAACTAATCTTTCTGTGAGATCTTGATCCCATACCTTCTTCTTAATTTTTTGTAAAAAATGGTTAATATTTACGATTTTAGACATTTTCAAAACTATCTCAAAATAGTTTTGAATTGTTAGTTTTAATAATGTTTTCTGATTGTCAGCATTCTGGTGTAATGAATGTGGTTGGTACTGTATGGGTAGCTCTCCGTGTAAAGATGCTAAAGTTAGCAAATGCAGTGTTATACAGAATAACACAGCTTGCAATGTTAATGGATATTTCGCATTTTCCTGCACGGCTACATTTTCTTTTATATACTGGTGATAAATCTGTGGGAGGAAGTTTGTTATTGTATATGGCTTTGAACTCATAATGAACTAAAATAAAAAAAGTTATGTGTTAGTATAGGATGATTAAACAGTGTTGTAAAACAATTACATTTTAGCTTCGATTAAAATAGTTTTTTATTAATTCTTACCTTATCACCAAGAAAATCAGCTGTAGTAGTTGATACTCCTGAGGTTATTGTAATAGTTGATGCTCCTGAGATTATTGCTGAAGAGAATGATTTTTATGTAGAGAGAATTGTTCTTATATACTATAAGACACTCCTACTCATTTAACTTATAACCAATAAAAACACTCACGCGAAAACTCTATCAGAATAGTGTTATTCGCGTGAAATATTCCTGGTTCATTCGTGTGAAAATAATTTTTTTATTCCCGCGAAAGCAACGGTTTCCATTCGCGTGAAAATAAAGTATTTATTCCCGCTGAAGCATTGGTTTGTATTCGCGTGAAAATAAAATGTTTATTCCCGCGAAAGCAATGGTTTCCATTCGCGTGAAAATAAATTATTTATTCCCGCGAAAGCATTGGTTTGTATTCGCGTGAAAATGAAATGTTTATTCCCGCGAAAGCAACTGTTTCCATTCGCGTGAAAATAAATTAGTTATTCCCGCGAAAGCAACAGTTTCTATTCCCGTGAAAATAAATTATTTATTCCCGCGAAAGCATTGGTTTGTATTCGCGTGAAAATGAAATGTTTATTCCCGCGAAAGCAACTGTTTCCATTCGCATGAAAATAAATGAGTTATTCCCGCGAAAGCAACAGTTTCTATCGGCGTGAAAATAAATTATTTATTCCTGCGAAAGCATTGGTTTGTATTCGCGTGAAAATGAAATGTTTATTCCCGCGAAAGCAACTGTTTCCATTTGTGTGAAAATAAATTATTTATTCCCGCGAAAGCAACAGTTTCTATTCGCCTGAAAACAAATTATTTATTCCCGCGAAAACAACAGTTTCTATTCGTGTGAAATTAAATTATTTATTCCCGCGAAAACATTGGTTTGTATTTGCGTGAAAATAAAATGTTTATTCCCGCGAAAGCAACAGTTTCCATTCGCGTGAAAACAAAGTATTTATTCCCGCAAAAGCATTGGTTTGTTTTCGCGTGAAATTAAATTGTTTATTCCCGCGAAAGCATTGGTTTTTATTCGCGTGAAAATAAAATTGTTATTCCCGCGAAAGCAACTGTTTCCATTCGCGTGAAAACAAATTGTTTATTCCCGCGAAAGCAACAGTTTCCATTCGCGTGAAAACAAAGTATTTATTCCCGCAAAAGCATTGGTTTGTTTTCGCGTGAAATTAAATTGTTTATTCCCGCGAAAGCATTGGTTTTTATTCGCGTGAAAATAAAATTGTTATTCCCGCGAAAGCAACTGTTTCCATTCGCGTGAAAACAAATTGTTTATTCCCGCGAAAGCATTGGTTTTCGCGTGCACAAAATGCTGTTTCATAGTTATATTATAAAGAAGGTTGGTATTCATAGGATTTAATCAGTGCAACTTTACCTATTTAAGAGCCACTGTTTTCACACAGAAAGCATCCAGTTCTACAACAGCTAGCGGAGAAGCAACATCTACTAAACCTTCTATTGCAACTACTAGGAGCTCACCTTCTTTATAAAGGTAAGAGTAAAAATATTTATTTTCTGTTAGCTAACACAACTAGCTGAAGGCTTATGATCTTTATGATCTTTTAAAATTAATTACGAAAAATTAAACAAAACGTTTTGTTTTTTTAGAATGAATACTCAAGACGAAGGAAGTCAACCAATGAATGAAGAAGCAGAACCCCAGCAAACCTTTTCCCCATCACCTTCTCCTATCTTTGATATGCCAGAAAGTCAATTGGTGGTTGATGAACCAGAATCCCAACAAGATTTTACTTCATTCACATCTCCTACTAACAACCTACCTTCAAAAAAAACATCAATGAGGAAACGATCGTTTATTGATTTGACAAAAGATGATAATGAAACTGGCTCGAAGTGCAAAAAACTAGTTTTGACGGATGTTGGAGATGAAACGCTTTTTCGTCACACCAGAATACCCTTTCAAGATGCCAGAAGTAATGAACTAACCACCCTTGCCTAGAAGAGCGCCGGGTTAATAAACTCTCTCTCTCCAGATAGTCTAGAAAAACTTGAAGAATCCATGGAAATCTGCGAACTACCAGTACCAACAGTTATGGAGGTGTTGTCTGTTGAATTTTGTGATGAATCAAAGTGCACCATCATTTACAACTACCGAAAGGATAAGAAGATAACTCGGGTGAAGAGTGATATTTCAACCGAAATAGGATTGCTTGTTATTAAAGCTAAGCAAACACGTCCAATTGTTTTAATTTATATGGGAGAAGGAAAGACAGGAGATGCGATTTTTCGTACTGCTGAATCTCATGGATGTAATCGAAAGATCAACAATCCATTCAACTCATTGTATGGCAAGAGTGTGAGACAAATACAGGCTTATTTCAGTGCTGCTCACCTACACGATTTTCCAACAGGAAGTGTTATAGCTTATGAGAATCCTGGAATGCTAAGAAAATGTGATACTCGTTGGAGCAAGACTGCTGATGTTATAGTGGCTAATTACAGATGTATGGTGAAAGGAGAGCTATTGATTGGAGATCTTAGCATCCCTGCTCAAATAGCTTCATCTGTGGTGGCGGAAAAAAGTGGTGTAATCGTATTCAGAGGACTGAAACAAAATACGAACAACATGATTTCCTACGACATCATTCTACTCTCAGCTCTTCAAGCTTTCATTCAAGTCTCAGAACTGTTTGATACTTCGCTGCAGCACACCTGTCTCTCCTACTTTGATGAAAATGAAAAAGAGAATTGTCCAGAACAGCATATCAGAGTCTTAATCGATAACACAAAGGATGTGACTCGTCTTCTATGATGGTAAGTTTCATATCTATTTAAAGAAAGATCTGAAGTATTTTTGTAAAATTAATTCATATAACTATGTATGATAGAGTCATTAGTTACTATGTCTTTTAGATATAACTAAAGAGCGCTCCTGAGGAAGAAAATGAGAAGATCTTATTTACTTCTTGCTTGAAACATTACAAAATAATAGTTTTTATAGGTTCTGTAGTGTTTAGCACAAATAATGAGATAAGTTGTATTTTATTCATTTTATTTGTTATATCAAATAAAAATCAATTATAATAATTTATTTTAACAATTTACTTAGTAAATTAGTTCCTTGTATATGTACACCATCTATTCCTTCTACTGTATTATCTTCTATGAACTCGAAGTTAGGATAGGTCTGTATGATAAATCTCCGTATTGAGTGATCTCTCATCTCACTATCTCCTATGTCTCGTAAACTTCTAACAATTTCATCCATACTCCATCCTCTACTTCTCAGTAAACAAAAGTATACACAATAATCGCCACATACAGTTGACAAAAAATGTTGTAGTTGTGTTTCATTACTTCGTATTGTTTCATATCCTCCATGAATACTTGGTATTTCATTTACATCCGGATAAAAGGAAACAGAACGCCCAAATGAGTAAAAAAAATCCACCTCTGAATCATTAGCGTACACAGCCAACCAATGCTCTCCAGGTTGGTGAGAATAATGGGTGTTGAATACGAAACATCCTCTTGGAAAATTGCAAATTTGCTTCCAAAACTGTTCTCTAGCTCCAACATGAATTCCTACGCTTTGACATAAAACGTCTGAAGATAAGATCGAACGAATTTGCATGGTATTCATCTCTAACTTTCTGTTTAAAGCACTGCGTCTCCCCCGATAGTTAATTGAAGAATGCTATCCATCTCCAGCACACCGTCTTTTACAAAGTATGCTACCAAGGATAATCCATCAGTCGTGTTAGTGCTAAAACGAATTTCCACACTTGTTGTGACATTTTTCATAGAGTGAAAGCCTTCTTTAAGAAAATCACCAGTCAAATCAAATCCATAAAGTGTAGTACCATCAAGGTATTGTTCTTTCGTAATACCGAGACTATCGCCTTCAAGCAAAGTTCCGGTAGCGTGTAGAAACTGATGATATTCTCTTCCAAAAACCGCTCTAGCATAATTTGGCTCAAATCTTCTTCCAATTGGACAATCACCAACTCTCAATACAATACTATCAACATTAGCGTGCGTCATTCTATATGGATTCAATGCAAAACGTCCGTTCATTGCGTTGTGATCAACTAAACCTAAATAGACCTGTTTAGGTTTTTGTTTGTTTTCTTCCAAAGTGATGTCAATCTGCGCAACCCCAGCACGAATTCCATATAGTTTTATCCGTTTTCGATCAACTGGATAAATGTAGTTGTGACCTTCCAACGCCAAACTGAGTTGGGAGTTTTGTATTGTAGGATTCACCTTAACTTTACAAAGATGAAGTTCAAATTTATCAATTCTAATCTATGCTCCTCCTGCAGGCATCTCATTCGCAGCAAACAAAGCTAGTTTGCCGGAGGCACGCTCAAACTCCAGCTGCATACTAGGACCTGGAATTATCAGTTTTTTCTGCTGAAATAATGCAAGATGAGGTTTTCCAGTTAATTCTATTGTCTTTCCACCTATGATTAGAGCTAACCTCTTTTTCTTATCCGCGGTTTTGTGATCAGCAGCGTCTTTGCTAGTTGAATCATCATACAGCCATCCTTCCATCTTACCTTGATATTTCTTTCTTTCTGCACTGTTTTCGAGTAGTTGTGAAAAGTAGGAGCGTAAACCGTAGTTGTTAGCGTATTCAACAGTGGTTCCTTCTATCGACATTTTCAACTCGCTGAATAATGTATGCATTGAATCCCCCATCCACACAACTGCATCATCATCATTACCTGCAATATCGCTTCCATCATCTTGAACAACTGTGGCTTCAACTTGCAGAAACGAGTTGTAGAGATCTGTGTAATGTTCAGTGCTCCCTGACAAGGTTAACTCGATACTACCATAAGGATCTAACCTATCAGGTCTGATGACAACATATTCTGATCTTTCTACCGATACGTTTGTTGGTTCCGTAGCAAATACATCTAACGTTGGATTTATGTTGTAGGAAGAACCTTCCAACTTATTACCTGTTGTTCCATTTAGGCTAGCCATCTTTTGCAAATGATGATTGCTTGAGGTGTTACTGCTTAATGAATATAGTTTACAAGCTCTGCTGTCTTTATAGCGGATTCTGCTACTATTAAAATATGCCACGTTTACCAACACCTCTTCTCTTCTTTCCACCTTTTGTTTTTCTCCTTTTCATACTATCTAGACGGACTGCATTGAGCACATCTCCCCCCAGATCATTCAACTCTGCCAACCCCCTCTTCTTTGCTGATGCTGCAAAGCTTTGTCCATCAATGACATCACGCGCTACATTTTCACCTACAGACAGTGCTCTTTTCCCCAAACTAATTGCTCCTCTTTTCAGCATTGGTGCTGCGGATTTAAGTATACTTGAAAAAATACTACCAAGTCCATTTCCTCTCATATTAGGCATCACCCGTCGTCCACTATACACTCCAATTCCATTTCCAGCTTGCATCTTGTAGTACTCATCAAAAAAATCTTTTGAGTCCTCAGGGGTGTATCGTACCAAACTCATAATATTTTCTCTCTAAAGTGAACCGTCAACACAACCTTTCCACCATCAAATGGTATTCGTTGGCCGTCGTCACTCGTTATAAGTACTTGAACCAGATCACTATTTATTGATGAAGCATCAACATAGTGAGGATTTTAAAATTCTTGATACACAACGCTATTCTTCTTTCCTTGAACCGGAACTACTCTCAGTAAAGGTACATTCGTATCTCCTACCATTCTATTATCAACAATGTTGGAATAAACATACAGAGATGTTAAACCAGAATTTATATCAGGGGGTGAGATATTATTGTATCTACCATGAGGGTACATAGTTTTTGGATCAAATCCAAAAATATATGCTATATCTTTGGAAAAGCTTATGGCAGTATCAGGATCGCTGTTAGTTAGTAAAGTGGTGTTGGTGATCTTGTTGTAGGAGATGGCAAATTTTTTGTCTAAATCCATTTCACTCATTCTCTTTCGTATAATCTCCTCCAACTCCTCCATACTATCATATCTTCCATTACCAATTAAGATGAAGGACTTTTCGCTTTTACCAGAGACATTAGTCTTTTCTAGATATATTTTCCCTTCGGTAACATTCTTCCAATTATTAGAATAAGACATACTAGCAGAGCTACCTCCCATTTTCCACCATTGATAACCAAATATTTATACAGTCTCACTGTAAATTCGGAATTGTTATTATCAGGAAACTCTTCACCGCTAGAGTTTGAAGGTAAAGTTATCAGCATCGACATTTTCTCAACGTATGATGATTATATCAAGCGTTCTTTCCTTATAAACTATTCATCTACCCACTCGTTGAACTTTTCTCCGTATCCTAACCACTTAACCAGAATCTGTCTTTTACCTCTTTTCATTCTTCTTCCCAATATCTTTTCAATTCTGAAAATCGTGGGTTTTTTTACTTTTTGCAACTCTTTTTCGTAAAAGGTGCCATCAATCATCTCCTCAGCTAAATCTTTTACCCTATATACAACAGGTTTTTCATCAATAAGTACATCAGTGATTATAAAAATCTCAATCGTCCAATTCGGAGCGTATCCTCTTTCAAACGCTCCTCTTGCCTTACTTATTCTCACATAATCCCCAATCTTTAGTTTTGCTTCTTGAGCTAAACTATGTTCACCTCCTTCATACACACGATTCCATACAAGTTCCTGATTTTGAAAATTCACATCATTCGGTCTCATACCTATAGCACCATGAATTGTGTTGTTTTATGCATCAACCATTTCTGGTAAAACATCAATGTATCTGTCATCATCTTTATATGTCAAATATCTATATATCTTCTCTTTTAAAGTTCTGTTAAAACGCTCCACCATCGATGCCTTTATCGTCTCATTTTCGGTTGTAAAGCGCTTGACTTTTTTTTCCGCCAGGAGAGTCTTTACATTGACATTGTCAAACTCTTTACCTTTATCCGATTGTAAAGCTTTATAGTTTTCCCCTTCTAGTATTCTTCTCAATCCTCTTGCCACTACCTGCCCTGATTTGTTGATGAGTGGCACAGCCCAACCTTTTCTAGATAGAGAATCAACAGCAGTCAGTAAAAATGCTGTATTATTATTTTCTTCTTTTCGAGATCGAACATCCATCAAATCTACCTGTAACTGTTCCCCTATTCCAGCTACAATTGTAGGACGGCGTTTAAACTTAGTTACAACTCTTTTATGTAACGTGTAGGCATCCTCACCACTCAACCATTCACGGATTCTTTTTTCCCCCTCTCGCTTTCTACGAGCTTTCAGTAAAGCTCTAGCTCCTCGTAGAGATGTATGTAATGCAGGATTGTAATACAACTCTTTTAGCGTGTCGATGTCCATGAATTAGTACCTGGAATGACCAACTTTTTCTTCTGACTCTTACGTGTTTGATGCGGGGATTTTCTGACAGTTGTGATTCCTTCATCAGTTAGCAAGCTTTTAAATCTACTGTAATTGGTATTTCCCGATCGTATTTTACCTCCTTCAGTTAGAACGTCTTGTAGTAAAGTTTTGGAAGTCTTAGGATTCAACCAATGTTCTCCAATTTTCAGTCTGTTCTTGTCCGAGTCGAATCTACCAATTTTACTCAGATTATTCAACATTCTGACAGCAATCGTTTGATCACTCTTTTTTGTTGTTAATTCAGTTGCTTTTTTTTCAAACTCTTTTAAGTTTTCACTTTCACTATCATACTCATCTTCTCCATCAGTAAGAAATGTATTTCCAAATAGGGTTGAGTCTTCAGTATCAAACAACCTCCCTTTTATTAATTCCATCCCAATGTCATCATCATCATCATCCGTTTTCACTGATTCTAACTCATTGTCTTTATGAGCATTTGGTGAAAGGGTATTAGGTTTATCATCAATAACTGTGCTATTGGCTAAAGGAGAAATAGACTCTATCTTCTTTTTCTTAATGGGACTCCAACTATCCTTTTTTGTCTGATTTTGGTTATTTTTAATCTTTTTGACATCAGACAAATACTTACGTAGGTTTTCAACATTTTCATCTAACTTTTCGTGTGAGGATAAGTCAGAATCATAAGCCGTTTCCAGTAGATCATTTCGCTTTCTCTTCATATTTCTCACTGTTATAGCTTCCATAGGATTATAATACAATGGAGGTCTGGTCTTCTCTTCCTTTACCACTGTTTTATTTTCCTTTTTTTCCGTTAATCTATAGTATTCATTTTCAGTGAGTATAAAAATACGTCTGGAGAATGTTAAAGGCTGACGATTCATCTTTTTATTGATGACAAAACAGATACAATAAGGTTTATAATAGCATCCAAAAGATTTCCTCTACCAGTCTGAATCAAAATTTTACGTTTATCATCAACTGTCCCTCTACCACTAAGTTTATGTAGTTCCTTCTTGTAACGCTGCAACTCAATAAACTGCTCAGAATCAAGAGGAACATTACCTAATATAATATTTTTAACACTTTCTATCAATGATTGAAACAAATCTGAGTTAGCCTTTTCGACTATAGCGATTTTTCCTTTCTTACTCAGTTCATCCAGAGCTAAAATTGCCGTTTTATTTCGCATCATTCGTGTTGAGACTTTCATCTTTATCTTCTCCCTCCTCCTAGCACACTTTTAAATAACCCAGGAACTATATTGCTGATGATAGGTCCTAGTAGAGCGCCTAAAAATCCTCCTTTTTGCATTACAGCTTTCTTATCATCTGACGTTGATCTTCTTACTGAAGCGCTAATATCCTTTGCGTTCCGCTGCAACTGATTGTACTGAGATGTTGTCAATGGTATCGTTCCATTTATAATAGCTTTAGCGCATTCCATTAGAGTCATAATAAACTCCTTTTTGGCTTTGGCTATAACATACTTTTGAATAGCAAAGGTTGCATTGTTGAGTGATAACAATACAGCAGCATTTCTTGTTAATTTTTTCTCCAAATCTTTAGTCATTATAACTCTTTCGTGTTGCGTCGTTGAATAACAAAATATGATTGAGGTGAAATGAATAGTAATTGTATTTATATCCTTTTACTTGGGTACATATAATATCATAGGGAGATCCGATGTAAAATTTCCCAATAGTCTATGTTGATCATTCGTTTGTTGAGTCGTATCTATTCGTAAATAAGAGTATGGTTTTTTTGTTGCATCTTCAAAAGCCTCTTGTACATATTTTACTTTAGATGGAAAACATTGTCGAGCCAAATAGGAAATAGAAGAAGCATCTCTAGGATTTTTAAAAAGAAAAAAATAATGACTATTCAAGGAAATTGTACGATTTCCTTTTAAAAACAGATTCTGAACAATAAAAAACACACTTATGTTCAAATGATGACTATGTTTTGTATACAGAGCATTGGCATCAGCTTTACCAGAAACTTCATCCATGAGATCATCAATTATCAGCCATCGATTTTTACCATCTCTGGGAAAACTCACTGTTATATCTATCATCTCTTCATGAAAAATCACTCCTGGTACATCATCAAAGGCTTTTTGGTAGGCTCCATAACAGTAGTGAATTTCAGTTGGTGGAGGGTGTGCTATAGTCTGACTAGCTTCAATCATTCGAAAAATCGCTTGCGTCTTTCCCGATCCAGTTGGTCCTGCAATCATTGCTGTAAAAGGAGAACGCATCCTTGAGTCATAATCTTTAGGTTTCCCATTCATCATAAAAAGATGTTCATCAACCAACAGTAGTTTCATTTATGATTCCAACAGGAGAGTTTCTCGCTTTTTGTATTTTTTCCATAGCTTCTTCATACATACTAAACTCAGTAACACCTCCAACAGTGGAAAACCCTACGATAAATACCAAAATCATCATAATTATCAACGCTTTACGCTTCATACTCGGTAAAACATCTATCGTATCACGTATAGTACCATCAACAGTATCAACTTCATTCATCGGTCTCATCTCAACATCATCCTCTGTCGACATCTTAACTTCCAATAACAATACAATCATATCGCGCTCCATTTTTGTACAATGTAAAAAACATCAAAAAAAATCAAATGCCATACATTCAAAATCTATATGTCATATAAGTTCAAATTAAGTAAAAAAATAATCAAAACTCAAATGCCACTTAAATGCCACTCAAATTCCACTCAAATACCCCTCAAATGAAATACAATATAAACTCGGCGAATTCATCCAACGTCGTAACCCATTGCCTAAACTCCAACGTTAGAACCACAAAAAAACACTTGGTAGGGAGATCTGCTCATATATTACTACTTGTAGCCAACCAACTGTTTGTATTTTCAACCGCCTTATTAGCATATTGTATTTTATGAATTTAACTGCAGTTTCCTGTGCCCTTCATAACTGGTTAGACACTGAACGTGAGAGTAACTGGAGTATTGTTACTGGTACATGACTGATAACCATAGTTGTTGTATAGACAAATATAACTACTGTCGCACCCTCACACCTAAAGCTTGTTAGTTTGGCAGGTTGCCTTGCTAATTTTACAGTAGAAACCCGACTCAGTTTCACTCAGTACTGTTTTGTCAGTACTCTCTGGTTGATAGCAGGGTGGATTTTGCTTTCAACGGAGTTATTTGTGGTTAGGATTCAGTTCGGCTGAGCTAGGGTCTTGGACTAAACACTGTGGGACAGCCTTTCTGTAGTCAATCTAATAAATAGAAAGCTGGTTCCCAATAACTTCTGTGTTGGAATACACCAGCGACAACAACCTTAATGATATTATTTAACTGATTTGAGAGCTCGCCCTTGGCTAATATGGTAGTGTTATGGTAATTTTTCGTCGGAAGTACTGTGTTAAACTTTGAATCATTTTAGCAATTGAGACTAGTCGATTCAGTCTTGTATCTTCAAGTTTGGCAGCCATTGCCTTAACTGAGTATTAGCTTACAACAACTTATGGTTGATAAAATGAAACAACTTTTTTTACATATTGTGTGAAGAAATCTCAATAAGCATTAACTTACTCAGGATAGTTTACAAGCCTAAAATTGGAAATGAAAGAGTTTTTAATTTAGTTTGTTGCAACCATGTAAACAGGAAGGCAGTTAAAACTTGTAAGAAAGCTTCGACGATGTTTCAAAAGGAAAATAAGGCAAGCTTCATTAATAGTGTTCAGAAAGCATTCGGCTCCTCATTGTTACTAAAATGAATAATTGGTATTGCAGAAAGGCAATAAGCAATACCTTAGAAGAGGAGATGAGGCCAGCAATAGCTGCTGTGATAGCATTTGCTGATCCTCACCGAAACTTCAAACTTCTCCATTCAGCGCTAAAGTTGAATGACTCGGAGAAAGTGAAGCTGTGGATGAAGATTTTTGAAATTTCAGAAGAACTTGGTCTAGTTTACGACAAGGTAATTTTTAGTAGAGATACCCTAAGTTTTCTTCTTAGTATAAATCACGTTACCACAATTGCATTTGACAGAATAATGGTGTACTGAACATATGTTCAGAAAATGCTCATTAAATTGTGTTATGAGCTAAAGTATTTTTACTTGATTAACCATGATGGCAAAAGATACATTTTAAATGAAATTCAATGCTTTTGCATTGATACCTGATATTTCATACCAATCATCTCTACATAGCTACTTAAACTTTAATCAAAAGATATAAAGTTGAGAAACGTAATTTCTTTAATATTGATTTTTTTTGCAAGCAATCATATCCACCATTTAACAATTTTATTTTTACCTGCCCTAATTTTTATGTGAATGCATGCTATTTTACCTTTGCTTGCTCATCAAAATCGATAATCGTGTTTTTTTATTTAAAGCGCATATGCATACAAAAATGCAAAAGTTCAAGGTTGTAAAAAGAATCGTCAGGCACTGTACCAATAAACTATTTTGGTTCACTCCAGCTGCAACTCGGAATGCTATATTTATTGATTTCAGGGTTTGCCACACTGGTTCAAGATGTTTCACGTTGGCGATGAACGAGTCATGAGTTTCACGGTCTCTTTTCCATTCTCGTGGAAAGTGAAAGAAGCGTTGGACATGGTTATCACCGCGCAAAAAGGCAGTGAGGCACAAACTGGGTTGTTGTTGCAAAAATGCACAGGTAACTGTATATCAAACTGTAAATTGCCAAGAATTAGATCTGCTTATTGCAAAAGACAATTTGCTGTAACCAAATTTTTGGACTGTGCAAAAGACTTTTGGTTCTGTTATGATAAATTGTCTTGAGGCCAAGAGCCAAAGTTTGGTGATTGTAAGCCATAGTAAGCAACTGAAAACTCATTTTAGGCTCAGTCACAACACCACAGCATCGCTAATGACTAAATCTAAAAAGCTTTCCATACCTGGTTAAAAATTCTCTACATAATATGTTTGTTTCCTTAGTCTATCGTAATTCCAGAATTATATCTCTTCAAAATGCACCCTTTTTACTAATTTTATACAAATGTAGCATTTATGAATACATTTTATTCACCAATCAAGGGCTTCGCTAAAATATTTTCTAATTTTATTGCAATAAAACTGCTTTGGCCTTTGCATAAGTTATTCATCTATAATCTGCATTATTATGCAAATTAAGTTAGTTCTATTGAAAATTTACAGCAATCGTTATGTTTCAGGAAAATAATAATTAATTTGTTAACACATCATTAATTGTTATCTTGTGTGGGTGGTGGGGAGACTTTGTCCACTTTTAACCAAATTGTCATTCCCCAATATTTGATGAGTGTCATAAAATAGCACGAGTTAAACAACAATTGTTCCAAATCTTTGCCTGCATCAAGTCTCTGGCCTGCTATTTTAGCCCATGGAATGATTTTTGTTAGTTTTGAATTTATTGCTGCTTAAATCGACATAGACTATCATTGTTTCGTTTTTTATTGACATGTTTTTTTTGACAAGATTTTTCTGTCATTTTCAAAACATAAAGCTTTTTAAAATTGTTTAACAATTAGTTTGATAATTCCGTTTTCACAAACATTTGGTTAGTAAAAGTAAGTAGAAACAATGAAATTTCTATCAGAAAAAAAATCGTTTCTGTTTTTTAATGTTTGGACGTACTTTTTTACGGTAGCATCGTTTAAACAAGTCAGATTCAAAAGTTGTTGTAAAATAGATTGCTAGTATTTGAAGGCACCAAACTTCATTAATATCCCTCTGCTTTAAACTCTGAAATCAACCAAAATTGTCAATTTTCGATTGGAACAAAGATTAATTCTGAAAATAAGTATGAATGGTTGATGATAGCTTATAACATATTGTTTTCTGGTGTGGTTTCTAAAGAAAAATTTTCATATTACCAACAATAATTATTGAATAATTTTTTATGAGTTTGGAGTTTATAAACAGTTTTACAAGTGAAAAATTGTTAAAACTGGTTATTCAACTTTTGTTGGCTTACATATGTTACATGTTGGATGGTTCACATTTACAAACTTGCAGAAAGACCAGCTTTTCTTAAAGAAACATTCTTCACTTTATCTTTAGAATGTTATTTACTTTCTCTTACACTAGGTTTATTAACTATTGACTGTTGGAAACTACTAAAGGACAGTTTTCACAATCAAAAAGCTGTAAATAGTTCAGAAAAATGTTACATAAGATGCAACTGGTTGAAGTTGAAATAAATGTTCTCTGTGTTAGTACGTTCCCTTTAACACTTGTGTGACCAAAACTTACCAATTAATCATCAAACAATCAATATTCTCCGTACCATGTCTACTTATATACAGCAATCCCTCAAAAATCTATCTCAAAACTATATGCACTCTCCAGCCAACTCTAATGACTTGCTCCTGTCATGGTATGTTTTAGCAATATTAATTCCCGTCCGAAGCCTCATCAATTTTTTTTCACAGGCCTCCACCAGGCCAGATCTCCACTAAGCTTTGCCAGACAGGCAACCGGAAGGTTTATAGGCAACCAGAAAATAACTAACTGTACATCACAATGCAACAGTTTGTGTGTATATAAAGGTTTGAAACATACTCAACTTGGTTGAAAATAAATCAAAATTACAATTGGCTAATTCTTGTAATCGCAGCCGCGTATTATGACACATTGAAAAATATTGGAAAAATTATTCAAAAATTGTACAATGCATTTACAAAGTTTGTTTTTAGTGAGCCAACAAGTAGAAATTGATCTTGGACCAACTTTATTGCTCACTTTCACTATTATTTTTAACTTGCTTTGTCCAATCAGGATTTTCTCTCTTATCATTTTTATCATTAGTTAAATGTGTGAAAGTTAACATGGGGCTGATTTGTCGAGGGTGTGACAAGTGGAATGACAAAGGTTGACAATTAAAAACGGTTTTAGCTACTCACTTTATAAGCACCCTACATTTTGTGTCTGTAAATAAACCTCAGGGTAACTGCTCGCATAGTTGAGGTTGTAGGACAGTAGCTTTGAAGTTTGCGTGAAAGAAGCTTTGAGCTGAGATAAGAGATGGTGATTTGCTCAAAAAAATGAAGTTGGTGCATCATTGGATATTATATGAAAGGAGGAAAAGAAGTGAAAAAAGAGGACAGGTGGCAAAATGGGGTGGATGTAATTGGTACAAAGAAGCCAGCAGTAGGAGGAAACTGTTGTTATCTATCTTCATAAAGTATCACAGATTTACCAGTCTGTAAGAGCTGAATAAGTTTGTTTAAAAATAGAGATTGTTACTTCCCCTTAAGCCCTAAGGCTTTTTTGTGTTATTCAGTGATTACAGTTGAGAATCAGAACTTTGGTTGCTAGAAAATTTTTACAACCAATCAGGCGTTGGTGTTTCGATAGCGGAAAAAACCGACATCTCTGACTGGTGATCAAACTGAGGGCCTTGAAGTAAAACCGCATAACCTAGCTTCTGAATACAATCGTCTTTGTACCAGTTTTAAATTCTTAAGCATGGAGCTTTTCTATTGATTGGTACCATTGCGCTTTACCAACATTTGCAGGAGTCTCCTCTATGGTGGCCCAATTATTGGATTTTAAACTTTTTGTCCCTCTCTCTTTTGTGTCTGAATCGCATAAAATGATTGGCCTAAAATCTTTTATCTATAACTCTGTGATTCTTGCAAACTTTCAGTCATTGTAAAAAATGGTTTAGATTAGTCTACTCTTCACAGTTGATGCAAATATGATTACAGAAAAGTTTGAGAAAACACCCATTGGAAAGTTGCTGACAAATGTCAACTCTGACAACAAAGGCGAGCTGTTGAACTCATATCTAGATGATTTCATTTACCTGAGCCATCCATTTCATCCTAGCAGAACTGAACATGCGGTCAGTAGTCATGCTATAAGTGTTATGTATAGCTGTTTGCATGTATATACTCTATTTTCTTCTAATTTGAAAGATTTCTATTTTTTAAAATGCAAGAAACATAAGTTTTTAAACTTAGTAAAATTTTGCGTAAGCAAAATTGAAAGCTTTTTAACAAATTTCTGAAACCTTATGATGAAAATCTTTTGCAACGCTAAGCTTTTTCAAAAGTTTTTACATTTATTGCAATGTGTTATATATGTTCAGTTGAAAAATATTGTTTTTTTAATTCTTTTTTTCAGCTTCAACTGGTAACTAAATGACACTCAATCCGATACTAATGATAAAATATAAATTATTTTGATCTATTGCTGTGTTGTATTGTAAACTCCGAGGATAAACAATGGTGCAAAATATCTGTTTGATGCCACGTCTAACATTTTATGATACAAATTTTAGAGCATCGTGTTGACGAAAACTTTTGTATGAGTTTACATGTTTATTAAACAATAGGCAACAATGAAGCGTGTATTAAAGTGTCTATTATATGTTGAAGATTATCAAGCAAACTATGATGAACAACTTGAAGACAGATCATGGAGGTGTTTATGGGTTCGCGGACATTCACTTGGTCTATGAAAATTTAAAACCTCAGCTTGAAAACTTGGCTGCTGTTCTGCATTTGAGTCCAGAAGTTGCAACAAACATAGTGTCTAAAATCACTGAAGAACCATCTCTTGCAACATTAATGGTAAAAATTTTTAAGCTTTTATTCTTCGGATCAATATCTTTTACTGAACTAAAACTTATTCCGATGTTTTTAGTGAAGGCAATCATGTTTACCCATTAATTTCTTGTGATAGTAAATTTTACCATAGTCTCAAATTATTTTATTTTGCTTTCTTTGGAGCAGTTTTCCAAAATTCATCAGAGTAGGCCTCAGCTAGTTGTTATATGTCCACAGAGAAATACGCTTGTACTTTGCATTCTGTAGTGAGTAGTGGGCACTTTGAACTACTAGATGGATGAGTTGTAAATGACAGTAGTATTATAGTGGCAGATGTCCGTATAAAACTAGTAATCCTAAGATATGGTCCTATGAATAAAAGGCAAATGGTGGGTGTGGTTGGATCTCAGGCTACTCTGTTGTTGGTTAAATTGAACCCTCCAGTAGTTTGATTTTTGGATTAATATGTTTTTTTATTGATAAATTGATGAACAGTCTAGACAATCATTATCACTTTTGAATTTTGGGCCCCAGTTAAACATTTATAAGTTAGCTTGCCATTCTGCACTAATATATCTCTTTTGGCAACGGTTTTGAAGAATTAGACATAGGGTTGATTTGTTGCTAAGTTGGAGTTTTACTGTTGATACATTTGATTTATGTGGTGTTTGAATTTGGTTAATTCAAATTATAAGAGGTTTCTTAGGTACACTACATTATAACAGTTGCAATAACTGCTAATTAAAGTTTGAAGTAGTGATTGAAATTAAATGTTGTGTTAAGACATACATACAAAGTAGAAAAGATGCAGCATCAACCGTAATTGCAGCTTTGAGTTCATTGAATCCATTTCTGTCATATATTATGGCTACACCTCAAATCAGAAAATAGATCTTGAAAACGTGAAATTATTTACCTAAAATATACCTGATTAGTTTATGAAAATAAGTGTGCACACTTTTAACACTGTGGTGATTTTGCAGAAAAATTGTTAGTGAGAACTTTCGCAAAGAAAAACAAGTAATAATAAAACTAATAACTCACAATAATATTATGATAAATATAGTCATAATGATCAGTAAATTATAATAATTCTTTTCAATAACAGAAACTTATTATTAATATTATTACTTATTTGCTACTCAGTATTTAGTAAATATCAGTTATATATAATTATTATCGTGAATAAACTCTTCAAGGGTAAAATAATTATTTTACTTGGCTGATTTATTGCACCAATAACAAGTCACCATAAAAACAATCAATCGTGATAGTGATTATCATTATGTTTTTTGTTACAATTTATCATAATAAGCAAAAGTTATCTTTATGGCAACGACATAGTACAAGTATTGTTGGCGGCAATTTTTTTTAAATCAACTTTGACCCAGTGCGGACAAATATTAGCCAATAAAATTATAGCCGTGGGGTCGGAAAACTAAAAAACTTCAGTATGTTCAACGGCGTGGTACGGCGCCGCTCACATTGGACAGCATCCGGTGTGACTTTGATAGTGACGGCATTCGGCGCCGCTGGCGCCGAATCCGATCAAAATTTGTGTGTGACCAGGCCATTACAGAACTCTAAACATCTCGGTAAAATTTAAAATAACTGTAATAGTAATTTTAAGGTTCAAGGCATGTCACTATATCGCAAGAAATATTAATAAAATCAGGACTTATGCTAATAAAATGACCTTTTACTTTCTATGGCAATTCGTATTTTCTGAAATAATCAGAGCCACTTCTTAGGCTTCTTCAATATTGTAATCTCTGTACACCAGGGTTCAAATCAAAATTATTGTCGTTTTAGAAGATAACAATGAAAGCATACTTTAAACAGCAATGGCTCTTTCCTTTCATGCATTTATATAGATTCTGTCCACTTCTCCACAAGCAGTTGGAGTCATGGTTTCTTCTTTGCTGATATTTTGGCCAGCAGTTGTTTTCATGGACCAAATATTTCAATTCTTCTTTAGGTTTAATATTCATTTGCTGGTTTTGCAAAAAACAGTTGCGATTGCTGATTGTAATAGCGTAAAATTCTCTTCTACGATTAGGTTGTATGTACCACACATGCCAGGCCGTATACTCAGTTTTTCAAAGATTGGTTTGATACGCTTGACTTTATTCAAATATCAATGGGCTCATGATGTCCATGTTCACAACTGGAGAAAATAAATTGAATGGTGAGGTTATGTCCAAAATGGATGGGAGAAAAAGCAAAACGAAAACAGCAACTCATTTTCAAAGATCACTGTTACCCTACTTCGCAAATTGAAAGCCAAAGAATGTGCGGCGGAATTATAAAATGTTGCTCATCTACATAACTGAATCAAAACTCTGTGTGCAAAAACTTTGGAATTCGTTTGTGTATAAAATTGCCTAGACAAGTAACAGTGATGGTACCCTTTATAGCTTATTTTTTTTAGATTTAAAAAAATTGTGGATTACAAATCAGTGGCGTTTCTAGAGGGGGTGAGAGGTCTCACCCACTGCCTCTGGCTAACAGAAAAAAATAATTTAGTAACTCAAGTAGAGCACTCTGTGTTGCCTGGATTTTTCATAATTGAATGATTCAGGGTTGAGACCAAAGTCTCACACGAAATTACTAACAGATTTTGGGCTAAGATCTTCATACAAAAAATAGTATTTCATAGACAAGCACGATCAAACACCCAGATAATAAAATCATCAGCCACCAATCAAACCAAACTCGTTGATCCTTTTCTAGGTATTCATGGGATTATAAAAAATATATCGCTTGCATTCACTGCTTACTCAATTTTCATTTCTTTGCTGAACTCAAAGAGTAGATAATAATCAAATCAACAACAAGAAACTTTTTCTAGCAGCACTACTACTACTATTGCTACTGCTACTACGACTATAAATATTATTGTATTTATTTTTATTTATTATTATGATTTAATACTACCTGAAAGTTTTTTGTTGTTGTGCTTATTCTAACTTATTATCTTTTATTAATACAAATTTATTATTTTTCTAACTATTGTTGTATTATCGTTAACTTGATACTAATACTTCTAGCTTAGTATTAGTTTAACAACTTATTGTTATCAATTATCATCACATTTATTACTTCTAACACACTCAATCCATCGATGGCGACATAATTGCTTTCAAACAACAGTGACTGTGTGAGTTTATTGCTTAGTAACAGGCTTGGTTTTGTAACTTATGACTTTACGAAGCCCAAAACTTTTATTTATTCTCATCATTTAAATAGTTTAATCATTCATTTACTATCATCTATCTAGTAGTATTTATTCAATGTTGTTATAGTGCGCAGCAGGGCTTACCAGTAAGCCCAGTGAATAAGGATTGAATAAGTCTCACAGGAGTTGATCATCATATGCCCAATAGCACGTCACATAGACTTTCACCAGGGGTAGCAGAAAACACAATCACAAGGAATCACGATGTCAACTAGACGTCACATAAGACTGTGTACCTAAAAGCGGGTACACTTAGGTATATAACATGCCCTTCTTTTTCCAAGTTAGCATGATACACCAGGCACCAAATCAATAGTTACAGCTAGCTTCAAAGGTGAAACATCATCGTAAGCATACACACTTTGGTTAGGGGCAGAGACAGTATTCACACCGGCAAGGTGTACAGTTAGGTAGAACAAATGCATTCCTCACCCGTGTCATACCTACCACTGGCCGCTCACCACAAAAACTCAATCTCACCAGGATCGCTATCGTCCCTATCGCCAGAGCGATCAAACCAATCTCGCACCACTTGACGTTGTGCCACACCCGAAGGTATCCCACCATCATCACTTGGCTTTGGCTCCGGATCACACAGTTGGCCTTCACCTCGACCTGGCTTTGGATCTGAGTCACATAACTGACTCTCAGCTCCACCTTCATTTGGCTGTGGTTCCAGACCACACAGTTGGCCTTAAACTCCTCCTGGCTTTGGATCTGAGTCACAAAATTGACTCTGACCTCCACCTGTCACAATCTCATCTAGGTGAGTAGCACTACGCCCCTTGCCAAAGTGAATATCGCATTCCATGTTCTCACAGCAGTGAGGCGTCTGGACGGCCTTGGAGGCAAGTTGTTGCCGGGTCACAAGTGACTACACAGCAACTACCTCCTGGCTTTCCTCCTCCGGAATCGATGCTTCTGCAGGCCTAACCGATGACTTCCTCTGTCCTGTGACCAGCTCCTCAGAGTGAGTGGGACTGTTAGGTGTTGCAAGGGTGTGGTGAGCACCCCCAGCACTGGTACCACTAACACTAGCACTTTTATCCTTGCCAGACAAAACTCTGTCCTTGAGGTTGGTTAGCTGATCAAGGATCTGCCTAAAATCAGCTTCACTCTCGACTTCACGTTCAAGCTGAGCCTCCTCACGCTGGATACGAGCCATAGCACGCCTAAATTGCTCCTCCGTATTCTGACACCTTTGCGCTAGTGCTCTTCTGCGGGAGGCAATCGAGGCATGATCCATAATGTTACTGGATTTGATGTCGGCCCGAAAGCTTCCAACCTTTTGGAGGAAGGGTTGCTGACTAGCCGAAGCACCAGCGCCAACACCACTAGCACCATGAACATTACCCTTTGTAACGGTCTGGGAATAATTTTTCCCAGAAACAACAGAAGAGGTAAGGCATGGAGCCTTTACTGCCACCTCACCTTGTGGCTTGGACTCAGCCTGCTTCTTGTTGTTGCCTTTTAAGGAAGCCTGCGCCTCCTTCTTTGCAATCAGCAATCTCATGTCCTGACCTGCCACAACACGTACAGGCAGCCAGTGTGCACTCTTGTACTCAGTGACCTTGCTTTTCACAGCGCTTGCAGGCATCGCTTGGGCAGTCTGCAGCAGCATGGTCCCTGTAGGCCTTGTAAATTATGCAACGTTTGTTGCCGGGCTTGCCAAACACTTTCTTGACAATGTCACTAGTACCAGAGCCACAATCAGGTCCTCCAGAGCCACGATCAGGTTGTCCACCGCGAGCACTACCTCTAGCATCAGCCGCTTTAGGGCCACTCTTCGCCATTGTCGCTATGAGAATTCGTACAGTGTAGTGGAACAGAGAATTAGTACAACTACACCTAACAAATAAAATGTGCAAATCAATAATATTCATAGTCACCGGATCTGTGGGGAGGTTTGCTATGCCTGCCCCTCCTAGTTACTACAGGGTTTGTAGCAGCCCTAGGCCTATTGTTGTCACTATTATCATAATCATTATTGTCAGCAAGGGTTTCTTGCCCTGACTCCCCGCCATTAGCAATCTGTCCCAAGGCCTTTCTACCAGGAGGCATGTCACCCTCAGTATCACTGCCACCGATCTCAACAGAAGTGCGTGTTTCACCCTCCTGACGAGCATTACCATCAGCTTGCAATGGGATGGTTAAATCAATATTCTCATTAGTCACAATGTCAGAGTGAAGCACAAATGGATGTTTTCTCTCATGGCGTATCTCACTCTGGCCCACCTCAACCCAATAGCTATGAGAAGAATTATCCTCCCTCAAAACAATCTCTTGGGAACTAGCATCACTAGGTGCATTAACATAAACAACTTGACCTGGCTCGAGTTTTGGCAATTCCGCATCTCTATATTTTTTGTCCCAGTTTCTTTTGATCCTTTTTTTATTTGGGACTCTGAATCTTCAAACTGACCATAACCAATATCAGTAGCATAACAAATGCCCAGACTAGACCGTACGGGGTGCCCAAACATTATCTCGCTGGGTGTGTACCCTGATGGTAAAGGTGTCGTCGTAGATGCTGCTAGAGCAATACATTTATGATTACAATTTTTCCACAGCCTCTTGACAGTTTTAACTGCACTCTCCACCAAGCCATTCGATTGAGGGTATCTAGGGCTACTATTTGCCAAGATAAATCCACTATGCACAGCAAATTCCCAAAACTCTCTACTGTCATAACATCTACCATTTTCAGATCGCATAGCATTTGGGAAACCAAAACATGAAAACACAGAATTCATAGATTTAATCACTGCCTTAGAAGTCTGAGCTACAATTGGCACAGCCTCAATCCCTTTAGTATGGTAATCTACCAAAACTACATATCATGTGTCATCTAGCGTGAGTATATCACTACCTACTTCCTCCCAAGGCCGAGATGACAATACATGTTCATACATAGGTTCATGTTTAACCTGACTATGCATAATAGAAACATTACATGGAGATATTTACTCAGCAATTTCGCGGCCTACCCCTGGCCACCAGAAGTGGCGTTGTACCCTATTACGACACTTCGGCATGCCCTGATGGCGTTCATGACACAATTCTAGATACATCAGTCTCAAAGACAAAGGTATATACACCCTAGCATCATATAAAAGCAAACCATTATATACAGAAAGCCAATCTCCGACGGCATAAATCCTGGTTAGTTCATCAAGTGCAAGTTCAATGCTCTCAGGCCAGTGAGCATGCGTATAGCGCAGACAGTGAGTTGCAGATTCATCCTTACCCATAGCATCTCTGGTTTCCTGTTCTTTTAAATCACTATAAGCAGAACTAGAGACAACAGATTGCACGTAACATTCAATATCACTACATTAGTTAGACTCTCACTCATTATAAGAGCCGTTGCCATTAGGTCTACTCAAAGTATCAGCTAATAGCATCTCTTTCCCAGGAGTGTGGGGAATATCGTAATCATACCTCAGCATCCGCAATTTGAACCATTGTACCCTCACTGGCAAGCATGATAGATCCTTCTCCCCCAAGATGGATATCAAGGGCTTATGATTACTCTCAATTTCAAACTTACGGCCTACTAAGTAGTAATCAAAATTTTCACAATCTCATGTGATTGCCAGAGCCTCTTCTCAACCATTGCATAGCGTTTCTCAGTTTCCGTCATCTTCCTCGAAGCATACTCTACAGGTTGCCAACATGCATTATCATTCAACTGCGAAATAATAGCACCCAAAGCGTTCTTACTAGCATCAGCAAAAACTCTATGTTCACAATTCAAATCAAAAGTACATAGTACAGTAGCCTCAGTTATCCCCTCTTTGACCCTTTTAAAGGCTTTGTCTCCATCAGGTCCCCAAAACCATTCCAATCTGCTGCCAGTGACAGCGTTAATCGGAACACAAAGTTCTGCAAGTCTGTCACTAAACTTCATAAGGTAGTTCACCATACCAGTGAACCTCCTTGCCACAGTCTTGTTTGAGGATGGGTTCATGTCAACAATGGCCCTGATCTTATCAGGGTCAGGTCTTATCCCCATGCCACTAACCAAGTGTCCAAGGAACTTCAATTCGTTGCACCCAAACTCGCACTTTTCCTTTTGTAAGTGTCAACCCGGAATCAGCGATCCCCCTGAGCACCTTATCCAAGCGGTGCCAGTGTTCTTCCGGGTTTTACCATACCCTAGTATATTATCCATGGAACAAATTACACCTTTTAAACCATGCAATATCTTCTCCATAGCACATTGGAAATATTCAGCAGCTGAAGATATACCAAAAGTCATTCTTGTAAAGCAAAATCCACCCCAAGGGGGTTACAAAGGTTGTCAACAATCTACTGTCAAGGTCTGGTTTCGTTTGGCAAAAGCTAGAATTAGCATCCAGTTTTGAAAACATAATGCCGATTAACAGATCAGAAAACATGTCAGAAATTTTGGGTAAAGGGTAAATTTCTCTCCTAACTGCCTTATTCAAATTAGTCAAATCAATGCACTTCTTATCTTACCATTGGATTTTGGAGCAATGGTCAAACCTGAACATCAGTCTGTAGGTTGTTCTACAGGTTCAATTACGTCACTCCCAAGCATTTTTATCAATCTCCTGTTTTGCTTTCTCTCTCAAACCGGCGGCTATGGGTATGGGTGAAAATAATCTACCTGATTCAATACCTTCTCTCAAGTTAATTTTGAACACTCCGGGCATCATTCCGAAACCTTTGAACACATTAGCAAATTTCCTAATGGGATCAAAGGTGTTAGCTCACATTGCATTGACAACAGCTAAAAAGTTCAGTTGTCACAGCTCAGGAATACCTAACAGACTCCTTTGTGAACCCTTAAACACATAAATATGGCATTTGGTAGAATAATAAGTACTTTCAATACGCACCTACTGATACCAGCGACATTCAGCTGTGAACCATCGGCACCAGTCAGCTGGCGCTCGGGTTGATCAAGCTGCAAACCTAACCTCTCACAAGTGCTCTCAGTGAGAGTATAAACTTCAGCACCAGTATCGAATGTAAAATCAATATTGTGGTCATTCACTTTCAGAGTTCTAACACTTCTACTCAGAGTTCTAACAATTCTCCTCTATAGTCATTTTTTTGAGCCGCTAGAACTCCTTTCAGTATCAGCATACCAGGTGAATAACCACAACTACTGGCACTATTGCTACTCATATCTCTACGACTACTGTAATTGCGGCGTTGAGTCGGGCAATCAGCAGAGGTATGAGCTTGGCAATTACATGTATAGCATCGTACAAGAGGACAGTTTCTAATTCTGTGTGAATAGCCACCACAGGTAAAACAACTGTCATTAGTGGTCTTAGATGACTTGCGCCTAGATGACCTGGTTTTGCGCTTACCATCCTGTCCCTTGCCACGTCTACACCACTCGGAAGCACCTCTCATTGCTGGTAGACCTAGATCTAGACGTTCCACATAACTTACCTGGTCTACGCCAATCTGACACGTCACCAGCAGGAGACCTAGATCTGTGTGACCCACATGATCTCCTAACACTTCTATCACGTCTACCAGTGGTGCCAATCACAGACACATCCCCTTTATCCACGGCTGCAGCCTCCTGCGTGACCTGGAATTGCTCCTTGTTTGCGCCTCCGAGAACCTGCTCAGATTCTCTAGCAAGTCTTCTGGCTCTCAGTGTATCTGTGAGTCCTTGCCAGCCCAGATCATTTCTTTGCATTAGTTGGGTTCGTAGGGAGGATTCCCTTAAACCATTGACAACGATAGCTAGAGCAAACCCCTGTCTAACATCATCATTTTTAACACCAAAATTCAATGTCCTATTGAGTTTTTCAGCTCTCAATCAATAATCATTTTCCTGTCCACCAACATTTTGGTTTACAGTAACAAACCTCATGGTTTTTACATAAATGATCTCTTCCGCATAATATACATTTCTAACGTGACCCATAGCCTGGTCATAGGTAGCAGTTACATCTTCAACATCAAAACCTATAGATTGCACTAAACTCCTACCGTCTCTTCCGATAGCATGCAGCAAAGACAACAACTTCATACGTCCTCTAAAGATGTTATCTCTACCTTCACCAACAGCCTCTGTACCTAGCTTCAAAGTCATCATTTCCACAGACAAATTGGGTTCTGTTAACCATGCTTTCCATGATGCCGAAACATTTTCACTATCAATTTTTAAAGTGTGCAAATCATTAAAATTCAATCTCCTAGCCGCCATATTGCAAGGCAGTGCCGGCTTCACGCGCAAATATATCACGCAACAATAATAATAAAGTAGAGATCACCACAACACAAATAATAATAATAAATAAATGCACTACCTGTAGAGAAATGGCACAATTTGTATCAATTGATCAACGGTCACAGCACAGAAAACACACAAAAGCGATAACACAACCACCACTGAACCAGATTACATAGAAGAGAGAACACCTCGTAATTCACCACCACCGCAACCATTTTGCCTACGACGCCATGTTATAGTGCACAGCAGCACTTACCTGTAAGCACAGTGAATCAAGAATGAACAAGTCTCATGGAAGTCGATAATCAGATCCCAAATAGCAAGTGACATAGACTTCCACCCAGGGGTAGCAGAGAACACAATCACAAGTAGTCACGATGTCAAGTGGATGTCACATAAGCCTGTGTACCTGCAAGCGGGTACAGGCAGGTATACAACAATCATCATATTTATTTTATTATTATAAGCTAATTAGAACTCTTTATTACCATTTTATTAAATGTATATTACTGCTATTATTTGTTTCTTTGATGGCTCATTTTTAATTTTTTTTTTGTTGCTGAGTTATATTGAACTGAATATTTCATTGTTTTCTTCGTAATAATTTAGTTGATTACAGTTAGAATAGTTATCATTAATTTTACTGTAAATTGCAACTTTTCATTATCATGTCTCCGACTTTATTAAAAAACTACAATTCAAATAATTAGTTAGTAATACGAATATTAGGTATCACAAAAGTTTGAAAATTAAGTGCGTTACTGGCAAGCTATCCATTTAATAAGTTTTTTTAATAATCATCAAAAATAATTAAATGATTAACCTTTTTAACTTTTTTTAGACATATAGTTGCCCGTAAAAAAATAAACAAAGTGAGGATACATAAATTGTAATAAAATAATTGAGTAAATAACATTAGTAATAAATGAGTGGTTATTTGGGAATATCAAGTAGCACAGCGAATTGAGAATAAACCGTACTTTAAACTGTCTCCTGGTTTTTGCCCCATACACTGATCCATGATTGCGCAGCAATCTATCTAATATTTAATCGCATCAATTTTGGTTTATAAATTATGTATTAGTTGTCCTCATCCTATTAAGTGAAACTTTTTATTACGGATCACACTACTTAGAATATACTGTAAGATATTTTTGTAGTAAAGTTGGCCGGAATCCCCACCCCTCTGCTCATTTTGTTTATTTCTCTCCACACCCCTTCCCTAACCCCAAAGCCAGGCATTTGTATGGATCTTGGGTCCCTCCTTTACAGCATATATGTGCTACACTGGGTTTAGAGAACATACCATACAGGGTTATACCGCGTCAGTTAGTAACCTTTTATCCTTAATATGAGATACAGAGGACCTATCCTGGACCATTATCTCAGCCTAATGCCATGGAGAACGCCAGAACAGAAAGACTAAATACCAGAGGACCGAAGAACCCATTAAGACCACAAGTTGGAACTCAGCGTAGAGGAGTCTATCTGCCTAATATGGATATCTGGTTTCCACCCGCCTCTGATTGGCGGAGCAAAAGCGGGAACTGTTATGCCATGTGCCAATTCTGTGCTAATCGTACAATAGAACGCTATTGTTTGTTGTGTACTTGTATTACCTTATCGCATTTCTATACTCTATGTATATGTGATTGGCTCATCCCTAATAAGAAGATGAGCTTTGTTTGTGGTTTCCTATAAAATGAGCTGTTTTATAGTAAAAGACTCAGAAACCAATTGGATTGTGCAAAGGAATTATTATATTGCTAAACAGATTGCTATAGTATAGTATTTTATTGCTAACTCTTGTGTAATTGGTTTGGGTCGTGGACCTCTAGACAGTTGGTGATGTCAGCATTTGAGGTAGACCACAAGTGAGTGGAGAGTAGTGAAGTGTGCACAGGGGATGCTAGAGATGGTTGTTGTGTTTGCAGTAGAGGGAGCAAATCTACTTCAATACCAAATCTTGATGAGACAAATCTCCGTATTTAGCGATGGAAAGGCTGTAGTTTTATAGTTACATAACATGATAAATTAAGAAGACTCCCAGTCTCTTGCACATCTAGCTGTGATCTCTTTAATTGGACCATGAAATATGTTTTTGAATCTTCAACATTTGGAAAAGTTCAAAAACAAAATTGGCTAAATTGGAGAAACTTGCCAGCAGCAACGATATAAATTATTGGTCCAATTGTCATTACACGCACATTAACCTGATACACCTAACTGCTGTTTCAGTTGAACCACACAGACAACCAGCCTAATACTCTTTGGCATTGGGCTTTTTTCATTGTGTACCAAAGTCTTGCAATTTTTTGGTATAGACTTGACGAGCAGTAAGTTAAAATGAACTTGGAAGCACCAGTTACGGCACTCAAACAATCAAAATAAACTACGTAAGTTTTTTAGCACAAATGATTTTCCTAAGACCTCTCTAACTATCATGGACACTAAGGACTTGAAGAGCTTTTGCAAATTTAAAAAAACTTTTTACATATAGCTGAAAGAAATTACGGTATCTAGATATGGCAATACAAAATGCTCTGTCAATTTTTAGAACCTTGACAATATTGCATTGGAAGAGCTGGTCAAAGACCTCACAGGCCCCAAGTCTGATACCATGCTCACAAAATCACCAGAGCTCTGGATTCTTCAAGTCGATGTTTGCAAAAGTTTCACAGAAAAAAACCTCAGTGAGCAAGGTCGTAATCTTGAGTTAGATGACACACATAGGTAAGTCCTTTTATCACCTTTAAGGAGCGCATGTTTTCGCAAACTAAAAAAATTTATTTCCAAATTATTTAACAACATGAATGGAAATTTACTTGCAACCACTTCAGTAATTGGAGTCTCTTAAGGAAAATGTTTGAATTTTCGGCAACTTTTTTAAGAACAATTTGGTCAAAACTGGAATTTAAGAAGTTGTACGTGAAGGAAGTGATTTTGCCGACTGAACCTCGAAAAGCACAGCAGATCTCTATAGTCCTAAAGGTATGTGGCACATTTCATACTGAGATGAATTCTGGTATAGCATGAAAAAGTTTATTCTGATGCAAAAAAACATTTTATAATTTTTTAGTGTTGCTACGCTCAATTACTGCAATTTTTTACTCTAAATGAAAAATACTATTCCAAATCTGTTTTTCAAACAAAAGGCAACCTCTTGTGAATGCTTGTAACTCATTTGGTTGAATTTGAAGCTGAACATAAGCGCCTCAAAACATCAATTCTAAATTGCATTATGATAAAGAAAATCAGATTGTATGGAAAGTTGTACTGCCTTATATTGACATGAAAAGATAATATGTATTAAGCCAATCAGTCCATCAGCCCATAAAAGCAGAAGTGCTTGATTAAATTGTCAATTTCATCAATTTCTCATTTGGTTCATCATCTTACCTACCTATTTTTCGGAGATTTATGTTTACAAAGTTTGAGCTATTGTCAAATTTTAACTTTTTAGCTTGTTTTTTTTAACTGATAACTTTTATGTCAGTTGGTTAAAGAAAATCATGTTACAAACACTGTTACAGAAACACTGTATAGATGGGAATGAAGTTTACTTGTGGTGCCGGATGTTGCTAATCTCCGGTCTGCACAGTTATTTTTTTTAAGCACGCTACAATGCAAATATGAGTTTTTTCGTTACTTTAAGCCAAATGTACAGTACGTCATTGTGCAGGTTAATTGAAGAGTTAAAAATTTTGCATTGCTGATTGTTAGTTAAACTATTATTTTTCAAAGCTTGTTCACTATGCACAAAAATTTCACTGTTGTTAAAATTTTTAAACGGTTTTACATTATAGTATTAGTAAGGCTTAACTCATTTGGTAAAAATTGCGTAAACAGGCAATCCAAGTATAGCTAACACCATGCACATGTTTTTTTAACAAGAATCATCATCATTTTTATTTGAAGAATGTATCTGACAATTACCATACAGCAGCAGATTTTGAGAAAGTTCGCAAAGCTCTCAGCAAAGTTGTTGGAATGTCTGCTATCAACTCAAAAAGAAGGCAAGTTGTTTTATCAATGGTCTGCTCACTTTGGTATGCAAAATTCCAACTTTTGCGAGTCAAATACACAAATTCCATAATCTAAAAGCAGGAGATAATCCAATGGATTCACTTTATTGTTTTTAATTTGTCATTTAGTCACACGTTTGGCAAAACGAGATGAACTTGAAAGTTTCAAAGTTCGCCACATGCTGTTGAATGACAAAATATTTAATAATCTGTAATCTCAGTCAATTATGTTATTTAGAGTTTGGGGAAAATGTAAAGGTCTGACTGATAAGGTTTTGAAATAAAAGAATTGTATCAATTTATCAGCCATAAAGTGGACACTTATGTAATTTCTTTTAAACAAACAAATCTATTGCACAAATATTGAGATTTTTTGCTTGGAATGTTGCAGCTCACCACAAAAAGAAGCTCATGAAAGCTTCAAAAAAACTGTGGAGCAGTTTTTTGAAGCTTTTGTTTCATCTGACCTTGTCTTCCCTCGGAACGTCTGCCCGGATAGAAGTGTTTTGGATTGGATCAGCGATCAAGTGACATTTAACTTTGGTGGAGACCTTGATCTGAAAGCTGACAAACCTCCAGACAGAACACCACAGCTCAACCCAGATGTGCT
Organism: Cryptosula pallasiana; assembly: GCA_945261195.1. NCBI lineage: Eukaryota > Metazoa > Bryozoa > Gymnolaemata > Cheilostomatida > Cryptosulidae > Cryptosula > Cryptosula pallasiana. The sequence continues at coordinate 32,350,721 of OX183134.1, read as the reverse complement.
CAGATGCTACTTTCAATATGCTAAGTGTCAGACTATGAAAGAACACATGGACAGTCTCATGTCAAGCTTGCCTGAGAGATGCACACCAGATGAGTGGGTTGCTATTTTGAAGGAAATTATGCATTGCTATCAGGTGAGTTTTACAGTCAAAGGTAACCCCTAAAGTGTTTTGCAGACATTTTTCTCAAAGTTTTTTCACAATTTCTGTTAATAGAAGGCAAGCTGATCGTCTTTAAAAATTCTGTGAGCCTTTTTAAAAAGACATGTGCTGATTAATTCCACCTCTTGGATGTTATACAATTACAAAAATGTCACAGTTTAAATATTTCATTCAAATAACTATGCTGGATTATTTAAAGCATATTTCCAACGGTGATTTTATACAATAGCTTGCAAAATTCTCATTCCAACTATCATAATCGTTTACTTCTGAAACCGGACTTTCAAGTAAAAAAATAAAATAAAAAACTCTCTCGTAAATGTCTAGGCTGACCTTTGCATTCAGAGACAACAACCAGTGTGCTAGAAACAACTCATGTAAAAGTAAAAAGAGTTGGTGGTTGTGTTCTCTAAGACTCGAAGGCGCTTCTGCTGCACAGCATATATTATCACTTTACTTACCTATTCAGCTCTCCTTGAACCTCTACAAGTTGTTTCAATACTAATCTGTATTTGTATTGCCAACTGTAAAACTTTCTGAGGACAGAGGACAAAAGTTGAATTTAAAATAAAAGTTTAGTCTAGACAAATTTGACTTTGAAAAGAAACCTGCTAAGGATTCACTATTACAGTTAGCACTAGCGAGTGGTTTATTACCTAATTTGTACATTGCGTTCACAATAGGTGTATTTGCCAAAAGGATCAATGAACATTGGGGAACCACATCGATGGGCGAAAACGCTTCAATCCAGACTTTTACATTTATAACATAATAATCTGATCTTGATCAGTTTGTGAACCCCTACAAAACTACTGTGTACATTGTACTGGGCATAATTAATTTCACAAGCAATCCATCAAAGACGCTTATCGTGTCATTGATTCCTAACTATTACTCATAGCTTGATGCTACAGGAAGTAGCATGTAGTGGTAGCGAGTCAAAGTGTAAACCACCTTACATTTCCAGCTGCCAACTTTTGTTTCGAAGCAATTTATTCTCGAATAACAGTAAAAATTATCTCTTTTTCTTAACAAACTTGCTCTTCATTTTGTTATGAGGACCAGTTTATTTACAATATGTTATCATTGTACCTGATTAAAACAATAATTTTTTATAATAAGCAATGTAAATAGTTTAAATTATTAATAAATAATGATCGAATAATATTACCAGGAAGGAACTGCTTTGAAATAAAAGTCAAACACATGAGTATGTATTAGTTTTGTGTGGTGGTTCGGTAATGTTCGAGGCCTAAATGAATTTTTTTCTTGGGAAAGGCTTTTTGCAATCCAATGAAAACTCTGCTAACGACCCCTTTGCATTAAATATATTGTGAGAAATATTATTTATCAAATTTATCGTATGGATCAATCTTGCCAGCGAATCTACCTCATAAATCACAGTGAAATAATAATCTGACTCCTTGATGCACTATCTTTCTAATGAAGCACCACATAACTGCTTTACTGTAAAGGATCTGCACACGACCTTTACCTAACAGCTACGAGAGAGAGTACCAGAGACAATAGGGCAAAACTATTGTCTGTAAAATACAGTATTGCAACACCAAATCCAAGCTGTACCAAGCTGGGTATCACAGCTGATAGCGCTGCTGACGGCAGTGTCCACTTTGCTATCAACCAAAGAGTACTGACAAAACAGTACTGAGTAAAGCCGTGTCATATTTCCACTGTAAAATTAGCAAGGCAACCTGCCAAACTAACAAGCTTTAGGTGTCAGTGTACTATGGTAGTTGTATTTGCCTATACAACAAATAGGGTTACCAATCATGTAATGCTCTAGTTACTCTCACACTTAACCAGCTCTGCTCAGCATATGAAGCAACAGCTATATTTAGAGAGGAGGCAGGCTCAAAATATGCAAATGTGCAGTTGAAAATAAACATATATGATTGGCTAAAAATAAACAGACTTTACAAAGTATAACAATATTATTTGTAGCCACAACCGATGCATTGCTAACTAGTAAGTTGAACGCTTTAATTGGAATGTTCCAATCAGCTGTCAGTAGGAGGGGAGTTTCCCTGCTCATCTGTTTTACTGTAGACCCCCTACTACAGCCAGTATTGGTATCAACAAACTTGCTCAAGGTTGCAATGACTCATTTAGTGATCAACGACAATGTGCATCAAATTAGATTTAGTTAGCAGCAGCAAGTATCACTTACGTGCTACTGCACCATAGCGGCCACAGTATTCAAAATCTATTACAATACGTCATCATATTTCTTACATACGTTGCAAAGGACCGGTAAATAGTAGTAGACACAATAATTATACGGTGGCTTTGTATAGTGTGACCCTATCTTAGCATTGGAAATCTGCCCTATTTAGCATCTACAGAAGTTATTTGTCAGCATGACAACCAGCTGTAAGCACACGATGTAAGTGAATATTTTTCACCGAAAGATATTTGTTTATAAACCAAAAATGGTGAGACAGGCTACTAGTTAGTGTGCTACTATACTTTTGAGCTAGCAAACTGAGTGTTTATATTGCTTACTCTGCTAGCTGAGTTCTAGGTCACTGGTTGCTCTTGTTGGATAGGAGCCAACTATTGCCTGGGTGCCAGTAAGGTGGCGGGCACTTAGAACAGGATAAGGGACCTTCCGCGACTAAAGACAGATGCTTGCCTCTGATTAGTGGATTAATATTGTGGTAGATTCTTATGACCACATTGCGTGCGCTGAGGTCCCTCTGACAACTGCAGAGTGTCAGGCGGGCCTTCCATGAGTCCAGCACTACATGAGACCCGCCTTTAGGGTTGCCCACGAGGCACAGCTGAAACAAACAAACAAAGAGCAAGTACCAACCCTGCCGGCCGTACACGTCACCCAACTGGCCCTGCAGACACCTGACCGGCCTTGCAGCAACCGTGCTGGCCCTGAAGCCAATCTATACCGGGTCGGGGAGCAAAGAACTAACGTAGCATGAGAACCCAGACTAGTCTCAGAAGATACAGAAACCTGAATCCACAACACATCTAATCACAGAATTACCGGAAGCCTTGGACCTCAAGTTTCACCAGCCTAAGAACTTAGCTCAGGAAGTCATGGTGCAATACAGACAATGACTAAGCAGTATTGCTATTAAAGCTTTGCCTTCTACTTCTGGCCGCTTTATCCATTTACCCTTATTTAACCTATCTGATTGCATGATATTTGTATTCTGTGTTTTGATTCGTACATTTATGTCTTACTCATATGTTATTTATCACCTCTGCAATTAAATCAATCAGTTCCTGTGCCTCTGCCTATCAAGGGCAGAGTTTTGCCTGTACTAATTGCACTTTATATCAGGATACTACTTGTGATTATACCAAGTTAACAAGATACAATGCCATTATTTTGCACTGAGCGCTGTAAAATAAAAAATGATTACTACTTTGAAGAATTGAGTGGTGAGTCTGAGCTGTGGGCTCTGTAACAGTTGTGGAGTTGGAGAGACTTCTCTGTTGAGTTGATTACTAAATAACCTCTGTTGGAATGACCCTTTGTTGGTGGCGTTTCGATCGCACCTCCGAAATCCACTACACTATTACTTATTGACTATTAATGCCCTGCCTATTTAATTTATGTTGTATGACTTTTTGTTCAGCCAGTTTCTGTTCCCTTACCCAATTCTTTCGGCACCGCTATGTTTAGCCAATGGCATAACTGTATTTTTTTTTATTCCAGCTGCATTGTTTTCTATAAATGGAGCTGTGCTTTCTGTGTGGGCTCAAATTTGGTTGTGTGATTGTATGGTGCTGTTGTGTTGTAATAGATTTGAGTCCTCTATTACAACACAACGGAATCCTCTCCTCTCTCTCTCCTCACACTACAATGTCTATCCCAAACAGACGCTAACAACTGCACAGGGTCCTCGACCCAAATGTATTACTAGTGTTTCTATCAATTAATATACTTTATTGCTACACAAGTAAAAGGGTATTTAATACTATAACAACTGCCTGCTCAAGGCACAGCAGCTCTTTTTATTGAGTAAAAAGGACAGTTTCATTACCTTATAAGGCACGACGAATAACAAGATACAATACAAAGAGGTTGCCAATCATAGCACACAATACAAAATACCATAACATGATAAACCAATCGAATTGAGAGCACATGGCATCTTAGGGCTGGGCTCTAGTTCCCGCTCTTTTCTGTTGGATGTTATCTTTCCTAATAAGGAGCGGAAAGTTTATGCTGTGTTTCGGCTGTGCTCCTGGGAGAGGGAAGGCTCTGGTCTCCATTCTACAAAGACTATTCACTTCAGGGGGGCACAGGCTCTAGTCATCACTGTAGTTGGACCCAGGGTCAGGGTCCTGACCCGGGGTAGCTACCATTCAGTTGTACAGGGGGATACCGGCCCAGGGTACCCGGTATCCCTTTTTCAGGCAAATTTAAGTAGCTACGGGGGGGGGGAGAGAGCTCTGACAGGGTTGTAACTCGTTGCCAGCTGCACCAGGGGTGTAGGAGGGGGGGGGGGGGTTTAGGATAGGGGGGGGGTGAGGAGAAGCCTGACACCACTTACCCATCATGCAAATCTCCCACAGTGTTGTTTTCCACATGCCAATATAAGTAAATATAAGTATTTATGCTGCACCTGAAGCAGATTAGTTTGACAGGTAGCCCTATTTAGCTGTGCTCTGTAAACCGATTCAGGCTTTCACTCAGTACTTGATTACAATACCAGCTGCTTTATAGCAGCGTGGATGCTGTTTTCGATGGCGCTTTACAACGTCTGATCGGGTTCGTTTTACCTCAGAGTTTGACTTGAACACTGTAGTCAGTAAGCACCCTGTTTGTAGCGCTCATCTATCCAGTAGTTTCAGTAAAGGACAGTGACAAAACCTTTTACAAAAGTATGCAAATGAGGTTTTTGAAAGTAACCAATACATAAAAAAGGTTGTTGAGAAAGTAAAAGGCGTCCCATTAGTGCTAAAACCACAACTGCTAAGTGCCAGCTTGTCAAGTTTATCATGCATCAGCTTTACCTTTTCCGATCAGCAGTGACTTTGTACATCCTGGCAATATTAAGAAAATCCTTCAATCATGATTATGAGGAAGCGATTCTTAATCTACTTTATCAATTGTGATGAAGTTCTAAAAATTGGCAAATAGGGACAAAAACAACAGAGTTTCTGCAGAGATAGGTAAGGGGATGTAGCGAGTGAGGGTGTTGAAGTCAGGAGCATGGCAGAGGGAAAGCTGAAATTATAACATCAATTACTTACACATGAACTTATTACGCTATTGAATTATTGACTCAGAACAACTCATAATTCAAAGTTTTGGCTAGTACATTTCCAGTTTCAGTGTTTAATTTTAAAGCCTTTTTTGACTAATTTTGTAGGGTTTCAAAGAAGTCTCTCCTGAACAAATGGCACCTCTGAGCTTAGCAGAATCAATAGAGCAATACTCCAATATAAGTAACTCATTGCAAGTGGCTTCCCTTCGATCTGTGAAAGATCTGGTTGCCATGCAATCACTTGTCCTTTCTAGCATAGATGAGATTTACCAAGGTTCAGGCACAGATCATGTAAAAGCAGCACTTATGGAGAAGCTTTTAGGAACAGCCGTCAGAATGGGAGACACACAGCTTGAGTATGAAGCTACACAACTTATGAGATCTTCATACTATTCCGAGCAGCAATCTAATACTTGATACTTAATAAACTTCTAATCTGCACAACTGTTTCAGGTGTTTGGCCATCAACAAGCTTCTCATTGACTATGGGGAAAGCTTTGTTAAAGACTTCATCAAGTCAACTGCTTCTGGACTTTCAGATGAAACTCTTGAAAGCCTAACAGACATCACTATTCCGGACATTTTTGATGCATTTGGCCAAGATAACTATCAAAATGCAAAGAATGAAGTCACTGAACTCATTACTAAGCAACTTTCTTCAACTAAAGTTGTTAGATTGCGCTTTAAGGTAGTTTTCTTACTTTTGAACACTATTTATGCTTCGATAATTTTGCGATCATAAAAAAACAGCTAGAGCAAAGATGTAGAAAGGCGAGTGTCAACAGAACCAATAACTTTTTCTTTGCCTAAGCCCAGTAATGTGGTTACAACTCAACCTCGTGCAACTTAACCACCGCTGTTATTCTTCCATGTTGTAGTTTCAAAAGAATTTGGCAAATGTTTAACAGCTTTTTTTGAAAACTACAAAAACAAGTGGTTTTCATTTTTTAACTCAAGTATAAATGGTTATAATAATTTCTACGTTAAATCGAGACAGTTACTGCTTAAGTTTAGACTTGAGTTGACAAAATCAATCTAATATGCTTTATCCACAAAAAAATCAGTTACTATTGGTCAACTCAAGTTGCTAGAAACTGTGTAGTTTAACTTTTCAAATCTGTAACTTTTTTTGCTCAAAACTGTTTGCATGCAAGGTTCGATCTCCATACATGTTGTTTGCTTAATTGGTGTTATAGAATGTTGTAACATTTTCTAGTGCGTTCAATATGCATGGAAATAGCAATGTTGGAATTTTCTGACATTAAGAATATTTGCGACAAGTTCGTCAAACGAAGGAACAAAAGTAATCAAAGCGAAATAAAAATGGTATTGTTATAAACTAAGATACCTGAGAAAGTCACCCTTCTCAATAACATTGTTTTTGAAAACGATCATTATTATCTCCTGATATGATATAAAACCGGTCTACTGAAATAAACAAATCAGACCCGCTCATAATAACTTATTCAGTGCTCAGTTTCATTTCTTATCTATAAACAATCTATAAGTAAGTCTCTGTGGTTTCTGTTTTTGTTTACTGTGCTACTTTTCATCGACTCATGAAATTCTGACAAACCCATTATTTTCACTAAACTATTTGCCAATCTGATTGTTTTAATTACAGGTTGTTCAGTGGACACTGGTTGCAAATACTCTTCATACTAGTGTTCCGTGGGCAATGGGGAAAAGTTAAACAAATTTGTGATTTTCATTTTCACTGTATATGTTCCATACCGAGTAAAGGGGATACCAGCTATCCCGGGTTTGCCAGGGCCAGTATGACCCTGTGTCTAAACCATGAATCCCATGAATCCTACTCCGGGTCACCCCTGGTCAGTACCCCTGGTCAACCAATAAAGATGGCTGCTAAATGTAGACTGGGACCTTAGGAGCTGGAAACCCTTCACCTTATGGAGACTGGAGCAATGCAAATGGTAGGAGCAAAGATTAGGAAGTACGGATGCCTTATAAGGAGTGGAAGATTTCCACCACCACAGAAAGAGCGGAAAAGGGAGCCCAGAGCAACTTGGTCATGTGCTCACTTCTTTCATTGATTTGCCTTGTTATCTCGCTTTATTTTCTATATATTTTGTATCATTGTATGTTATTGGCTCACCCCTAATAAGGAAGTGAGTTTTCCTGTCTTCTCTTATAGAAAGAGCCACTGTACATGTGAGAAGGCAGAAGTTAGTGAATTTTTGTGCTACACCTTTATTATGTTGCTAAACAGACTGATATAATAAAATATATTATCCGTGTAAACTCCGTTTGATTTATCTGGGGCGTGAATGCCTTCGTGTCCGTAGTAGGAGGAGAGAATCTACTACAATATTGCAACGTAATTTTAACTATTCATTATTTGTTGCCTCTCACAGTCAAATTACTAAGAAATATCAGAATCTATTTCACCACCTTTTACCACTTTTAAATGAAACTTTTGACCAAGTGACGTTCTGTTACTGTGATTGAAACTATTTGCTGCTTTTGGCCGCATATAAATAGATGGTGTTCAGCTTTGCCCCAACTGTCTGCGATCACCTAGACTTAGCAACTCCGATGACTATTGTTGTTAGCCATAGCATCATACAAGTTTTTACCACATGTATGCAGTTCAGCCTGAAGAAACTATGACCTTTATCTATTTTTAGCATTTAGATTTGCAAAAGTTTGCTTGAACTCTTTAGCTAAATTCAAACTCCTTTCAAAGTATTTAGCTTCCTTTTACACCATTTGGCAATCTGTTTTATGTAGCTTTCTAGTCTGTAATACACGGGTTTCGCTCTCCTGAATGAACACCATTGATGCTTGTCATTTTATACTGTTTACCATCTAGGAGAAAACTGCGCTCATACTTCAGGCTTTGTTTACCAAGATTACATGGAAACCAACAAATGTTGACCCATTACCAAGTGCAGTCTGTGACACCTTCCTCTTAGCCATGGCAACAGAATCACCTGCTGTTCGACATTTTATTGAGGTAACTTGCCTTTCGTTGCCTATAAAACTGACAGCGTGTCATGTATACTTGCTTAGAAAAAGGTTCATTTACAAATAAGACCTGGTGTCACTTTTTAGGACTGTCATTGCATCTGTGTCTCTCTTAAGCTCATTGTGCGTTATTGATGTTTTAAAACCAGTGTTCAAAAGTGTTGACTCGTTTATGCTGTTTTAAGTTTTATGCATGCCAATCTAATGAATTTGAGATTCATGGACAGCGAGATTTACGTTTCTTTTTTCAACTGGCTATTGACCTACTTTAGAATATAAACTCTTTTTGTAGCTCATTTTCACGAATGGGAGATGGCCTCAAGAGATGGACGTAAATACAGCAAAGGGTCTACATTTGTCTAAGTTGGTTGTGCATGCATTTACAAGTTTGGTTGGCTGTGAACCTGATCACCTTGGGTATCCCTTTGCTGAAATCATTCATAAGCCACGGCAAATCGCTGTAAGTCAGCACATACAACTAATAATATTCTTTACAGTTTGGTAAACTGGTTGTCACTCATTGTTGCAAATATATTGCACAGAGGGATGTTGATAACTGTGGGCTAACAGAAATATGAAAAAACCTCCCCGCAAACGAAACATAAAACGCTAAAATTGGTTAAAATTGAAAAGACAAGATTCAATATGTTTTTTAGCAGCTTTAAGCAGGCCTGGTGACTCTAAGCAAATGTCACCAGTAAAATTCTGCCATGGATTCAAATGCACTTCAAATATCTAACCTGAACCATACTAATTGTAAAACCTATTCTTCAATAACTCGTTTACTTTATTCAAAGTTCTTGTACTTCCACTGGATATGGAGACTCCGGTTTCTCTTGAGTAAAATCAAGCACCACGGAACTGTCTATGATAGCAATCATTTTGTATACACATAACAAAAGAAAGGGCATCCTTCAATTTTTTATACAGAACAAGCGCTGCTTTTATGAAAACCTAACTAAACATCCTGCATTTCCATTGTAAAGTCTGGTGTTGTTATGCCCTGTATCAGTTAGAACTTTAGTGCAAGTGCATTCTCCTGGCTAGCAATATATCTGAAGCGCAGTTTCATAGGTAAAACTTCTAATGGGTTCATTTCTAAATAAATATTTTAATGAGAGTGTAGGCTTTCATTGCATTTAAAAACCTTTTGGTGGTAATAGATGAATTAGTATGTTCAATGCTTACATTGCATGTAGATATGTTACTTGACAAGTAGGGAATGCATTGACACGTTTGATGGATAAGGACAAGTTAGGCATGCAATTTTTGCCTCTCAGTGTCGCACTTTTAGGATTTGAATGGAATTTTTTTGGAAAGTGACCAGTTTTTGCATTTCTCAGGTTTTTCAATGAACTCCTGCTGCCAATTTTTTTGTCGTTGAGAGATAATAACAATGATTGTCACCGGGAAATGTAGCATATTTGTATTTTGTATTGCAGTTTTTATTTCATAAGCAAGATTTTCCAAAAAGATAGGTTATTCATCACTATTACTGTTCATATGTGCAGAACATGCTGCTGCCAGCGATGCCAAGTGGGCCAATTGACATTCTGCTGGACAAGTATAAACCCGACACAGAAAACAGCAGCAGAATGGAACACTCAACTTTCTGTGGTATGTAAAAAAGAAATTTTGCAGATTACAAGAAACACTTTCAACAGACAAAAAAAAATTCACATAGGAGGCAAAAAGGTCCTTCCATAATGACAATAAAGATTACATAACCGAGCATGTTCAGGTTTCATTTCAAGTTTATTATTAAACTTGAGTGGTCGACTGATTTTGAATAAATATATGCCAAAGTTAAAAGTATCATAAAATTTGAAATTATAGACGTTATTCCGTTTTTTAACCATAAGAATGTTGATATTTTGCAAAGAACAACGATTGTTGAACTGAAACATTTTAAACTCGTGGCTATGAATACTTTCTTGATTAACAGATTTGGGTATAAGTTTATTCTTTAACACAAAACATGCAGCATTGTTTCAAATAATGTATTAAATATATTTGTAGTTTGTGTATCTGGGCATACCTATATAATATGGAAGGTTGGTATATATTGATCCTTGCAATTGGGTAACGAATCATTCGTTTTGGTTTGAAATATATTAACAACAAGATTTTGGTATTGAAAGCCTCAGCTGTCTAAGTAATTATACAGAGAGAGTCTGGTATGGCTAAAAGCTCGTGTCGATTCTGTGAAGAAACTTTAGAAAGGCAAAACGATGAACTTATGCTGTATGGAACATCGCTTAAATCCCAAGCTGTGTATGTATAATATAACTGTATAAATTCGTTTTCTACTCAATTTTTACAAAAGAATCAAACTTATTTTCATGGCACCAGTGCAACAATATGAAAAGTTCGAATTTTGGTGCGTCAAACATCATATATGTGGGTACACCATAAAGAGTATAACACGAGCAGATCTCTGGCAAAAGTTGCGAAAACCTGCCAAAATAAAAAAACTGTAGATAGTATAGGAATAGATCTCTGTGAGAAAATGGCAAAAACTTGAGTTTTTCGTTTTGGTTATGGGCGTGGTATAGAATTTACAAAAAATGAAAACCTTGCGCATGATGTCCAATTGATATCAAGAATTTTATTTGAAACTGGTATAGTACACTAGAAAAAATGCGAATCTTTGAGAAGTTTTAGGCAAAGAGGATGCTGTTGGATAGTTTCTTTTTTTAATGTAGAAGCTGTCTGGGAATGCAATAAAAACTTGGTAAAGAACTTTGAATAGGACGGTGTTGATTTTAGTGCTTTTTTATTGTTCTGGCCTTTTGACATTTAGGTTTGTTTGATGAATGTAGGTGTAACACAAGTTTGGATAGCTATTAGAACTTTGTTTCATCTTTTTGTGTCATCTGTTGCTCCTACTCACAGTTTACCATACTTTAGACAGCAGTTTGTTTGTAAGTTTAGCTGGAGTCTTATTTTATAGGGGTAAGTTTGGGGTAACAGTTGGGTTTGCAGATTTATTTGAAGAATTTACTGTGATTTGTTTGATTATGATAAATAAAATTGGTTGGATAGTTAGTTGTCATATAAAAGAAAACAGGTCAAAGTATAACAGTTATGTGCATTTTAGATATAGTGATTAATAGATAATTGGGTGGTTTATTAGAATTTTAGAACATTTGTTGGCTATAAATGTTGTTTTAAGTCGTCCGTGGTAGGAATGATTTAAGATGCAAAAATAATCTACTATCAGCTGTGACTACTCTTTTAAATATACTGCAAACTAGTTAGGTATGAATATTTTATCCCTGTTTTACTATGATGACATAATCAATTTGATTAGGTAGAAATAAAAGAGTTGAAAGTTTTTACCGAATTGCAGTGATAAACCCCAAAGCGTTGGCAAGCATGCAATTGTTTAACAGAATTCAGTGGAGTCAGTGTGATTGTCACTGAACTTATTTTAAAGAGTCAAGGCATGAAAATATTTTGAATCTTCGGAAACTTTTCGTCTAATGTTATATTCATGACTGGTTCCAGCATTTTTGATGGTGTGCATATTAGGATTTAAGGCTGAATGGCACCCAATATGTTAACACCGTAATTGAATCATGCTTGTTTTTAATGTTTTCACATCAAATCCGAAACCTTCTGCTTGATTATATGCGTAACTTTCCATTATCAATCCATTCCCACTCAAACATATGTAGATAATCAACAAACATTAACCCAACAAACATTGACCCAACAAACATAGTGGTCAATGGTCCAAGCCATAACCATAAAACCAAAATCAGCACTGTTTTCTTAAATCTTTTACTAATTTTCTAAGCTTTTACAGACAGCGTTCACACAACAAAAGCATAACAAGCCAACAGCACGCGCTTTTGTTAAAAATTTTCACAAAGATTTTTGAATTTTTCATAGTGTCAGGTTTTATTTTCACAATTTTTTTCTGTTAATTTGTCATCATTATTGAAACCTTCCCTTTTCATAAGTGCGATACCATTTGCGAAACAAAAACAATAAGTTTGCAGTTCTTTCAAGAGATTTATTAAAGCTCTCACATTTTTCCCATGGAAATCTACTCCTGTACCAGTTTCTTATTTTCATCACAGTAAAATTTTATATTATCCTACCGGCATTCCGCTTGTATTAAACCTATATCATTGCACATATTAGGCTCAGTGCGTAGAAAATCCATGGAGCTTTGTCACAGAAATTACACTATTTTATAACAATAAATAGATTCCAGAATGTTTGCACTGGTAGGTGCAGTTTCACAGCTTTATTATTAAGGCCATTTAAGTAAGATGCTGATTTGTGTGTACATGAGATCTTGCCTATAAACATTAGGCGTTTTCGGTGTCTCAATGCGTTGATTTCAGAAAGTTTGATCAACGCATTTATCCCTTGAACGATAACTTATAGGAGTAGGCGAGTGAGTACATTTTACAAAATGTTTGCAAGAGTTGTCTTCTTTATTTTTAAGCCGTTAGTTATAATTATAGCTACCAATCATAAGTTTGTTAGCCTAAAATCTTTGGTCAAAAAGTAGCTGTTCATTGCAAGATTTGTTACCCTGACAACAACTGCATCATCTGCCATTTATATACAATGTTATTAAAACTCAGCAAACCACCAAGGACAAATTGTATTTTTATTGATAATATGGTGATGAGAATAATGATGACAATGATAAATAATAATGACAGCAAAAAATGAAACATAAATTATTAATTAATAATAATAATGGTGTGCTGATTCTCGGTCACAAAATAATATATTTTATCAGATGAAGCTGATAATTTAATAGAGTGAAGGAAAGTTATATTATTTTTATTGGCAATAATGATAGCATTGATAATAGTGACAGTAGTAAAAATGATTGTCTATGACAATAATAATAATTAATAATACATTCATTAAAAACCAGAAAAAACCCAAACTTTCGGTAGCACGTTGCTGTTGTTATAATGCCGCAAAAGGGTACAGTGCCGTAATTAGTGATAAGACGACTCCTTTGGAATACCAACGCGTCAACTTTTATAGGCGTTCGCTGCCCAACTTGCATGGTAAACTCGTTGACAAATGCAAAATTGAGCATTGATGCACGTTGAAAAAAACTTGCTACAAAGGGGCTGATAATCCCTAAAAGAACTGCCGTTGAGGATTAAATGTAAACGTTGAGCACATCGAAAACGCCTACTATGTGCACTATATTTTGTATAACCATTTTATGGGAAAAAAATTGCGTCCATGTAACTTGAATCCTTAATTTCAATGAGAGCAAAATGTTCGTAGAATTTTCTTTCACTTTCTGTCATTTCTGGAATTTTGATTTACTCATCCTTTCTAGCTTATACTAAAATATCAAAATAAAGAGATATTCAAGAAAAAATACAGGCATAAAGCAAAATATTGTTTTTTGCAATTCTCTTCTACTCATCTTTGCAGCAAACTAGTTGATGGTTTCAGGACCTTTTTGACGGTTTCAAGAAAACAATATATTATTTATTATAAATTTTAGAAAAAACTTGAGAAGCAAGACTGGACATATCCTGGGAAAAGCAGTAGTTAAATCTGACAAGGGTGTAAGGGACCTCAATTCACTCTCCACCTTAGTTGTTCGCTGTCTCACCCATTTGTCGTTGCTGACTTCTTGTTTACTGCAACCACAGAAGGTATATCATGTATTTTTTTATTTTTCTGGATTATTTGCCAGTGGTGTGTTTCAGTTTTTTTTAGTTTAGGAGTCACTCAATATATCAATTGTTTTTTACAGATAAGTGGAGTGTTTCATCCCCCAATATCAAACGACAAAGTTGTACCATTCTTGGCATCCCATATTTGGTCAGAGCTTGATAAGATCGCAACAACTTGTGAAGAGACTCTTGAAAACAGCGCCCTTCTACTTCATCAGGTTCTGCAAAATCTGGCTAAAGGTAAAAAAATATGATGGAGTCACTTACAGCAAATTTTCAATTTTAGTTTCCTACACTCTAAACTTTGTAAGATTTTGAGGAGATAAATCACAAACAGTGAGTTTCCATAGAAGATGTTCATCAGGAATCAACCAGGACATAAAATTGACTTAATTGGTAAACTGTCAATCAAAAATTTCATAATTTTTCAACTATCAACAATTGTCTCAACTTGTAAAAACTTTTCTTTTCAGCGACTGAGAAGCTTGATGAGTGTTCAATGAGTGCTGATGTACAACGTGGAGATTGGGAAAAAAATTTTGACAACAAAATTGTCAAAGTTGTGTTTGATGCAAAGGTAAGCTAGGTGTTTATGACATACAAACTGGAAAAATCAGTACTTTAATTGTTCTTGACATTCGTCTCCTTGTGAATTAATTACAATGGGTTGTTATTGACAATGCAACAGGTAAAATGGTGCGGATTTGTCTTCTGTATGGAGCAATGTCACAATAAAAGTGGCACATTCTGTCTGTAGTGTGAGGTTATCCTTAAAATCAAAGAAGCATTAAAGGCAAATGGAAGCAAAGAACTGTTGAGGGGTCCAGATTCGCATCCGCTGCTCATGCATCCAGTTCTATGGGACTATCAGAAAACTCCAAGTTTACAAAGCACCTTTACCAAACTCAAATCAGCAGCGAATGTATGTTACCCATTGCTTAGATAAAAACATTGTACGCTAGGTCAATCATAGAAATGAAGGCAAAAATCTTACCGGAACATTTCACGAGTTTTTCAGTAAAAAAACTAAGAATGTTACAGAGTTTTGTGTTGTTTTGTAATCATATTTTTAATCGCTATATTTTTGTAAAAAATGTTGTTCAATTTTTTTCATATTTTAAATTGTCATGTTGCTTGCCTTTATACCTAACCATTTTGATACCACACTTTCAGGTACATCCTGCTATAAATCCCCTGGTTGAAAATTGTGAAACTCTTATTGCGCTGAAGAACTTACCATGCATCATGGAGCTCCTTAGACTGATCTCTGACAGACTCCATGGCCAATACAATAGACAAGAGGTGAAAGAGCTAACAATAAGAAGTTTTATCGCAGATCAGGCAGAAAAACTTCTTCAAGAGTCACCAGAGCGCTTAGAGTTCATGGTGAACAGCTACATACTTGCATGTAGGACTTGCATGGCATTTGATAACCGTAAGTTTTAACAAATGTTTGACACAAAACTATTAACCCATTTTTTCAGCATTCCTTTGACAGCTTTCATTTTCGCAGAAGGTAGTAATTAACTTTTCTAAAAACTGTCCGTTACTAAACAGTTTTCTTTGCCTCTGATTAGTTGAACACAAAGATTTTCTCCGATATCCTTGTTGTCTTTTTTAAAATGAAGCTTTCTCAATAATTTTTAATACTTGGACGAGTACCAACTTCTAGCAAGTTACAGTACAAAGAATGGGTTTCATAGCAGGAAAATCAATCTATAAAAAATGCTGGTTTTTTTTATACATTCTTGCCTTAAGATGCTTTAGCATGCATTTTTCACTTCATATGTCTTGCTACCAGCCGAAAATTAGACAAGCTCAGTGGCTAGTTTCAATAAACTGGCAAAGCTATTCTGATGAAACTTTCTTCAGATCTTTGTAGGCGAAACTTCATTGCAAATGCTACACTTCGTCACTATTGGTGACATCAAATCGTTGAATGAAAAGTAACAGTATTTGGATCTCACGTTACTGGCTACCATACATTATGTCGCGATGTTTAAATGCACAAGAATGTACTTTTCTGGAGTCTCATTTATGGCAGTTTATGTCAAACTCTGCTTCGTGAACACAAAATCTTTGACAATGCAAGAGTTTTGGTAGCTAAAATAGTATTCATGAATGATACAAATGGTAGCAAAACACATGCAATTGGCGAAGATCTATTGGCCAAGATCTTTAACAATGTTTTACAAATAATATTGATAATCCTTCCTCACATTTTTCTATGTAATATATAATCATTTGTAGTTGGTCTGGCAGACGCTACCGAGATCATTGATGATCCACCGCTATCAGAATTTTTGTTAGACAAGTACAACATGCTGACTTCTCGACCACTGAACCTGATCCGCTGTCTGGTTGAGGCTCACAACAGAGTTGTTCGTCAAGTACCTGTTGACGAGATCATAACCAAGGGCTTTACAACCAGGTAAAATAAGTTGTTGTAGGTTTGAAATAAACCTATCGATTGAATGTTGCGCTGAAAATCAAGGGTTAAAAAATAAAGTTCTAACCACAATGAGAATAGCAGTTTAATAGGAGCAGCTCTCTGTCATGGTGTCAATGAACAATAAGACTCCCCCGACTTCCAGTGCCTTTTTTGACACCAGGTACCATGAAACCCTGAACGGTATCTTTTTGTGTGCACTAGCTTATCGTGTGCTTTAATTTTGTTGTAATTGTATGATCAACTAAGTATTTATTGTACAGGGTTTGTTGATACTGGGGTTGGATTCAGATTGTCGGGTTGAGTGTATAAAAGTGAAGCGTTGTATATTTACTATATAGCTTTATTACATAAGAAAAAACATCGTACATACACATTAATTACTTTTGCCATCCATTAAAACAAACTTACGGAAGCTTCTACCTCACAGTGTATCTGTAGGTAGCTGCCAACCTGATGATGGATTATACAGCAATATTTTTCATTGAGTTAGCTTTTGAAAAAATCTTTTATCTCAAGCAGCCTTTTTAATTGCTTTTAGCTAGATACTAATATCTACAATATTTATCATGCGTTAAATGGTTTAAAGTTTTTTATTCATTGTCACTTTTATCAATTCCACTGCATTATCTTGCTGACACATAGTACAATTGTATTGATGCAAAAAGATTTCTCCGTACGATTCTCAGATAGTCAACATATCTTGAGTAGCATAGAAAATCATCACATGAAATGTTACTGAATGGAAAAACTTTTTTGAAACAGCCATGTTATCTTTGACATCTCCATGATATACTTTGAGAATTAAATACTTGAGATAAAGCACTTTTGTTATTGACATGTTGATCTAAAACAAAAGGAAAACAACGATTAGTAGAAAATAATAAATGTTGAAGTAACATAATGACAATAATTGAAAGGTTTCCTTGTATTTTTTTCAAGTAGTGGTAAATAATTTTTAATTAATTCTCACTTTATTGCTGAGAGTCCTCCTTGTAGTTGTTTTAAATGCTGTAGTAGATTTTTCTCCTTCAGACTCTGTTGCTGGAGTGGATGATTTCTGTGTAAAACAGTGCTTATTAAATAGTCAAAGTTGCATTGATTGACCAAAGCTTACAACCAATGAGAATGCTCGAATGAAAAACCCTTTAACATATATAAGAAATCCCTGTTTACTGTGAACATTTTGTTTTCTTTGTACGAAATTTTGTTCATAGTATGTATATAAGAATTTTGAGCAAGTATAAAAAGAAATTTGTGCGAAACTCTCTTTTTACTATGTTGTAGAATTTCGCAGAAATTAGAAGAAAAAAATTTCGCGCAAAATTCCCCTTTTATTGAATAAGAATTTCTTGTGAATAAAAAAAGGTTTTGCGCAGAAAGCCCTTGATAATATATCAGAGTTTGGTGCAAATGAAAAAAAAAGTTTTGTACAAAAGTCCCTCTATAGTATATGAAATTTTTTTTATAATATATAAGAGTTTCGTGTGAAGAGAAAATTTGTTCAATTTCTTGAATATTATAAAGCGTTTTTCACGCGAAACTTTTCCTTGGTTTTCCGATTAGGTAAATCGGTGAAAATTTAGCTATTTAAGAGTCACTGGTTTTACACAGGAAGTATCCACCCAAACAGCAGCTGAAGGAACATCACTTACTACAGCATGTGCTACAACTACTAGGAGGGCTCTCAGCGATAAAGTAAGAAATGTTAAATAATTATTAAACACTAATTGTAGAAGTCGACTAGTTACGCTGCGGAGCAACTAACTTTGAATTATTTTCAATTTAATAATGATGTGTAACTCATTTGTGTAATTTTTCTCATTTTTTAAGATGAATAGTAAAGACAGTGAAAGTCAATCGATGACCGAAGAGCAGGAGACCCAAGAACTTATTTTTTTTGACGTCATCTCCCATTAGCGAAAAAAGAAGAAGGTAAATCCCGACCGTCCAACTGGTCTCTGTGATCTCAAGCAATACAACATCGTGCCATCAATTTGAAAGAGCAAAGACAGATGATGAGATCATGGACAATGACGAAGGCTTGAACTGCAAAAGAAGAGTTGTGATGGCTGTTGAAGACAACACACTTCTTCATCACGCCCCCATAGTGTCACCATCAAAAACATGAGTGCCCTCACCCTCAAGAGCTCCTCTCTGCTATATAATGTGAACCCACACCAACAACACAGCAATGAAAGATCAGCACAAATTTGAAACTTAAAGTGCCAACAATTATGCAGGTGTTTACTGTCAAATTTTATGATGAACAGATGTGTACTATCATCTAAAACTATAGGGAGGATAAGAAGACAGTTCAAATGAAGATTGATGTCTCAACCGGCGTAGGAATGGTCATCAATAAATCTAAACATATGTATCCAATGGTTTTGATCTACATGGAAGAGTTGAAGACTGGAAAAGCAATTTTCTGCACTGCCGATATATACAGTGACTGTTTCAAGTCACAGGATGTGTACAACCTGTTGACGGGCAAGAGTATGAGACAGATCAAGGCATGTTTCCACATAGCCCACATGTATGATTTTCCACCAGAGAGTGTCATAAGTTTTGAAAAACCGGGAATGCTAAAACAATGCGACATTTGATGGAGTAAGACTGCCGAGACTCTTGTGGTTCAGTACAGAAGCGTGATGGATGGGGAACGATTGGTTAGATATATATATGCATTTTCCCTGAAACAACTCCAGCGGTTGTTTTGCAAAAACAAGGAATCATTCTATTAAAAAAAATGAATCGAAACACAGACAACTCAATTTCCTATAACTTCATCCTGCTCACAACTCTTCAAGCCTTTCTTCAAATCTCCAATCTGCTAGATGGTGCACAACATCATGACTTTCTAATCTACTTTGATGATGCCAAAAAAAAGTTGTAAAAAGAACAGCTGGACCATCTGATTACCAAGACAAGGGATGCGATTCACTATTTCTGATGCTAAGTTTTATTCATTTTGCTAAAAATCAAAGGAAATTTCTGAGCTAAGTTCGACGGCGATAGACAATAGTCTCATTAATTGCAATGTATTTTAGATCTAACTAAAGAATAATTCACGAGAGAGTCTCTTCGTTGCGCCTTGTAATAAATGAGCTCAAAATTAACAATGTACATTACTCATTAGTTACATAGTTATCATGACAAATACTACATTAATTTGTCTTTATAACGATCTTATTGGTTAAATGGAATAAAATTTTGTTATAATAATTTACTTCAGCAATTTACATTGCAGAGTGGTTCCTGGTATGTGTACTCTATCTATTGCTTCTGGCGCATTGTCTCGTGCAGACTCACAGCTAGGATAAGTCTGTAGGTTAAATCTCTGTATCCTTTTATATCTCATTTCATTGTCTCCTATGTCTCACAAGTTCTTCACAATTTCATCCATGCTCCATTCTCTGATTCTAAGTAACCAAAAGTCTATGTAGTAATCACCGCATATGGTTGAAAAGACGTTTTGCTCTCTTGTTTCATTAATCCGCATTCAATCTTTTTTCTCTGTCTCCTTAGCAACTCATTTACATCTGGGTAAAAAGTTACGGGACGTCCAAATGAGTAAAAAAAATTCACTCCGGAATCATCAGTTTACACAGCAAACCAGTGCTCCTCGTGTTGATAAAAATGATGGGGGTTGAATATAAAGCATCATGTTGGAAAAGTACAAATTTGCGTCCAAAACTGGTCTCTAGCCCCGAGGTTGATACCCTCGGCATGGCAGATATCATCAGAAGATATTATCAGTTGAATCTGCATGGTGTTCATCTCTTCTTTGCCGTTTAGAGAAAAACGACACCTGTGACAGCTAATTGAAGAATGCCATCCATATGCTGTGCACCGTCCTTTACAAAGTAGGTGACCAGGGAAAACACTCGGTCGTGTTGGTGCTAAACTGAATCTCCACACTTGTCGTGAAATTTTTCATCTAGTGAAAACCTTCTTTGACAAAATCACCCGTCAAGTCGAACCCGTAAATTGTAGTGCCAATTGTATATTACTGTCTCGTAAAACCTACACTTTCATCATTTAACAAAGATCCACTAGTATTTAAAAATTATTGATAATCCTGTCCAAAACTTTCTTTGGCATAGTTTGCCTCATACCTCCTTCTAACCGGACAATTGCAGACTTTCAATACGATGCTCTTGACATTGGCGGGATGGGTTCTTGGCAAAATGGGTACTTGGAAAAACGAAAACTTAGAGCGTTGTGATTGACCAAACCTACATAAATCTGTTTGGGTTTTTGTTTGTTCTCTTCCAATTTCATATCAGTTTGTCCCACTCCACTGCAAATCCTGTACAACTTCAACCACTTTCACTCTATCAAATAAAGGTAGTTGTGTCCTTCCAACGCCAAATGGTTTTGAAAGTTTTGTATCGTGGCATTTACCTTGACCTTGCAAAGATGCAATCCAAACATCGATTCTGAACTCCGCTCCTCCAGTTGGCGAAAACAAAGAAAGTTTGCTGGAAGACCGTTCTAACTCCAGTTGCATAGTCTGACAGGGAACTACAAATGTTCTCTGTGGGAATTACATGAGAGGAGGGGTTTGCCGGAAAACTCCAACGTTTTCCCACCCCTGAATAACTGTCTCCTCTTTTTTTGTGTCCGTTGCGCTGGGTTTAGGTGTGTCTTTCCTTGCTGAATCGTAGTCCACCCTACCCTCCAACAGTTCAGGGTCTTTAATTGCAGTTTCAAGTAGTTGCAAAAAGTAGGAGTGCAATCCATAATTGTTGGCGTACTCGACTATTACCTTCTATAGATATTTTCATCTCCTTGAACATAGAATGAAGTAAGTCTCCCATACACACTACTGCATTGTCGTCGGTGCCCGCAATATCACTTCCATTGTCTTGGACAACTGTGGCTTTGATTTGCAAAAACGAGTTATAAAGACCCGCGTGTAATGCTCGTTACTCCCTGCCAAGGTAAATTCTATCCAGCCATGAGGATCCAAGTTGTCGGGTCTGATAACGACGTAATCAGATCTCTCTACCAAAACATTTGTAGGCTCCATCGTGAACACATCAAATGCAGGGAGTATGTTGTAGGGAAAACCTTCCAACTGGTAACTCGTTGTACCATTTAGACTAGCTGTTTTTCCCGAGCGATGGCTGCTTGAAGCGGTGTCGCTTAATGAAGTCAAATGTTAACCTCCACTTCCTTCATACATCCTTCATTCGCAAAAATATGAAATGACCTAGTTTGCCTGTACCTCTCTTCTTCCGCGGAGCTCGTTTCTTTCTCCTCTTGACTCTATCTGGACGCGCTGCGCCAAACACATCCTCTCCAACATTATTGTATCTACCTCGAGATACATAGCTTTTTCACTCAGCTCAAATCCAAAGATGTAGGCTAGGTCTTTGGAAAAAATTGACTTTGTATCAGGATCCCTGTCGTTTTGTAAACTTGTGTTGGTCACTTTTTTGTAGGAGATGGCGAACTTTTTGTCCAAATTCATTTCACGCATTTTCTTTCATATAATCTCCCCCAACCCTTTTACACTATGTTGCCATTGCCGATTAGGCTGAATGACTTTTTGCTTTTGCCCTAGACATTTGTTTTGTCCAGATTATCTTACCTTGGTCACGTCTTTCCAATTATTGGGATGGCAGACTATTGCAATATCAGCATAAATGCTAATCAGATATTTTAGTTGTAGAGTAGAAACTGTATAGTCCAATTATATTGACATATCATCAGTGGCGGATTCAGGGGGTAGCCATGTGAGCCATGGCGGCCCCCTTCAGAAGAATAAGTGAAGAAATTTGCTAAGCTTTGCGCCATTTTCTTTTTGTTCCCATAGTAACCGCTCTCGATTGCACGTCCACTAGTGAAGTGCCCATTGATAATTGTCATCATAAAACACCTTGTAAAAGTTGATCAATCAAAGTATGGCCATGGAGAAGCGCAAGGCAGCAACAAGCATTCTAGATTTTCTCATTGCACCTCCAGGGTAATAATTATCTTTTTTTTGTGTTAATAATTAATTGCTAGATAGATAGACAGACAGACAGACATACATACAGGCAGACAGACAGACAGACAGACAGACAGACAGACAGACAGACAGACAGACAGACAGATAGATAGATAGGTAACAACAATAATAATTAATAAATATAATAATAATAATAATTATTATTATAATAATTAACAATTAATATGTCTAATCTATTATTTTCCTGTCTTTCTCTTCAATGCAATAGCAACAATGCATTGTAGTAATGCTTTACTATTTTTGTTATCACTACTAATTTATTAATAAATCATTGAA
Source organism: Cryptosula pallasiana (assembly GCA_945261195.1). Lineage (NCBI taxonomy): Eukaryota > Metazoa > Bryozoa > Gymnolaemata > Cheilostomatida > Cryptosulidae > Cryptosula > Cryptosula pallasiana. The sequence continues at coordinate 32,327,896 of OX183134.1, read as the reverse complement.
TTAATTTATTATTATTATTCCTGTTATTGGTGAATGAATATGCGCACAACACTACTAAAAAGAATCAATTCTACTTCTAAACAACAATTAACTTATTACTGTTACTTACTTTATTATTACTACTTACTACTCCTTCCGCTACCACCACTACTTACTACTGCTGCTGCTACTATACTTACTACTACATACTAAAGCTAAATTATTATTAATTATTACACTTTTTAAAGAGTTATTGTTATTTATCAATGTTCATTATTATTAGTTTATCTAATAGTCTTTTCTTTCGAACAATACTTTATTTTATAAAATTATGACGATCTGTTGGTCTTTTAGTAATTGATAACAATAATAATGACAACTTGTAAGAAGATGCATATAGTGGTAGCAACCGTTCTTCTTTTGTGTAGATATGTGCCCACACGGCCAACTCCTTTCAATGCAACATACATGCTCGCCCATTTTGAATGAAACATACATGTGTGTATGTGTGTCAGAGGGTGTATGTTTCAAAATTACCGATGGTTGATGATGTTGAATAAAGAATAATACATACTATTCTAGCAACCATATTGAAAACACACCACATAATTTATTATGGTTTTGGAGGGGGGTGCCAAAGAGCACAAAAGGGAGCCATCAAAGATTTTTTCGGGGCTTTGCCCCGAACCCCGGCTCGCTCCCCCTTTGTGTTTTTCTGAATCCTCCTCTGCATATCGTAGCAAAATTGATGCCGGGATAGGATTGACCATCCAAGTATAAGTTATATGAGTTGTTATACATAATGTGCATGTATGTAACACTGAGCAAGTGTAGAGTAGAATAGACCATGAAAATGTAGTGGTAGTAGATGGTCTGTTAGCACAAGAGACTTGCTGATGTTAACACTTGCACATACAATCTTAAACTGGCATAAAATGAAGCACTATGTGTAGCAGTATACTGTGTTAGTGACAAATCTATTGAGCGTTGCAAAAAGATAGAATATTGGTGTTAGGACATGACAATTACTACACATGTATACATTATTTGTTATGTGCTATTAACATATTATCACATGGCTATGCTTTATGGAAATGTTACATATTGCTTATTGTAATTTATTATAGCTATGGATTATACTTTGGCTATACCAGCTCTCTGCATATATATGAGTGGGATATCTTTTACCATTTCATTGTATTGTAAACTCAGGTTAGAAAATACACATTCTATGAGAACACAACAATTGGCGACAAGGATAGGATTATTCAGCTGGAGATTTCTTTACTTCTGCATTGTCACTTGACATCTGTTTACTTCTTGATATATTACACTGCTTAAAGGAAGTTGTTTTGAGCAGTGGACATAGTTTGAATTATTACAATCAACATGTCTACTCCTACTGACCAGCTTATTCAACTACTCACTTAGCAGATGGCGCTTCAAAGGGAACAGATGGAGCAGCAGAGAGAGCAGCAGAAGGAGCAAAGGGAACAGATGGAGCAGCAAAGAGAGCAGCAGAAGGAGCAGATGGAACAGATGGAACAGATGGAGCAGCAGAGAGAGCAGCAGCAGGAGCAGATGGAACAACAGAAGAGAAAAAAGCAACAGCTGATGGAACTGCTTACACAGAAAACACAAGCTCAAGCAGGAGGAACAACTCCGAATTTTACTGCTTTTGATCCCAACGTAGAGCTGTGGACAGACTACTTGCTACGCTTCAGGACATTCGTAGGAGCTAATTCTATTACTGAAGAAAGAATACCGCAGATTTTTCTAACCAATCAATCGAAAGTTATCTACAAACAGTTAACAGATTGGTTAGATCAGCAAACTCCTAAGAAAGAAGTCAACAAGCTAACAATGGAGGAAATTGAGGATTACATGATGACTCAATATAATCCAAGAACTTTCATCATCAGAGAAAGATATCGTTACTGGAGCAATATGAAAAGAAATCCAGGAGAAACAATTCAAAAGTTGGCAGCAAGAATCAGGCATGATGCTACAACTTGTGACTTTGCATCTATTACCGACGCGCAGGATGAAGCTTTACGCACTAGATTTATCTGCTCTGTCGGGAATGAAGCAATTTTGAAAACACTTCAAAATTAAAGATGAAGAACTCACTTTTGCCAGAACTATTGACATCGCCATAGAGATGGAAGAAGCGGCAAAGGTAGCAAAAGAAACTGTACATGGGGCAGCAAATCCTGTACAAATAGTAAACAAGAAAAAGACAAATCCAAAGCCTGCAACTAATTCTACTCGGCAGAGCTGCTACAGATGTGGGAAAGATAACCACAAAGCTGTCGAATGTAGATACAGGAATTCGGTTTGCAATTACTGTAAACTTACAGGACACCTGGAAGTCGTCTGCCGAAAAAGCAGAAAGGTGCTAAAACTTTGAAGTTGGTCAAGGCAGTCAAAACACTCGGAACAAATCCACAACTTCAAGTTGATGTCAATTTACAAGGTCATCCAATTACCTTGGAAGTAGACACAAGAGCAGGAGACAACTTCCTGTCTATGGACAACTGGAAGAAAATTGGCAGTCCAGCACTAACAACGACACAAGTATGCTATGAATCAGCAACCAAAGATCGGATTAACATCCTAGGAGTTTGTCTTATCAACACACATCAGGATCCACGTCAACATAAGCAACAATTACAATTTGTCGTGAGCAAAGTACCTAATCTTAACCTTCTTGGAAGGGAGGGTATACGGCAACTTGGCATATCTGTTGACGGATTAGTACATGGAAAACAAATGCAACCGATCAATCAAATTAAACTTGATAGGAATCTACAAGCAGCATGTAAAAGACTTACTTCAGAATTTTCTGATCTCTTTAAACCAGAATTAGGATATCTGAAGGATTTTGAGCTGGAAATACACTTCAAAGACGAGGCCACACCTGTACTCTGCAAAGCCAGACCGGTACCTTTTGCCATTCAAGAGGATCTAGCACAAGCATATGATGCTGGAATTGCAAAAGGAATATGGGAACCAGTTCAGTTCAACACATATGGGACACCAGTTGTACCTATTCGAAAAGCACTGCTGCCAGGACAAACGAAAAGGAAACTTCGTGTATGTGGAGATTACTCTGTAACAGTCAACCCTCAACTGGAAACACACAGACAACCTATTACATTACCAGAAGATTTGATGAGGAAATTGGGAGGAGGACATGGTTTCACCAAAATTGACTTAGCGGATGCATATAATCAGATTACTTTGGCTCCAGAAAGTCAGAGGAGATTAGCTCTCAGCACACACAGAGGAGTTCTACTGCAGAAAAGATTACCATTTGGGATTAGCTCTGCACCAGGATATTTCTAACAAATTATGGAACAACTTACTCGGGATCTTCCAGGAGTAGCTGTTTATCTTGATGATATTCTTGTAAGCGGAGACACAGCTGAAGATCACCTGAGGAATCTTCGTGGAATTCTACAACGACTTCAAGAAAAAGGACTACGATGTAGACTGGAGAAATGTTCATTTGCTCAAGAAACTGTGGATTCCTTGGGACATCGATTATCTAACCAAGGAATAGCGAAAGGAGCTGGAGTAGAAGCATTAAAGAAAATGCCAGCACCGACAAATGTAGCTACACTCAAATCATTTCTGGGATCCATACAGTTTTATCACAAATTTCTTCCAGATCTTTCTACAATAACAGTGCCACTACAACAATTGCTGAAGAAAGGAGAATTGTGGCACTGGAAAAAGGAACAACAAACATCATATTCAAAGCTAAAGGAAATGCTATGTGAGGAGACAGTATTGGCGCACTTCGACCCTTCTCTGGAGATTGGGATTTCTTGTGATGCATCGGAGGTGGGTCTTGGAGCTGTTCTGTTTCACAGATACAAGGATGGAAGTGAAAGACCTGTCTCTCATGCTAGCAAGACACTGACCAGTACTCAGGGAAGATACAGTCAAATACAGAAAGAAGCTCTGGCAATTATATATGCACTCAACAAGTTCCATCAATTTATCTATGGGAGGAAGTTCATCTTGGTAACGGATCACAAACCACTACTAGCACTGTTTGGACCTAACAAAGCTACTCCAGCACTAGCAGCAAACAGACCAACAAGATGGGCACTTACTCTAAATCAATATGACTATACCATTGAGTATAGGAAAACATCTAATCATGGAAATGCAGACGCACTCAGCCCCGCTTACCCATTGGATCTGATGACAAGTTTGATGGGGAGGAAGAAGGTGAAGATGTTGATACCGTCTGTACAATCAAACACATTGGAAGTCAACTGAAACCAACAGATCCTGGGATTCTAAAGAAAGAAACGTCAAAGGATCCTGTACTTAGTACCGTGATGAGATACCTGAAGGATGGATGGCCAAAAGGAAATGACAGCAATGAAGCTGGAACTGTGTCTGATGGCTATTCAATACAAGATTTTAGGAAACTGGAGATGTCATTGTCAGCAGAAAGCGGATGTCTACTTTATGGAACGAGAGTAGTCATTCCTCTCTCTCTTCAGAGACAAGTTCTTCAACTTTTACATCTTGGACATTTTGGCATGCAGAGAATGAAGCAACTCGCAAGAACTGCAGTCTACTGGCCCAGGATGGATCAAGACATCACGGACACTGCTCACAAGTGTACTTCCTGCAATGAGCATCAAAACAAGCCGGATCGGTTACCAAATCACCCTTGGATGATGCCCGAGAAGCCATGGAGCAGAGTACACATTGACCATGCGATGAACTTCATGGGAACCAATTGGTTGGTGTTAGTAGATGCATACACCAAGTACCCCTGTATACATCCTACCACTTCTATATCAACCAAAGTAACAACCGAATTACTCGAGGAGGATTTTGCTCATTTCGGATACCCTCATACTATAGTTTCAGATAATGGAGCAACTTTTACTTCCGAAGAATTTCAGGATTGGTGCAGAAACCGAGGAATCATTCATCTTACTGGTGCACCATACCATCCAGCCACAAACGGAGCTGCAGAAAGGCTGGTTCAATCATTCAAACAAGCTCTCAAGAAGTCTACTCTTTCAGCCAAACCGGCATCACAAGAGTTCTTGATGCAGTATCGAAGGACACCACTGTCTTATGGCTACTCACCTAGTGAACTGTTGAATGGAAGACAGATCAGAACAAAGATCGACACATTACTGCCATCACTTGCTCAATTAGCTCAAGGTAAACAGATGCAGGATAATCGATCTACCAAGACAGTACATCATTACACAGTAGGAACACCATGCTGTGCTCTATACTGTGGACCAAGAAGAGATAAACAGCCTAAATGGGTGGCAGCTGTTGTAGTGAAGGTGTTCGGAAGCAGAAGTGTTAACGCCAGAGTACAGCCCAGAGGACCAACCTGGAAGAGACACTTGGATCAACTCTGTCCTAGGCATACTTCTCCTGAAGATGACGAACCACCGGATGAAATATCCACTACATCACAAAACCCACAACCACAACTATTACCTGCAGCACATGAACCACGACCACCAACAAAACGTCGAAATCCTAGATTACCTGATGGCAACAGGGATAATCCGAGACGCTCAAAGAGGAATAATAATCGCTGAAGTAATAAGGATAACTTCAAGCTAGCAGGGAGGTGTTAGGACATGACAATTACTACACATGTATACATTATTTGTTATGTGCTATTAACATATTATCACATGGCTATGCTTTATGGAAATGTTACATATTGCTTATTGTAATTTATTATAGCTATGGATTATACTTTGGCTATACCAGCTCTCTGCATATATATGAGTGGGATATCTTTTACCATTTCATTGTATTGTAAACTCAGGTTAGAAAATACACATTCTATGAGAACACAACAATTGGTTTGAAAGCTATCGGATTATAACATTAGTGTGTGTACGAGTATTGACAATTAACGAAAAGATGCAGCCACGATTGGTGCATACCGCTACAAATATATATAGCGGAACTACCTCCTATCTAGCTCCGATGATGTCCAGATATTTATACAGTCTCACTGTAAAATAAGAGTTGGTGTTATCGGGAAAGTCTTCGCCATTAAAGTTCAGGGCTAGGCTATCAGCATCAACTTTTCGTTGCCGTATGATAGAGACAGCGAGCGTTCATTCCTTATAAGCTATTCATTCACCCACTCGTTGAACTTCTCTCTTCGTATTCCAACCACTTGACCAGAATCTGTCTTTTACCTCTCCGCATTCTTCTGCCCAATATTTTTTTCGATCATGCAAGTTGTCGATTTTTTTACTATTTTGCAATTCTTTCTAGTAAAATGTTTCTTCAATCCTCTCTTCAGCCAGACCTTTCACCTTGCATACATATGGTTTTTCACGAGTAAGGATGCCGGTGATTAAAAAGACGTCGATAGTCCAAATCAGACAATCGAAGTCCTCTCCCAAAAGCCCCTCTCCAGACTTGCCAACTGTCATGCATTGGGCGTGAAAAATACGCATTTCCTTGTTTCTCACACTCTCACGGGCGCTCAAAAATTTCCCCTGCTGTTGAGGATAAATTTTTTTTTATATTTTCATTATTAATATTGATGAATAATTTTGCTACAAATTTTTATATCGATATTTCCCCATCTTGGATTTTAGTTTTCATAGCAGCTATACTGTGTTTATTTTGATTCCGACAATGCAACTAGTCAAAGCAAACATTGACATAGAAGATGCTGATATCATATGGATGGAGTAGTAGTATACATACAATAAAGTAACTACATGATTCAGATTGGAAAAATAAAAGAAGAGAAAATTATAACAGCTCTTAATTGACCACTTTTATACTTGTTCTGTGATGGGAAATGTTATAAAACCCACATAGTCAGGTCAGGTTGCCAGAATCCATAGTATAAAAAACAACGATCCACATAACAAGGAGCAGTAGAAGCAAACACGAAAATACTACTAATAATAAACACATCATTTCAATACTTTTTTTACATTCTTAAAGATAGCTAGTCAAAACTGAATTTTAGCACTCCATTGCTGTGTTATTGCTGATGTCAATTCATTTTACTATTAAAGCTGTCATGTCAGATTCATTCATTTATTAATTAGTACGTACTGTAATGGAATTGCACAGGGCTGCAATCATCAGCCGGTGCTACTAATGTACTTTAATCATCCTATATATCCAAGAGCCTATACTAGAAGGAGCTATGCTTGACTAAGCAAGAGTGCGGCTGAGCTACACTTCACTACAGCAAGCGCAGGAAGGATTTTCCGCTTCTTTATTTATTTATAACTTTGACACTTGTGCCATGTGCAATTGTTTTTATTATATTAGCCAATCACATATTTTTATGCTTGTATGATTTTGCTTACCCTTTATATAGAGTTGCATGCAGCCCAGCAGGGTAGATACAATTAGGAGATATGATTAGATACTCTTAGTGGACAGAGCTCGTGTCTCAACTAGTATTGCCTAGTATTTGTTCGTGTGTCTCAGCTAGCGTTTAAGGCTAGCCAGCACCAGTCCTACAGCTGGGCAATCGTTGGAACTACCAAGAAGAATACCTTGGAAGGCGTCAGAGAAGAAACGCTTAGGATTCAAGTAGTAACGACCAGCCAAGAAGGCTAAACTACCAGAAAGATTGGACATTATTCAGTACATATTTGGAGACCTACCGTTCTTTGCACTCATATTTAGTGTTACAGTTTTGTGCAGAGGTGGGAATAAGTCGGACTAAGTCAAGTCATCTTAGAGTCAAGTCAAGTCATAGGTCATAACTTGACTTGACTTAGTTGAGCAGTGACTTGACTTGACTCTGACTTGATGCCTCATCTGACTCGACTCGACTTGACTCGAAAAGTTTCATGACTTGACTTGACTCGACTTCATAATACAGATGACTTTATTACAGTCATCATCAAGTCATTTGGAGTCAATCTCGCAGAGTTGTCTGCTCCTACCACAATTTCCTAAATTAACAGAATACCCGTGTGTCATTGCTGTTTGTATTTCCTGTTTGGTTATCGGAACCAGAGGTGTTATTTAGTGCACAACCCAGCTAATAGTTAGCCAACTGTATGCTTGCTGGAGTATGGTGATCAGAAAATTACATTAGGCCTTCCATTCAAATGTTTTATACCAGAAAAAAAGATAGAATAATTGATGATTTTCTACCGTTTAAAAATATAAGAAGACAAGAAGAAGGTGCATATGCAGAATACTGTTTGTTTTGTCAACTAGAAATGTACTAAAAATAATTAGTGCACTCTGATTACGAAAGTTTGTGAAATGGGGAAGACTTTTTTTTCAGTAGGGTTGTTGTTTTTAATGCGACTCGTCAACTGCATATAGGTCAAATTCTCTGCTGGAAAAAAAAGTTGATTGCAACTTGTAAAATTCCTAATTTTTCCTGACTTTATTAAACATGTGTTGCAAAATTTATTGCACAACTTTACTGCAGAGATTTTTTTGACAGAAAATGAAAAAGAACAAGTAATTTTACAAAATTAAGTTACTAAAATAAAATGGTGACCTTTTTTTCAAGTAGGGGGGGAGGAAAAACAACTGCCATGCAAAGAATAGGGTTAAACCATTTAACTCATTGTGAAGTGTCTACTGCTTGAACTGTGAACAGAATATTTTATTGGCTGCAACATTCTACTGGTTCTGGCTTTCCATAAGTACAAATGCTATACTGCCAGACTATTGTTCTGAACCACTGATTTACCATTGCCAATATTTTTGTCATCTGTTGCTGTTAGGGAAATCATTCAATAAAAATCGTCTGATTTCTGTGAAAGTTTTGTATTAGTCATCTATTGGACATCTAAATTACCCCCTCTGAAATCTGCCGATTTACGATGATGTCTTTGATAATGCTATATGACCAATAGACTCTGAGATATTCAAGTGACTTGATATTTGACTTGTAAGCCATTTGAGTCAGACTTGACTTGACTTAAAATTTTTCATTACTCAACTCGACTTGACTCAACAATGTTTGTGACTTTACTTGACTTGACTCAGCTGAACCTCAGAATGGCTGCGACTTGACTTGACTCGACTCACAAAAATCATGACTTGACTTGACTCGACTTTAAAGTCATTTTCTCCCACCCCTGGTTTTGTGTGTTCGTGTTTCAGTGGCAAGTGTAATAAAATAATGCTACCCTGTTCAATTTGTGAAACCCGTTTGGCCGGTTGCCGAACTCAATCGTGTCTGCTAGTTAGCAGCATTCAATACTCTCCGTATCAGAGAGACCACACTGCCTTGTCACTCTGTAGCCATCGCTACCACAAATTACAGAGTAAGCCAGTAGAATAAGCACTCTTGCAGTACCAGTAACCGTATTCCTCCTCTAACACGGGGAAAACCGTTACAGTACTACTACTTCTTATTATTCCTATAATATTCAATTAGTTATAAGTTATTATGATTATCATCACTAACTAATTACTACTATTATTGTTGTTATTATTATTTATTACTACTGTTCTATCATTAATAATAATTGATAATAATAAATATTTGTTACTGATAACAATTTTACTATCAATTATCATTATTATTGAATAAATAGTTATTAAAGATGAGGAACGTATTGTGAAGGACGCCATAAGCGTAGCCCTAGCGCTACTCACCTTGACATTCTACTGCATAGATTTATTCTACCTTACCTTACATATTGTTCTATGTGTCTTCGGAATTATCTTACCTTACATATCATTCTATGTTTACTTGTTCTATGTCTCGGCTCCACCCAATTATTATCGATGGGTGGAACCATTCTTTTGTTCTATGCCAGCTTCACCCAATTACTGTCGATGGGTGTAACCACTCTTTTATCTATTTTACCCAAGGAGGTGCTACTGAGATAGACTAGTCAATCATTACTAAATAAGGCGTGTATTAACATTACATCTTATACCTTTCCTTTGTGTGATAGTTTATTATAAAATGTCTTGTCTTGATACAATAAATCAGAGTTACCCTGCACACACTCAGAAGTCACTTTGTCTAACAAAATACTTCACAGCGCACTATACCACACATTGCAATACGCTATCCACTATAGCCTGCTATAACGATACATTCTTGCACAAGTAGTATAGCAATCAGACAACACACTAGCCAGGCTGTTCGGCCCTCCCTAACATTGTTCGGCCTCGGCTGTAGAGAGCATTAGTGAGACTGGCCGGCTCAGCTAACAGTCAGTAATGACTAGTCACTGAGTCAGCAGAAGGTCGTAGCTGTGCCACTACTTAAGCAGAGCCTACAATTGGTAACGGGAGGACGTACAGGTGTCAAGGCCAAGCTACCACAGAGTGAAATCCTGTACAGTATTACTACATATTATCAATGTTATTCGTTGCTGCTCTTTTGTTACCAAGTCCAACATTCTTTAACATAACTTGTTTTTATTATCAATGGGAGCAGTGGTGAAGTATTTTTGTTGCTGCTATATATTGAAATTATGAGTTAATCATCATTTTAACTGCACGCTGTGTGTTATAATAATTTTTAGCTAATTTAGTTTTCATGAGATTAGTTATTATCAAAAGCCTTATAGCTGTTGTGCTTTCAAGTTTACATTAGTGTTATCTTTTTTTCTCATGAGAATAGCCATCCACAAACTTTTGCTCTCCATCCACCATATGACGAACTCCATTCACCATCTCCTGCTCTGCATAAACCGTAACCACTTATCCATCCATTTTACCCCGCTTTTTGTCTACCTCCTACTGTCCATCTACTATTTTCTGCCCTATATCCTCATCTCCTTTCTCTCCGCCCATCACCTCTTGCTCTCCATCCATCATCTGCCGCTCTGCATCCACCATATCCCACTCTCCATAAAACATCTCCTGGTCTCCATCCATCATCTGCTCTGCATCTACCATATCATATTCCGCATTCACTATATCATACTCCCTATTTACCATGTCCTAGTATCAATCTACCTCCACCTACTTTCCATTCGCCATCTCCTTCTCTCCATCCACCCTCTTCTGCTCTCCATCCACAATCCACTGCTCTTCATTTACCATATCCGACTGTCTATCCACCAGGGTTAATGGTAGCAGCACACATCGCTTTTTATAAAATATTTTTTTGTAAACACCTTACAGGCAACACAGTTGCGTCCCAATTACCATGTTCATTCAAAGTCCAAACCAATGAGATGCGTAAACTGCTGTTCTGCTACTTGGTGTCAGGATAGTTGACAAGCATTCACATTTGTGGGTATAGCGGAAAGCTCTGAGTAACAGGCTTGAGACCTGTGGCTGGGTGTAAGCTCTGCAAGGCACTATGCTGCTCGATGTATGTCTTTGTAGTAAATGGGTTAAATGTTTCATAGTAGTTATTGATAGTAACTGCTCTTCCTCAGGCTATTAATGGGGTGTTTACTTTCTATCACTGTAATTAATCATGTATTGGATACCATACCATAGACTCCTAATTTCTACTTCATATGTAAAAACTCTTCAGGAATATTTTTGGACTTTCTTAAAACCTCCCGTCAAAATCTGGAACAATATAACAAAAGAAATATCAGTATGCTGGTATTTGTACAGTGCAATTATATTCAAAAAACTTGGCAAGATTTTTTCTGTCACAACTTCTGCACTTTTCGATAAGCTGGTGTGACTGTAGCAGCCAGTCAAAAATGCAGTGACTCACTCCGGCTCCGGATTCAGATAGTTCGTTCAATCCGCAGACAACCAAGTGGTCAAAAAGTTTTTGTTTTGGATTCACCATTTATTGTGGTTCCAGAGTTATAGTCTGAGCTAGCATCACTTAAATCTGTACTTTTCTATGGTTTAACTGTCAATTCATAAGAGAAAATTCGAAGAGTAGCCCATAGGCTCAGCAAAAAATTTAAAATTGCAGTTCTAACGAATTATTATCAGTAAAACTTGGAAAAGAAACGTAGATAAGAGTAAATATAAGTAGCTTTTGCCAGGGCAAATGAGTGAGATGACGCTACAAGACGTACTTGTACCAAAAAAGTCTGTTGCCAATCACACTATAGTGTTAAAGCAGAACGCTCAATCAAGTCTATCCCTTTTTTTACTAACAATGACAAGTGATAATCAGCCAGCAATCTTCATGCACTACGGGGAGTCTCTGCATTTTGATGAATGGTTAATGCAGCAGCAATTGATCATCCACTCGAAATGTTCACTACTTGGTCCATTGTAGTCTTCTAATATACTCCACTTGACAATTGCCATTATACCAGTGAAATTAAGAACGCTTTGTCTGTCTTTCCGAGGTGTTGTACACTTAATTGAATGCTTTAGCCTCCAATCTCCTTTTTCGGGATGTTTGCACGATCCGGACTGGGTATTTTTTAACCCAGTTTGCCCACCAAACCAATGGCTTTTGCCTTCCTGTGACCTGATTGCACATTCAGCTGGTCACCAACATGTAAGGGTTTTGTTCCATTTAGAAGCCAACCAGCCTGTGACCCAGTCAACAGCAATCACTTTGTTCTGTTAGAGTGGGTTAGCTACCACGATGCAACCAGCAATCTGATTTCTATCCCGGTCAGCTATGGGTATACCAACCTTGATTATTTTTACAAGCCTTGTCTGTTTACCAGCGTTAAAGTGTATAGATTTGCATAAGCCATTTCTCGTTAGCCAGGTGTGCATTCTTATTTAGCAACAATTGTTTTTTACATAACGATTCAACTAGACAGTTCACAAGGATCAACTCAACTCAGGATTTTAGCCACAGTGAGCAAAGTCTGCACACACAAACTTTAGACAGACTTTTCTCCCAACGTTTTTGCTCTATTGCAGTTCGTACTGGTCAATTAGGTGCAACCCAGAGTGTTTGCATTGTATTGATGGGACAACACTGGAAAATGTATTTCTTGGACTATAGTGACATAATGTTGAATCTCAGAAATTCTGAGGTATTTTTCCATTAATGATAAGGAATGGGTGGGGAAGGGGGGGGGGGGGGTTCTGCAAGTAATTGACTAGCAACTTTTCGCACACATACTGCTACTCTAGTAGGTTTTCATTTTCACATCAATGTTTTAACGTTTACATGCTTCAAACTAAGTCTACATAACAGAATGGCACATAATACACATGCGAAACAAAAATCTTATGCATTTGTACTTTCCTTATACAATCTTACTGCACAAAATCTCTATACTTATATGCCACAGTCTCATATGTAAAGTGTAAAACAATTGATGTTTTAGCTATAAAACAGAACAGAATCTAAAGACGTTGTACATAAACAAACAGAAAGTCCCTGCCGCTTTAGAGAAATATATTACTGGGTAAGTGCTTTTTTTGGAACGATAAATTCTTATTTCCGCCGCAATGTATGTAAACTGGACACTGAAGCTCAAAATGTTGACTGAAGCTCGTTTAAAGTTGTTATAAAACCAAAGTTACCTACATAAATTAAAAATCAAAATTTTGGAAGAGTATTTTAAAGAATAGAACATTTAGGTGATTGCACCAATAATTGATCAGCACAATCAAAGTTAAGGTTTTCACAACGAAGATTAGCCTATTTATTGTGCCCGGAAATTTATACCTAATTTTTCTACAAACCAAATTAGCCAAGACCAGAATTAGGTTCGGTGGCAGGTGAGAACTTGCAAAGTTAATGAAGTTGAAAAGCATGTTTGCAAATTGCATTTCCTGTTTCATCAAAGTTGGCCGTACTGTGTGATTCAAACAGCGAAAAATGCATGGAGAAAGAAGAACAATAATTTTGGTACTATGCATCATTTGTATAGTGAACAGCTACCACTCTCTGAGGTGAGCTCATATCATCTTGTTGATGTACCAAGCAAGGAAGCACTTCACCAGTTGCTGTCAAGTCAGCTTCCAGAAATCGATGCTGATGACAGAAATGATTCCAGCAAAAGACGCAAGATATTGGAGTTTGTTGGAAACAAAAGGCGCATCCGCTTTGATGTGAACGATTTACCATTCTACAAGTTTAGGGAAGACTATGAGCAGTGGAAACAGCTTGAACTATTGAAACACAGTCAGGTAGGTCAACAACTGCATAGCTGTTTTTATAATTGAGATGTTTTTTGTTGATTTCTGGGAACCCTTGATGAAGAAAATCGAAAGTAAAAATCAAAGAGAATGTTGGCAAACTACTTCATAAGACAAAAATAGTACCAGTGGATTCGCGTTGTTGTAGTTGAGCATCCATTTCATTTGATATATCTCAGGTAGATGCTTCTATGAATGGGTCTCTAACTCAAAGTAAACAATACATACTATTTTGGCTACAAAGAAACCATCTATTATAATGGATCCTGCATCAGCTAGATCCTTGGTTTATTTTGCTACACTGATTCTCCTTGGTGAATTCATCTTCTCCGCTTAGAATTCACGCCTTACATTGATACCAAGTCAAAACAACAAAAATACTCCCGAAAGCAGGACTAAGTAGTCAGTATAAAATTTAACTTTCAACTTATAGCTAAAGTTTTTTAAGCTTTGCAGTTTGAAATCCAAGTAGCAGCAAACAAAATTTGGCAAATCCAAGACAGAAAGCACATCATGTATCGACTAGGCAGATTACTTTGATATACCATTGAATAGTAACGCAAATATCACGGTAAAAATTGAATGATCTTATGGAAAGAACAGGTCAAAATCAAAACAAGAAGTAATGAGAAACTCTGCAGTTAAAGCTGAACTTTTGCTGATTCTGTATGCACTGTACTGATTGTAGTTGTCCTTCCTTTCGTGTCAAGGAGTACTAAATTTTCTCTGCCAAATAACTAAAAATAATCATAACCAACCCAACATTTTTTTTCATCATATTTTCAAATAATTGTTCATCCGTCTTCCTAAGTATGTGAGTTTTTTCATCATATAATGCTTAATTCATATTTGATGCAAATCTGACATATTTTTTTCATTACAAAGAGGCTCAAAATAATTATAATTTGATCTTTTGATAATAATTGATTTTAATGTAACTTTTTTAACTGTTCTATTGTTTTAGTTTTTGAAATATCCATGATATAACTTAACATGCCAATGTCAGTGTGTGTGTGCGTGTGTGCATTTGTCTATAAGTAAACTTATCAACAATTAAATTAAAATGATGACTAAATTAAAACACCTCCAACAATCTAAAAACATTTGCAAGCCTAATTTTTATGTTCTCAAAAATTTTATGCACATTGACTATTCTTGGGCCGCCCTTCTTCTATGCGAATGAGCCCAAGTTTTGCAACTTCATTTTACGGTCTTGTGGAAGCTGTTGCATGTTGATAAAAATTTTGTTCCAGTTGGCAACAATTGCTCTTACGCTGTAGACTGAATTCACCAGAGCACGACTCTACTAAAAGTTTTTAGGCCAAAAAACCGGTTAAACCATATGTATTAAATTTTCATTCCATCAAAAATTTAATACATAACACCTTTAAGCACCTGCTTTCTGCTACTTTGCCCTCAGGTACTCCTCCACATCTTTTCTTCTCTTTATATGATGATGGCTTAGTCAAGAAATATCTTCTTATAAAGCCATTCTTCCAATTTGTTGGCCTTTACTCATGGTCTAATCTACTAACCAGTGTTAGATTTCAGATATTTTTCACCTCGTCACAAGTAATGGTGAAAATTGGGATTTACACACACAGATTTTTTTTTGGTTTGAAGTTTTTATGGTTTGTTCTCCTCAATCATTTCAAGCAACTATTTGGCCGATACCGCAGCACAGAGGAAGGCATTTACCAAAGATCTTTTTTATTAGGTCTAAAGTTTTTTATCAAACTTACATCTAAAGCTTGTGGATTTGAGAGAAGAAGACAGTGTGCCTAATAATGTATTAAAAATGAAAGTATATATGGAAATAAAAGTGAGCTATCAGGCGCCACACAACTTACAACTTTGTATTTGTCCTCTTTGACTGTTGAAGCTTAATATGAATCGGTGAATTGCTAGGTTTCAAGCAAAGGTTTTTAGAAACAATGATTGGGCAGGTGAAAATAAATTAATGCAGAGCACAATGTACATGGAAGGATCAACAGGGTGTATTACTGACATTAAATTTTTTGAACAATTTAAATATGTATGTAGCTTGTGAGTTTCTAGGTTTTTTCTTGAATTTTCACTTTTTATGCAAAAACTAATATGTTCTTGATCAATCAGAGGGTTCTTTTTTTACAGGAAAGACTTGGTGAAAAACTCAAGATGCTTGTCATGTCTTCAGTTAATCTCAGTAACAAGTCTCTCGATAACGAAATCCAAGAACTAGAGAAGATCTTTAACAACCTGTCAGCGATGCTGAATTATGACCCAAACATGGCATTATGTAAGCTCATCAAGCAGCTGTGCATCAAGTATCCAAGCTTTCTGGGGAATGACACCAGTCAAGCAAGAACAGAGGTTAAAGTGAAGCATGTCCTCCACATATGGCTTCTGCTCAAATACTATCAAGCAGATGTACTCATGGAGCAACATAAACTGAAGGTAAATCTATTGAACAAACTGTGCTTGATGTTACGCAAGTGAAAAACTAAAAAAACTGGTTCTATATGCTATTTATATACGACATACTTGATTTATGAGGAGATTAAGTTTATATTTTAGTTCCTGCAAACACTTTTGGATATAATTATTCTGTAACGATTCATTTTTTTTGAAAATCTGAGATTTGCAGCAACAAACTTTCATTTTTGAAGAAACTTTTGCTCAACACTTTCTTAGTGCTTATGCTTCATTGATTACCCACTCTAGCATATTTACCATGATTCAGTACTGTGAAGGTTGTTGTTGGCTGATAGTTGATGTTTCATCCACACTTATCACCTGGCTGTAATCCTCCATAACGCTTGTCTCCCACTGCACCTTCCACCAACCCCAAAACTCTTCACTATCTCATTTTTAGAAAAAACTATCCTGGTTATTCCTATGTAAAGCAATTGAACAAATTATTTACTGTTAGGATCCCTAACTTATGATGACTTCCTATCCACCTTTTGCTCTCTCCATGCACAGATACACCATGCAAGATGTAACAATACACCTCAGTAAAAGTTCAGTCTTCTGTTCAGAGGAGCTGTGGTCCTCATTCTACTGATATGTAAAGCAGTAAAAGGCACTGAATCACGTGTATATTCTTGGATAACTCTATGCTATTGGGACAGTACATATTAAGTGTAGATGTTCCCCTGTAACCCTGCCCTTTACCCCATAACCCTTAGAAGAGACAGCGAGCATTGGCCATAACCACCAGTTGACTTTTTTGCACTATTGTCATTGAGTGGTAAATTTTGACAACACAGCAACTTTTTTTCTTGGACGAGCGTTCTTATAGACCACTGACCAATAGCCCTGGCAATCACAGTAGAATGACCATTCAGAGGGTTGACTGAAGAGATTATGTTGTCCGACCCATTCAGCTGACTGCTTTTACAACTATGCCCAAATGAGTTTGGTTGATTGAAACGTAATTAAAACCAACAAATTACACAATTACACAGAAGCAGCAGAATTTCATTGAATCACTGATTTTACCTAAAACAACCACAGATACTACTCACGTTTAACACTTAGTATCAGAAGCAGATTATGCTTTTGCCAGAATATGAAAGTACTGTTTCAGAGCTCCAGTGTTACAATTGAAAGCTATTTATTTACTTTTAATAGAACCCATTTGATGACATCCATGATGAGTACATGAGCGCAGAGTTGGATGATCCGCAAGTTATTGTCGACGAATGTTTTGCTCCTAAAGAAGGGAAGACTAAGGTGTACCTGCAGCACCTTTTTGACTTCATTGTTTTACGACTGAACAAAGGTGCTGCCAGTGATTTTGCCAACAAAGAGGATGGTTCAATGAAGTAAGTAGTTGTTAGCTTAAGTTTTAGGCCAAAATTGGAGGCATATGTATATTTTGCTTGGAATATGCTGTGCGTTTTTTATTAGGAGTTGCATGCCCCATTGTTATCTTGGCAACTTTTAAATGGATTTCATTGGATGATTGGTTTAGTGGTTGGGGTTTTTTGTGCTGGTTTGTTGGCCTAAATTAAAGGGACAGCTTCGGCGACCAAATGGTTGCCGGTGCAGAGATTTTAGTATTCATAAATTACACTATTTGGCCCATAGCTTGATCAGCTTTGTTTTGCTTTGAACTGTTTATTTGACCTCAGTTTATTTTCGGCTCTTCTTATTATTGATTTTTTTTATTATTTGTTAATAATTATTTTGAAGCTAGCACCAACAAAGACGGGTTTAAAACTTACAAAAAAAATTATTATTACAATTTGTATCATATTATTTTCACCATAATTATTAATTATTCTCAGGAGTTATTGTTGATCTGATTATACTTATCCCATTATTAGTCTATGTAATATTTTTTATTGCCCATACAATACAAAGCACAGAAGTTTTTTTGCTTTGTGGTTCTTCATATCCATTACCAACAATAACTCCTGACAATTTAATTATTATGGTGGGAATAATAATAATAATAACAATAATATATTAAGTATTATTATACAAAAAAATAAATAGAAAAATATTGCAGATTGTTACGGAGAGCAAGAATTGCACAACACATCGAAATAAATTTTTTTGGTTGATAGCATCATGCAAATAAAATGGTACAATTTTTGATCGATGAAACTGATTAAAAGTTCTGTAAAAATCTTGTAGGCTAGATGATGCACTGAAGCATTTCGTGAGATTTCCAAATCCTTCAACAGTAATTGAGGAAAACTGGGTAAAGCTTCCAGACAATGTTTTGGTGAAGCACGCAGCTTGTTTATGGCCTATCATCTGGCAGAGATTCAACCCAGCACAAATCACTGAATGATGCTCATCGACAAAGCTTGTTGGATGGAACTATAACCTTATTCCGCTAATTAATCAAAATTGAACCAAAACAAAGCGTTAGTTTATTAATCCAACGAAATTCAGAGACTCTTTGAATTTGTCAGAAATACATTGGCCAGCTAGAGTTTGTGTGAGTGTTTGTGTGACCAATACTTAGCCAGTTAGATATGCGTGACAGTTCTATATTTTATTTTCTGTAGTTGCACTGATTAGTATTATGAATAGAATGCACTGTTTGATTAATAAATGATTGTAATACTTAAACAGCTCATTATCTAAATTACTTTGGTGTTCATCCTCATTATCTGGTCGTAAAATGAGAAGTTACATTTTAATAAGGTGATAAACTAAAAAACAAGATTGACGCCATTGGTGAGAAGTGCAACTGTTGCATGTCTATGAGCTCGAATTTGATCATTTTGTATGGTCAGCAAACTCAAAATTATCCAAATAGCTCCATGTACTTGTTACCTCACAATCACTTTAAGTTTTGAATCTAAGTCATTTACTGTCGCGCAATGTACTAGTCTGAAGTAGACATAAACTAACTAAACATACGCAATATCGATAAAATTCGGAATGAAGAGCTTGCAGTAGGTATTGTAAAAAACTTTTGTGGTGTAAGCCTTTACCGGCAACTGCAAGAGAGAGGTTAACCGTGTAGAAAGGTCCAACAGCTTAACAAGCTTGTCTTATCAACTACGCACAATGACATGCGGTAGCAACTGAGACACCAGTACCGGGTGGGGAGAGCTACCAGAGTGGTAGTGACGGCTCCTATTCTTGATTATCTGTGTACAACGCTATACACTGAGTTCCACCGAACACAGGAGAACAAACTAGTAAGCCGGCAACCTGCCAAACTTAATAAGAGCAGATAAAGTTATAAACATTTTATTGCTTGTAAGACACAAAAGCTTGCAGGAATAGTTTCCTTCACAAACGCACAAACAGATCTGCCCACTGGGTGAAAAATCTCATTATTTATAAGGAAGCTCGCAGTTGAAATCACAGTTGAAAATGCTAAAACACAAGTTCACCCTAAAGAATAAAAGTGACATTTGTGGTAGATTTTGGTGAAAGGTAATAGTGAACAGGGCGTTAGCTACACCATTTCTCCACTCTATGCGCTGGCAATGCACCTACAGCCATCGGTATGATGCTGTGCCGGTAGCAAAGCCATACTGTGCCGGTAGCACAGTACACAGGGCCGATACCAGGCCGGCAGTGACCTCTACAGGGTTGGTAGTGACCTCTGCAGGGCCGGTATGCTGACACAGCGCCGGTATAAGATGGCTGCCATAACTGAGGAACTTCAAAACTAGCTAGGACTTACCACCAAGCCAGGAACTGACGTTACCTACCTTAACATCTGCGGTAATCAGGACCACAAGCTATCTAGAGCCTTGGGACCCTATAGGACAGCCTGGTTGGCCAGCAGGAGACAGGACCACCCTTAGCCACTGGGCACCTCCCTTATTTAACCTTATTGCATTGTTTGATTGGTTCCGTATTTATATAAATGATTGTATTGGCTGGTTCACTTCCTGTGCTCTAGCTGTTATGTTTTTCATACCTGTGATCTGTCCTATAAAAGGAGAGACATTTTATATATCCATTGCATTCATTCTCATGTCTTGCCACAAACGCCTTAGAGGAACAATTACCCTCAGGACTTTGTCATTGAGAATATAGCCACTAATACAAGCACTACGCTGTATTGTTTGTCTGAGCCATGGGCTCTTGCTATACCGGGTAATTCGGTTACCCTGAACACAGTTGTCACTGTCATTCAGCATAGTGTCCGCTCTGGAGAGAGGTACAATACTCGAGACTAGTGGATGTCCGTGGTAAACAGACCGGAATCAATTATAATATATACATGCACAGGTTGGCACACTACAAGTCAACTAGCCTCCAGTATTCGAATAACATGACATCATTGAGAGTTTCCGTATGTGTGTACACAACAACAGTTCACAAGAGTACAGTCGACGTCGACAAGCTACTCGGCTCTGGACTCATTTTCTTCCGCAGCTCACTGCTGCAACTCAAGTGCTATCAACAAGACCAGCATGAGCTTGCCCAGCTAGCGCCTTCCCAGAGTCCACTGCATGCGAGCAACACACTAGTGGTTGCATTGCTCACTGGTCGTATCTGCTTACTCGGGTAAATTAATCTAACGGCCACACTACGAAGTCCACTACAGTGAGACCAATGAAGTTAATAAAACTGTCTAGAAACCTCATCCATACATATTATCAAAGGAGGGATTGCCTCTGAGAAATAGAGACTCGTCTCATCAATGCTCTCACTAACAACAAGCCACTGCTTCTGCTTTGCTTTCAGTACGCAGTCACCATAATATGTCCCCGACTCCGTACAGAAATACAGTGTTGGTAATGACTCATGCAGTTCCAGACTTTACCACTGCAAATTTTGAGCTGCTTTACCCAGGAACAGGCATATTGATCAAGGATGGATGCCACAGCCAAATATGCTAAAAATTGCCTCAGCCCTTCAAAACACTGTATCCAAGATGTGTCTACCATCCAACCTTAAATTATATGGGTCTTAAACTGAAGAAAACCCTACAGCATACCAGGAGATGTGAAAGCAACACACAAGCGATGTTTACTTAAGAACTCGGTCCATTTGCCACTAGGCTCTAATACTATTTAATTTTATGCATTACCTTGTTGTTTGTCAGTATAGAAGAAGGTAACCCTTCTCCTATTTGCGTGCACGCAAATAGGAGAAGCGTTACCTTCTTCTATTCGCATTATAGAATTGATGCTGGAGGGATTCCATACATATTTATAGTTCATTTCAATATTACCATTTTTTTAACCGATAATATCCTATCAATAAATGCTATTTCATTGCATACAGTAAAATTTATAATATACTTTATTACATTTATTTACCATTAACCAAATAATGTAATACTTCTTATATAATAAATATATACAATCATACATCATTGCATTTTTACATAATGTAGACATGAATATAGATACGGGCATGCATAAATGAATATGATCATGTACATAAATAAATATGCACATAAACGGATATGAATGTGAATGGAAGAAAAGCTTAGATTTTCGTGTGTTAATAGTACTATACCAATAACTATACCTATAATCTGATAGTTAAAAACACTAAAAGAATATTATATGTACATGGGCATGTACATATATGGACATGAATATGGACATGAATATGGACATGGACATGCATATGGACATGTACTCAAAAGAAACAAGACGAACAATAAAACTTGGTGAGTGATTACTCTTTTCTATTTAATGTAAATTAGCCAATGTAACTATTACTGAGAAAGAGAAAAATAAAAACACCTCAACAAAATTTAGATGCCATAAAGTATTAAATAACAGCATTATATCAATGGGGTAAAAAATTGCATATATTACTACTACTGTATATAATTCAGTTGTCAGAAAATTAAATCAAAGAAAGTCATTCTACCATTTTAAGCTGCGATTTAAGGAAAGTAATGTGCCATTTGTATTTAAACAACGGCCAGTAGACTCCTCAGATGTGAGATATTGCAGCAAATGTTGAAAGGAACTCTTAGTGCAAAACAAACAAGATCTATGTATAGCAGCGCTGTTTGATGTCAGAAGTTCAACGTCCCAGTTTCATATAGATAGTTTTGAAAGAATAACTATGTGTTTTCCAGGTGTACCAGCTGGCTCCAGTAGCAGTGGCTGTTACTGCACCTCCTTCGTACCAAATACCATTAAGGTTGCATCTGTGGCAGGAGTTATAACACCATCCACCTGTGCGTAATAGACTTTTTTGTGATATTACATTATAAAGAAGGTAGTTAGTTAGGCATCAAAGTCTACCAAATGCTACCACATGCATAATTTTGTAACTGAGCAATCAAAATAACTTCTAGAATGTAATGATTTTGTACCAGAATAAAAAACTTTGAAGCATATTGAAACACATTTGTTTAGTACATATTACTCGTTGAATCAAAGTACCTTTATACGACATAGCGCAGTTTTGAGAGTGTTGATCATTATCATTGTCTTTTGTCGAAAACTTTTGTCCATTTAGATTGTGGGTACTAACCATCCATGAGTCCCCAGCATCACCACTGTATCCACTGATCTGTAACCAGTTGTATATTTTCAAAAGTTACCACACGCTGGCGACACGAAATATGATAGTTACAACACCATAATTGAGTGCTGTAAAGAAGAGTAATTCTCTCAGACAACTTAGTTTTTTCTACACATTATCCATCAAATGTTTCTGTAATCTGGTTGAAAAGAAGCATTTGATGCTGCACAGTTTATCAGAATTTTCTTCCTGTCAGGGCCTAAGACTGGCCTCCTGTTCACACTTTGAATTTAATGACACTTGCAAAACTTTAAATTGCATCATTTGAGAAGTTCGATTATGCCAGAATTGGTACCCAGGCATGACTCGTTGTGTATTGCAATTTTAACCAAACGTGCAATAAAGTAATGCAGAATTCAATACTTTCATGCCAGTGTGCACTACCTGGGTCTGTGCAAAGGCCTATCAAGTGAGTGAAATCTTTTAAATGCTAGCTTAAGACTTTATTTTTTTTAAGCTTCTACTTGAAGTTTACTAGCTCTGTTTGCTTGTGAGTTCTTGTAATCGTGGTATGGTATGCTGGGTGACTGATATTTGCGACAAAATTGTTAAAGGCTGTAAGGAAATGTTTTTTTAGAAACAGATCACTTTATTATAAGTTAAACCTACAGACTTTGTACTCTTTAGAGTAAACTTTGGTGCAGAAGAACAAATTTGAATACCATAAACTTTAAGTTCCCCTTCCATCGTCATTGCCAAAAAAACCTGTATGATAACGAGATGAATTGATGATGTATAGAAGATGCTAACCACTGAATGACCTATCGCAGTCAATAGTCACATACAGAATGTAGGTTTATTTTTAGCTGCTAAATCAGCTTCTAACATGTTTTCAACAGGGTTGATAATAATGCCCACATAGATACGAGAGCCGGAACTTTGTTTCTTGAGCTTAATTTTAGAAATTTGGAGATTAGCATTCCGGTGTGATCTAAAGAACCTACCCTGTCATATGAAGGTCATTTTCAAGACAGTTTGTGGTCTCTAACAATATTGATTAAACTCAGGACCTAAAACACTAAACCGCCTGTGAGCAACAAATCTCACTTCGGTTTGTGATAAAATAATATTGTTGAGGATTTTTACCAATCTCTATCAAACACTACTGGAGAGGGAAAGCGCTGACAGCAGTACAAGACTGCTGCCTGTCACAATACTGCTTCGCATTGTTAGAACACACAACCTGAGTTGTACCGAGTCGAATCTCACCAGTAAATAGCACTGCTAAAGGCAGTAGCCACTCTACTGTCAATCAAGAGTGTTAAGAAGTAACACTGGGCTATTCGATTTAGTTTGGAATTATTAGCAAAACAGCCAGTGTGTGATAAATTTGCCGATAAACAACTGCACAACACTAGATCGCAAACAGTTTTGCTCAAACAATGCCACATAGGTAAATTTATAAAGAGGGATATGTAAATAAAGCAGTTGAAAGCACAGAAATATGATTGGTTACACACAAACAGGCTGAAAAGAGAGGGTTAAAAATATAAATCACTTTAGCAGTCATAGTAACCAGTCAGAATTGGTTCGTGTTTAAATCATCTAATCAAAAGAGAGTGTCTGCCGTTAGGGAAAGGGTAGTTCCCTAAAGTTTCTTCTTCGTGCCAACCACCTTACTGGCACGCGCAGTCAATAATTGGCTCTCAGCCAACAGAGCAACCAAAGTAAACGCCCAGTTTACTAGAACAATCTAACGACACACAGCTACTAGTAATACAGTTAACTCATCACTTTTTGTTTAGAAAATAATTATTGATAGGAATATTGTTTACTTACAGCCAGCTGACATGCTGCTGATACAATGCTGTATGAACTAGATAGATGCAGAATTCCACTACTAAAATGGGGCTGCACTATGCAATTCCATCACAGCACTGTGGGGGAATTTGGTAGTTATCAGCCCCTGAGCACTCTTACAACAAGCTGTAGCAGTTGTGCACCCTTATTCAGAGAGCAGACAAGACCAGACCATTGTAGACAAAGGAGATGACAAAGACTCCGCCCACTAATCACCTTGATTCTATTGATTGGACAATAAACTTTTCTAGATATAACATTGGCTAATTACATGTACGCTTGAATGATCCTGTTATAATGTATTGAGATGCCTATATCATAATTGGTGATGCTTGAGCCAGAGAACTCATAGGCCAGCAGCAGCAGAGGCAAAAGTGGCTTAGAAATCAACTTCCGTGGAAAATCTATGAAGGCAGAAAAGTTTGTAGTGTTTCTAGGGCAACCCTTCGTGCTCTATCTGATGGTACTACCCTACATTAACACAAGTTGCACAATAACGAGATAATCCGAAAAAAATGTTCAAAAATAGGCGAAATTTGCGAATTTTTAATGATTTTCAACAGTGATAGCAAAAGATTGATGCATGTTGTGAGCATGACTGTTGGGTATGTTGGAGATGGGTATCTATGTGTGTTTTTGGTAAGGTTTCACATGAATTGAATAAACAGAAGAAACACCAGCAATGATCTTTTACGACGCCCATACAACATATTGTTACAAATTAGGAATTGTCTCCCATGTTTTGATTTTTATGCAATTAATTGCGCAACTGAAATCACTTATGCTCCTAAATGTAGTGAGAGGAATTGGACTTTGCTCATTCTATGCATATGTACCTGTCACACCTCTTATTTATGTGTACAGTTGATTTATTTCAGGCTCTTGTAATTCTACACTCCAGGTATGTTAGTGTATTGGAAAAGCAAAATCTGTTAAAGAGTTAACAACAATACCAATATTTCACAAAGCCCCACCAAATATGGTAGCAATTATTAGATAGTGTAGGTCTTAAAAAGTTTACGAGATCAGAGTATGATAAATATAAAGCTGCGCAATAAATAACCGATCACATTTGACTAAATTTAACATTGTTGATATCTAGTAAAATTACGAATTCTGAGTGTTAATGACAGTATACAATGTTCTTTTAAATTTCTTCATCTGTGTCCATGCCATTGCCAAGCAACTCGTCCTCATCTTCATTGATGTCATTGTTTTGGCACTTCTCATCGCAGCTGCAGAGTGAAGTACACTTAAGTTGAGCAGAAAAGCAAGAGCATCTTCCAAGGCATGTTCCTTTCTTACAATGGCAGCTGGTCAGTTTGAGCACTTCTGGAGGGGCTGTTGGACCTTCGAGCCAGGTCACAGTCAATTTGTTACCAAAGGCAGTCCAGCCGTGGTGAGAAGGTGATGGCAAGTTCATTTTATTTGATGTCGCTAGACGCCACACTCTCGTCTGGTAACAAGCTCGCTTTATATGTTGATTCAAAGCGTCATTGTTTGGGGGCAATGATTTCTCCAAGGGTGTGTTGGTGCAAAACAGCTCATGTCTTGCGTCATTCACCGTCAAGCTATCACTACCGTACAGTTTGCAGACAAACTTCTCCAACATCGAAGTCAATTTACTGTCACACGTATAGCTGTGCCCAAACTGAGCAAACATATCGACAAATTCTGGAAACTTGTTTAGCAGAGTGTAACACAAACGTTTGCCTTTGCCATAAAAGCTCGATGTAGTGTCACACCCCGTGAAAGCATGCAGACCAATTATAGCTTGGGATAGTTGGGATCCAAGCTTTCTTCCCATGGCCGTTAAGTCTATAACACGTTGAGCGTTTCCTCTACCCGTAGCAAATAGCAATTGGCAATTTAAATTTTTGCTTTCAGCAAGTGCAATCACCGCAACATCTGTGTCAGGTGAGCATATGACGACAACAGGTACACCTGTGTGATCAGCGTGTGCTGCGTGTAGCACTATTCGTGTATCTGCTTCCTCGTGATCTGAATGCAGGCCATCTATAACAGTAATCACTGGCACCTCATTACATGTTCTCCAAGATAGCCGGATGCACTCTTTTGTTACTGAAACGTACACATCGATTTCACGTTGACAAGTTGACTTCTGCCAGTGTTTGCAAATGAAATACTGTAGATTCTCTTTGTTTTTGCCTGAGCCAAGAAACTTTTTCCATTGCTTT
This sequence comes from Cryptosula pallasiana, assembly GCA_945261195.1. Classification (NCBI taxonomy): domain Eukaryota; kingdom Metazoa; phylum Bryozoa; class Gymnolaemata; order Cheilostomatida; family Cryptosulidae; genus Cryptosula; species Cryptosula pallasiana. Next base: position 32,300,933 of record OX183134.1, on the reverse strand, counting down.
GGAAGCTTCTGATCTCCACTGTAAATTGCAATCTCTTGAACTTCGGTGTCCGCACGACGTTCTCTCTCAAGGTTTTTGATACTTGATATTTTGTACTGATCGCCGACAAAATCCAGTCTGGTTGAGTTGAATCGTTTAGCGAGAGTCAAAATCTTGTCCAGAAGAAGATTAGCAAAACTTCCAAAGGTTTTAGGCAGCTGAGATGTGGGAATCGCTTGAATCATGGCCATGGCATCAGTAACTATGGCAGAACCATGTAGAGCATGTATTGCTTCATTGTCAATGGAGGGGCAAGTGTCTTCTTCAAGTTTATGGAGTAGCACAGCTTTGTTAGTTTTACTTAGAGAGAAGCCATCAGCACTGCTTAGTGGAGCTGGTACACTGGAAAGGGGGTACGACAAAATCGATTTCAAATCTATCTGCCTTTGCTTGGCAACGATGAGTAATCGAGCAAACATAGAACGGTCCGCCTTCACCTCTTTCAATCCAGTTCTCTTCATCAGCTTCGAACCGGCAAATGTTTTTAGTTTACTTGCTTTGATGTTGGAGAATACATCCTCAGTTTTGTCAACCAACCGTTTAGCAATGAACTCCTGTACCTTTCGTTCACCGATATCATATGCCTGAGACATATCCTGTGCCACTTCGTCACTAGCTGTCGCGCCTGAGCTCACAGAAATCAACTGATCATATTGGTTGGACCACGGATTGATCATCGACTGGACCACTTCCTGTAAGAGCTGGATGGAAGCTTCATCTTTCAGACTTCTGCAAACATATGAGATAATAAATGTAGTCAGATTATTATACATAATGCATTGTAGAAGTACGTGGAAATATAAAATTGCTTGTGTAGTGGTTTAATCAACCAGTGCAACAAGGTAGAGCTACCTATTATGTTTAAATTATTAGATATAAATGATCCTGACCTGGTTCGGTCACCTTCTTTGTGTAAGCGATAACCACCCTTCTCCAATCCAGCCATATTTTCACATGTGACCGAGATTTCTGCTTTTCCAGGCTGTGCCAGAATCCATCTCTGAACCGCTCCTGAAATAAGTGCATAGTTTAGGTTTGGCACTTGCTACAGTTATGAACCTGGTTTACATGGAGAATACTTCTAAGCCTACTATTGCAAATGCATCCAAGCTATACAGACATAAAACAATCAAGCAATACGAACCTCTTGACATCGTGATTCCTTTAATTCCTCCGGTCGTTTTACTTTCCCTATTGATGGTCACTTCAATGGTCTGATCAGGAGCCAAGGAGCTGAAACCACATTTTTCTTGACGCTGAACTGTCCAACAACCTGAGTTAGAGATAAGCTGTTGGTGTAGCCAAGGATGTGTCTCTCCAAGGTTTTGCATTTCCAGCCAATATGCAGGTGCATACCTATCCATAAAGGAAAATTTATGGTTCAGGTTATAAAATTAATATACCATAGGTTTTGGTTACCAATAAAATGTCAATGAAACAATTCACCAAAAAAATCGGGCTGAGACCTTTTACCTTGCATAATGAGTGCGATCATAGGCAAACATCCAAGGGAGCATGAGTCTCAGAGTGGCCAAATGAAGATTCCAGTCAGCCGTCCTTGTGGCCCTAATAAAGCCTAGCAAAAGGCATACCATGTCCTGATACGATTTCCAATAAGCAAATGTTGGATTGATCCTGCTTTGATCTTCAACGTACTGTGTAAATTGAGAGGCAATATCATCTACAGATGATATATCTATCGTTTGAGAAAGTTTGTGGCTCTCACGCATTGCAAGCAACCGAGCCATCACATCTGAACCAGTGCGATCATCAAGTGTTTCCAGATATTGAGTGAACTGCAGTCTTGAGAGAGCTTCAAATAGCAGTTTATGTGCTCTAACACTACGGTTGTACATGTGCCCAGATAATACGCCGTTGATTGAGCCAGGAGCAACAACTTCAGCCTCAATGAGTATGTCTTCAAGACCAGACAGCTGGAAGCGCTTTCCAATGGCACTCAGAAAACACATCGTTGTGTGGAACTCTCCCATTCGTAAAACAACCGTTTGCTGTAGGGCAGGACTAGTGCATCTAATTTGTTGAGCCTTGCTATAGATAGCTTGGTCCAATACCACCATAACTGAATCACATTCCAGTTGTTGTGCCATAGCATTAGCGGAGTCTAATATGTGCTTGACAGTAGAGAGCTGTGTTGGTGATGCCTCAATTACTGGAAGGTAGTGGATGCGTGATAGGGGTAGTGCAGAGCTAATACTAATATTGAATGGTGTCCAGCCTGGCAAAAGATCTGCACCCATAGTGGCCTTGAGCATGATATACAACATATCAGTACAATGTGACTTCCGGTACATGTTGACACATCTGTGTTGTGTATCTTCATTTGGCTGAGTGAGCTCCTGCGGGTCAACTTTTTTCGTCAAGAAATATGGTTCCATTTCCATATCAACCGTATGAAATGTTCGTTGAGACCTAGAGAGTCTAACCTGGTTGTTGGGGGAATTATCTTCAACTGTAGTGTTCAGCTGTACCATTATGCCATTGGTGTGATGTGTCGTGCCTGAACCTGATAATGTTTCCTCAGAAAAATCTATGTTATCGTAAACCAGTGTTGTAAAGCTGTTCTTCCTGAAACCGAAGGGTATTCCTGAAGCTCGGTTCATTTGTTTCAGAGCTAGTGCAGTCTCCATTCTCACAACAGAATCGTAACTAGCAGCATGACCCAGGCCATTAAGCATTTGGGATATGTGCTTCGAGCCAGTCATATGACGCAAAGTTAGTCCCAAAGCCACAGACTTTGGTGTTTGTCTTGAGCCATTACTCTGCAGATACATTATGTCTTGTGCTATTGATAATATCTTTCTACCTTTTGTCATATTGATGTCACTGTATTCCTCTAGGCTGCTCATATCATCTGTAGCTCCTGTCACCACAGCTAGAAAGTTATATAATGAAGATGGTACAGATGACATGCAGTTATCTAATGACAGATCGTTCGTTGTGGGTGGCCACTCCATGACATTGGTGTCACTTTTGGCTTCAATTGCCTTCCTAAGGGCCATAGCAGCATGGAACAATTCAGATTTCTGATTAAACCCGGAGCTCACTGTTGATATACCCATGGATATACTGTTCACCGAGCTCTCCGATTCGCTGGAACTGAATGAAGAGATATTAAAGGAGTTGTCTGATCTTAAGATGGTAGCACTCTTTGAAGCAACAACGAGGCTCTCATTCCGTTGTGTTGGTTGGTAGAAGTTGAGACAGTGGGCATACTGCTTTTTCAGCCGATAAAGCAACCATTGCCTGCTATAAAGTACATGTGTGTGAATTAGGTGAGTGAGTCTTGTTTAAAATAACAAGCACAAAGAAGCACATTTAATATGCCATAGTGTTTACCGAAGCCAACCTACGAAGATTACCTACCTACAGTCTTTTGTTCTGAGTTCATTTGGTTGCATGCGTTGGTACTGGGTAAGCAAGTCAGTAAGTCTATAGCATTTCAACTGTGACAGGACAAGACCTTCAATTATCTGCTTAGAAAATGCATCCCAACTTTCTGTTAGAGCTGAACTCGGTTGCGTTGGTCTGAAAAATAAGCATATAGTACCTATAAACTCGTCATATTTAAAGTAACAGTGTGCATTGCACAAAATCTTTCATTCACTGAATTAGTAGATATATATAATTAAATTTTCAATCAGTTAAATCAATGATTAGTTTAAAATCAGTAGGCACTTTTAGCCATCTAGGATCATCCACACGATACACACTGCAGGTGAATTGAATCAAACAGAATTGTGGAAGTTTGGAAGCATGTGTTAAGTTAAAAGTTAGAAGCAGTTATAAATGCACTCAATACAATTACAGATGTTATTGTTAGAAGTTACAGAAGTTAGGCATGTTAGTGTGTTTAGACAGGCAAGTGGTATGTGTTGCAGCTAGCTACAGGAAATGTGGTTACTCCCTCATCTAGTGTTATTTATAAAACAGTGCTCTTACCTTGCACGTCCCAGTGGCTATGCCTGTTGAAGATGGGGTAATAATAAACCACAAATAATGATAAATCACAAATTTTGATACGCCAAGCTTGTTTCATCAGTGCACAAAAATACAATTAACAAGGAAGGGAAACAATAACTCATACAATGGCTATAGAATGCATCTTACCTCATCTCATTTTTCACGGAATTTAAGTATTTCCTGTGACATGAGCGGTGGTACTGAATTTCTTTGGCAACAGCATCACCACCCTGCAGATGAATCAACAAGCTCGTGTCTTCTCTAACCAATGCAGCATCCAGCAAGCCTCCTTCAAATTAACACTAGCCATATTACTGACATGATTTCTAGTCAGGCGATGACAAAATGTTGATGGTATGTAGCTGTAGTAAAACAGCACTGACAAACACATACATTTGGAATAAACCTGAATTGCAAGATACACAATTTTAACTCATGCAATAATTACCAGCATTAAGTGTAGCAGTCTTAGTTAACGGCTCCACGCTTCTCGCACCATAGATTCGTTTTATAAACTTTTTACTCATGCAGAGAATACATTTTGCAGGTAAAACAGTCCCCTTTAGGTCAGAACCAGTCACAGAGCGAAGCACTTTTTTAGCCGGCTCAACAGTTTCACCATCTAGTTCAGGAGTGGCAGTTGGAAGCTAAAACAATTTGTAGACATGTAGGGAGGGCTACAACACATTGTAAGGCAGGAATGTGTACTTTACACCCAGTGAGTTTTATCGATTTAATATCGATATATAAATACTGCAATATTGCAACAACCTCCCAATACAGAAAGAAGAATGTGACAAAAATATTGAGCTTGCTAGCAACATAACAGGAAAAATTAATAATGATAATAATAAGTCAATTTCATCAAGAGTCATTTTACTACCATTAGTTGCAATCAATCAACATCTCAGTTTCTAGCAAGTTCCACATGACTGTTAAATGAATAGAAAGATAAATGAACTGGAATAATAAATAATATTAAGTGGTTGAATATCAGTTGGTAAATAATAATAAAAGATAGCTACAACAGAAAAAGTTGAGACTACCATCAACAAATAATAATTTATTATTATATTATTAAAAACAAACAACTTGTAAAGAAAGTATTTTTTTTATTATTTATTTATTACAGCAAGTAGTTTAAACTTACAGCAACAATATGTTGTTACCTTTCGTTTTTGACCTTGTGCTCTTTGCAGCTTTGACAAACTGGCAAACATTAGATAGCAGCTCTTGTGTGCATAACAACGATGGGGTTCACGTTGTTGTTGGCTCAGGACATCATTGCTGCTACCGTCATCATCATCATGTGGTGGGCATATTATTGCTTGATCTGCTATTACAGCCTGTGCGATAGTGCTCTCCGGCTCTTTGTTAGTATTAACCCATTGTTTAGACCTCTCTATGATGGTGTTACATTGGTATGCAGTTAAAAGTTGTGGGCTTTCATTGTTATTTTTATAACTGATGTGAATTACACAGCCGCGATGGTCGGCCATTTTTTCTAAACATGTTGTTGACAGGAAACGGTCTGCCTATTGGTTTATTGTCAACATAGTGATTTTTGATTGGCTAATCGCGTTACTGCAGTAATAGGAACAATCCACAAACCCGTGAATCCACAGAAACTTTGCAAACATTTTAAACTGCAAATAATTTGTTATTGTGCAATTTATTTTAAGGTAGGCTAGTAAAATGTGATATAGTATGAAATATAGTACACAATTTTAAAGCTAATTTTCTGCCTTCATTGATTTTCCACGGACTTGAACAATATAGAGGGCTAGCTGCTGGCCTATCAGTGGTAAATAAACTTTGTACTTGTAAACACCTATCTATTTACTTGAAGTACTCTGGAGTTGCAGTAGTCTCTGGCAGGCTTGTATACCTGTCAAGACATTCGAAGCTGATTTCACCCTGTTAAGCCACTGTTGACTGGGCAGCTAGGAAGTTGCACAGGGCTTGCAAGGCAGGAGTTAAGTCCTTGCACAGCCGGTAGTACTTGTGTCCAGTAGTGGATGGTGAAATCCATTACAGTATTATGGTAAATATTAATAACAATAATGGGGAGTACCCCATCCAGGTGGAAATTTTCGAATGCTCTAAAGTTGCTGAGACAATGCATTCGTAAGTAACTAAACTGGAGACTATTTGGAGGTTTCAGGCAATCACACCAATTATTTGTCAACTAAACTACGTTTTGTATAATAAAAAATTTAAAATCATATTGCGAAAGAAGAACTAAGTTTTCATTGGTATTTGAGTTCCCTAATAACAAATCATAAAAGAATTCATTTGCTGACACTTAGCTAGTAGAGCATGGACAAATATTTGAAAGGAAACAATGGTGAAATGAAATGTTTTAGAAATTCTGAAGTTTTTGAGCTTGACACTATTCACACCTCTTCTCCGAACACAACTGAACAACCCACAATGGTCATTTTACTTTCATGTTGTTTGGCAAAACATGGAACTCCCCAAGAGGAGGTTCAAGTATCAATGCTGCCTAGCCAGTACTTGGAAGGCTGCTGCAAAATCAATGATGTCAAATCTAACCAAATTTTATTACAGGTATCTATGACCTGGCTTCAATGCTCTACTTGACTATTACTTGCACTACCCTGCATTACTTGTATTACTTTAGACTACCTGTTGGAAAGAGCGGACGGGAGGTAACAATCTGTGAGGAGAAGAAATACGAACAATAATTTGTGGAGACTCTATTTTTCCTTTCACAGGCAATTTTGCTATAAACATCATTCATTAGTCATTTGTTTGGCCCTTGCGATTCTGAGGAACCGGGAGACAGAAAAAACTGACACCAGAGCAACAAGTTTTTTCTCCGAGATCAATGTAAAATCTGATGGAACCCACTCAGAAACAAGACTAATGCGTACTTACATGGTTGACATACTCTGTGCCAGCTCCATCAATGTAGAATGTAGAGTAATTAGCAGTCCTTGATTCACCATCATGTGCTTCTAAATAAATACTCAGTTTTTGGTTTATTCTAGTCAGGTAGAAGATGTTCTCTAGTCCTAAAGCAGAAAAACAACCCAATTAAACCATTCTCTGCTAGTGAATGTCCGATGGATATTCTAACTCGCCAGCTGTTGATTAAAAAAAGCTTTATATAAAGTGTTTAGGGCTCATATTCATCCAAATTATGCTCTTTTGTACAGAAACTTTACCAATCCAATATTCTCCATTGAGGTCTCCAAAACCATCAACATAATCATCCCAACCTCTGTAGAAGTCAACACTACCATCTAATCTCCTCTGTATAACAGTCCAACCAGATTGACTGTCAAACATACAAACTGCTCTAATCAACCTCCATGTTGTTTCTGGACGTAGAGAATACATGCTTCCAGAGTTTCTCTCTCCTTGTTCAAATGCATCCTGGCAGTCTAAATAAAGCAAACCTTTACAGGTAGATACAGAACTAACTTCATGTGTCAAGTTTTTTAAACCTGTTTTAGTATAGTAAACTCTCTTGCTTTTAATTTTTTCATTGGACTATCATCAATGAAAACTTTCAAAAATCAGGCGTCACAACAAGTAATCGCAAAAATAGTTTAGCTAAAATATGTTTTCCTGTTACCTGTATACACAGTTTTTACAGCTAGGCTTCCACAATCGGGGTCTTCCTCAAAGTGGCAGCAATCCTAAAACCAATTAAATTTCTTTTAGATTTCCAACTTTTGTAAGAATGAATAAAAAAGAAACTGAAAGTGTTTAAGCTTTTCCAGGCATCTAATAATGGAAAAACTTTACAATAAAATATCAACATAAATCCCCGCTGGAGGCAATATTTCGAAAAAGTTTTTTCTTTACAATGTGTTTTTTTTAAATTCTACTGATTTTGATGCATAATTGTGAAATAACAGTTTGTTTTCCTACAATGCAATGACATCTCAACTTATTCCATCTTGCTTTGATACAAGTTGGTTTTAGCGAGTATTTATATTGCGCTCCAAATGATGCCTTTTAAAATTCCACGTGGTTTTTAACAAGTTTGCAATCCAAAGCTTTTGGAAAACATTTTTTTGGCAAGCAGGCAATAAAAAGCAAAGTCTATAATTTTTCCAAAAGTTCTTCCATTTAGTAAAGATAGAGGCAGCAAAATTGTGATTGAATGGAATCTTTAGGCACCACAGCAGCATCCATTTAAATTTGGTTTTTTATTTCCGGTTTGCTTAGCAGTTTTGAACGTAGTTGCAAATCCTACACATTTGGTTTCTATTGAATAAATTATTTGTTTTACTCCAACTGAGTAATTTGCTTTCCACCTCATTGCGATAACAGCCTAGCACTCTATTAACATATTTTAATATACCAACGTAAAAAAGGCACGTTTTTCATGGGTGCTATACAATACTGCTATTGTTAGCTGAATTTGGTAATTGTCAACCTCTAAACATATTTTTGTAGTTACCTGCAGTCTAGTGAATACCACTGTTGTGCTAAAACGCGACTACTTTTGAGTTTGACTTGAAACATAATACTGTATTAGGTTCTTTATCAAAAACTATATTTCTCTTAAAAAAGAAGATACATTATCTTGACCAATCACCTGATAGTTGCCAGTTTAAAGTGTTTTAATTCTTTATTTTTGTTATTATATTACTTGACTATTTTATTTCTCATTTTTGAAGTGTTTTAATTTGATGAATTGGTATGTTTTATCAGTAAATGGCAGTCAAACACCTCTGTAGCTGGTATTGCGCAGTGACTTTGATAGTAACATTCTGAGTGCCAATAATGTGTTCCACTATGGCTGTTTGATTAGGTGTCCAACTGTGTTAGCTTTTAGTGGACCAACCAACTAACTGCATTTCAACCCAGAAGTGGATTGGTGCCCTCAGAGACTCAAGTTGGGCCAAAAAATGCCAGCTGGTAGGAGTGTGTCGAGGGAGTACACAATACCTATAAAGAGCTTACGTTTGGAAGTCTAGAAGGAAGGTCTTTTGAAACTTTTAGCAGCACACTAGGTAATTCCCAAGCACCACATAACTTTATGACAATGCAGCTAATTACTTTGGTAAAGTTTTGCAGGTAAAAGCTAGTGCTGAAGAAGTTCCTTCTAAAACTTCAACAGTAGGAAAGTAGAGAAGAGAAAAGGCAAATTTTGTTGTTTGCCAAACGCTTCCAGCATCCACACTATCTATCCAGGCTAGTACTACCTTTAAAAGTTTTGACCGTAATGCTCTCCATCTTGCAAATGCTAGCAGGAGAACTCAAACAACTGAAAACTAATCACTTGAGTTGCTCCTGCAAGCACTTATTTTATCCCACATTGCTGAAACTTTTGCTTACTTGAGCACATTTTTGACAAATTCCAACATGCATTAGAAGAGACAGGATAAACTGTTCTTTCCTTCGACTGGATAAAAATGGGATCAGCCTGCAATAGCTGCTCCAATGCTTTATTACGAAAGATCACAAAGAATATACTAAAAGAATTACCAACAGAAGCGATACCAGTTTAACCAAGTGGGAGGTTTACCAACTGACACAAATAGGCTCTTGAATCCTACACAGTGACAGCTACCTACAGCCAATGGTTTTATGGAACTATAGGATGAAGACTTACAAGAAGCCAAGTTCCCAAACACTTTGAAAGTGCCAGCAGCAACACCAACACCATCATTTAATTTACTCCATTTTTAGCTGCAAATACAAAGGAGTCAAGTCCTCACCAAAACTGGATCACCAGCCAACCAGAGAGAAAAGTACAATACACAGATCTGGTCCTTTCCCCTGATGCAGACCTACCATATCAGCTACTTTATCCCAGGAATGCCAAGAAGAATAATAATGAGTGACATCAGCTATACAACCAACTTTTTTTATTTTAATCACCAATACAGCGCATCCGATGGTGATCATCCTCCCCATTGTGATACTATTAAATTGCTCATAGGAAGTTAGAGACTTCAAGATTAAATCTTTATTTGTAGTAAGTCATACTACAGAAGGCACAAACTTGCCTAAATAACTGTTGGCAATAGTAACTGGTTTAGTAAAGTTCGCTAAAGGAACCATCATAAACAGTGGCAATGGCTAAAGAAGTTGCAAAAAAGACTGTTTCTGACCAGTTCAGGTAAACTGGTAAGAAAAAGTAGCGTTTTTGGCTCTCCTTGTCTACCAGAGTTCTATACCTCCGCAGCACTCAACTGCAGGAGCTCAACAAATAGGTGGTTCATTTGCTGGACAAGGAGTTTATTGGGCCAAAATATGAAACTTTGAGTTCCCAACTTGCATCTGTAAAAAATACGGATTGAGCATCGAGTTTCTGTATTGGATATCACTGCATCAATGCTGTCACTCATTTTGATGCACACACACACAGCTTTGCTTTACTGAAAGTTTTGGCGCTGCACTCTCAGAAATCAAGTTCACCAGCATATTGAGTGTTTGGCTAATGGCATTTAAAAAACATAACCAGGGTTACAGATGCAGTTTTCATTTTTTCGTCAACTTTCACTGGTGCAACATTTTAACATTTGCGAGTAGTTAATGTGCTGACTCCTCAGGAAATTTATATTTTTGTGTCTGAATGATGTGGTATATACATTGGCTTAAATGGTAAACTGAGCAAGGCCATCACAGCGCTGTAGCATATTAGAGAACCTGGAATCAAACTCTGACCTAACAAATGTAGTGTCCAACACCAAGTGATTAGCCTCGGCCATATAATTAGCAATAATTGAGTCGTTACAAGCCCTGAGAAGGTAAATTAAAGTCAAATTAAAGTAAAAGTGGCTTTCATAAAGCCATCAAAGGAGACACTAGGGCTTCCTGGGTAACATCAAGTGCTTTGCACAGTACCTGTCTCACAGCTATGCCATCTATTCTACTAGGTCAAAAATCAAGGACGTCAAGTTGCTCAAGAGCAATCATCCCAGGGGCTCATATGGGGCCCAGTGACATTACATATGCTGAGATTCCATGAACTAATGATAGGGTCTAATCTGAATACAGTTGCTAACAAAAAATGGAATGAGAACCATTTTCTCAACAATCAGAGTAATTGCATATTTAAAAAATGTATTTTCAGCAAAAAAAATGGTCGTGTAACTAGCACAAAGATATTGGAACTAGTAAAGTTTTTGAGTTATTTTGCGCAAACTAATATAATTCGAGTAAGAGGATATCGAAAGTTTGACACAATAATTGCTTGGAGATGTGTATATTTGCTATTTGTTGAAGCAATTCCTGTAACCAACATGACAACGGGGTAATATTAAACAACAATTCGATGGTAATTGTTGCCATTTTATAGGAAAGAGCTCCTTCATTTTTTACTGCATTGTCAGTAATTTATCATCTATTTTGATCAATAAAACCACTTCTCATAGATCAAGAATTAATGACTTTGTAGAGAACTACTAATAAAGAATAGAATGTTAAAGAAGAATTTGATGTTAAAGAGACATCAAATAATTGGTCAAGTTGAGTTGTATAAATTGCATGGTGCCTCTCGACTGGTTTTACACGGATTTCTAAACCTAAAACTGCATGTTAGATTTTCTCAGCTTTGGCAAAAGTTGTGACTGAAAGATTCATATGGATAGATCCTAATTTTCAGGCACTATACAGAAGTATAGTGTCTAAAAATTATATATACCTTGCCTACTATAATCACTGCAATAAAACTTCCAGGTATACTTAAAAGAACAAACTAAACGAAGGGATTTGAAAGCATTAATAGAACAAACAATACAATTAGCCAAAGCCTTACATATGTTACGTTGTGGATCCAGCTACACCTCTGGTTCTTAATATAGGTAACTGGTGTGTATTCCTCACTAGAATGGACATCTAGTACGGTTGTAAACAGATAACACTGTTTTGTCTCCTCATCATTCAGTGCAGAAACACATCTGTTGTTACTAGCACACAGGTAAGCACATGCATCTAGAGAGAAGCTTTCTATAAAAAAGAAAAGTATATTCTCATTAGCAGTTTTTATAGTTGTGACATAATGAATGGCATAGACCTATTAAAAAGATGAAATGGCCAATCAGTTTATCTGTTTATTTCCCAGCGGCTCTGAATTGTTTGTGGATAACTGGTATAATTAGTGTCGTTTATTACAGACTGTCTTCTGTGTAAAACCTCATATGTCATCCGCTGTCATTTAGATTTCATTCTATACAATTTTCCGTCACGAAAGACTGAAAGCTTGTAACCCGGAGTCACTTCGAGTGCTAAATGTTGCTGCCCTTAAGTACGAATGCCAGGTAGTAACCATTTGTACACCAGTGTCAATTTCATTGCGATTTAAAAGTTCGACGAAAAACTGCTCATCAGTTGAAAGACTTTTCTGTAATTGAATTTAACAACAAACCATAACTGCCGATGAATGCATAAAGCAATAAATAAAAAAATGTTGTGATGTCTCACCGTTTCACTAAGTTTAACATTTCTACAAGTTGTATCCGGCTCAATTTAATAACAATTGAAAGTATTATGATGTGTGCTAGTGCCAAGCGTGCGATAATTGGCTTGGGCTTTTGATGGGTTTCCCGGTTGAAGGAAGTAAATCAGAGTTATAGCAGCAAATATAGTGTGGTTTTTACTCTAAGTTGTTCTTCTCTTCTGATTGACATAAATCTAAATTTTATTTAAACACCAAATCAGGAACCTCAGAGGGAATTAACTAATTAAGATTCAGAAACAAGGCGGCAATAACATTTTATATCAATCAAGACAAACGGTATCAGAAAAGACATAATTGCAACCAAAATCTTACTTTATATAGTAAAATTGAACTGTTGCTGAATACAAAAAAAGTTGATGGAAGTTAGTCCAGAATATAGTCTAAGCTGGCAGATGTGTGAGTTATCAGTAATCAGAATAACAAACTAACACTCGATAAAAGTAGGTATGTATTATAGTGGAGTTTGGGGCCTGCCAAAATTCCATCAACATAGTTCTCTTCCCCAAAGGTTATCTATCAATTACCTTCAACTCGACACCTTTTACAAAGCCCACAGCTCAGACTCACTACTTCAAAGTAATAACCATTTTATTATTTCACAACAACCCAGTATAAAACATTAGTGACAAAGTATTTAGCTATTTAGTGCAACCACATGCAGTATTCTGACACAAGTGCAAGGAAAGTAAGTAAAACTCTGCCTTTTATAGGCAGATGTGAAGAAAATCATTGACTTAGTTCGATCACAACAAATCACAATCGGCAGCAAGTAAATATGCAAATCAACAGACAAGTTATAATCATTAAGTTATGAGATTGACTACAATATAGTCAACAAACAAAGCACTCAGAAGTGGAGGGCGGAGCTTCAGGTGTAGTCCTGCTGAGTAATAGTCCAGGAAGTTTTGTGTAACTTAGCTATAGTTTCTGGCGGTTACAGCTTGTGGTCCATGACTTCTGATGAATCCGATGATGGTTAGGTTGCAAACTCGGGCTTTTGCGTCTTCAGAAGCCAGTCCGGTTTTTCAGGCTATGCCCCTTCTTTCTTTATCAATTATAGTTGCAGGGCCGGTAGTGTTGATACATTCCTTCCTAAAATGTTTCTGGTGGTGCCAGACTCAATTAAGGCATGCTTGACTCTCAGCAGTTGTCAGGGGACCTTTACGCACACTTTGTGGTTATGGAAATTCACTACAATACTCCTAGTTTGCACATCTCGGTATTACAGATCCATATAATAACCCTTTAAGGATGATATGGTACTACCTTTTAGATAGTAAATCAATACATAAACAGTTAGTCAAATACAAAACAGTTTTTTACTTGCTGTTGGCACTAAACAACAAAGCGATAATTTTTTTGAAAGAAGTTATTTTGGTACTTTTTTTTAATAACTTGAAAACTCTGGAATCACTTGATGGTAAAACTATGTGATTCAAATTCTTTGAGAGACAAAGCATTAATTTCTATTAAAGTCTTGCAAATCATTGACTCTTGTAAGCATTACATATCAACATTAACAGTTTGAATGCTGAACTATTGAGATTCAGTCGAGTAGTAACAGCTTGAAACTCTCAAAAAAGATTTCTTGACTGTTCAGCTTTCTTAACCAAAAAAACCATTCGTTTACCCGTAGTGTAGTTTGCTCCTGGATGAGATATGAAGCTCCTAGAAACATTGCGTGTCATAGAATAGCTAACTTTTGCCATCACCTTGCCCAATACAATTGTACAGTCCATGCATAGTAAAAAACAACCAACAGTTCTTAACAGCATGCTGAGTGGATGAAAACGTCCGTTATGCCGGAATTAAAAAAGTAAACAGCAGCTGCCTGTGGCATCAACGATGTTTTATACTGTCCAATAATGCTATTGTAAGCAGCATCTACTGTAAGTAGTGTATTAATGGCCATGCCCCAAAACTGTTGTCAAGGGCGTCACTGTTGTTGATTTAGTCTTGTACTAAAATTTTGTTTTCGCTTTAGATGCCAACAATAACTTTGATTTGCGACCAAATAACAGTCAAACAAACATAACCGCAAATTTTCACTCAGTATTTAAGCTTAAAAATTAAACACTTTTGAACCCAAATCCATGTGATGCCGTTTATTCATACAAATAACTATATCTCCAAGAAAATATACTTCTTTGCTGTACACTTATACAGTGGGGGGGGGGGAGGGGGGGGGGGGTTTCTTGTTGGACAAATATTAATTTGGTATTTTTTTTATGATGGTTTTCTCAACTATTGAGAAATTTATACAGTAAATAAATTAATTGTCATTTTAATGTTTAGTGACAAAACTTTTTTTATCCAGCAATACCAATTTTGAGTTTGTGCTTTCCACTAAAATAATTTTATTGTATTCTCATCTTTTTTCCCCTTTTTTATGAAATATGCATCTCTGACAATAGTTAGGTGTACAATAATGGCTAGTTTCTGTTAAAAGCTTGTTAGGAACTAAAAAACTTCATTTTCAATTAGCTTTACTTTGTTAAAGTTGGTAGTATTAGGATACCTTAAACCTAATTAATGTGAATACTCAATTTTCGAAAATGCGTATTGATTATTCAACTAAGCCTCTTTGAATACAAATGCAGCATTAAAAATTGATAGAATTGTTTAAACACTAAAGCTATCGCATCACAGCAATGATTCTTTCATCGAGGTTCAGCAACTGACTCAATACCTATACTCACGTGGTGGCCATAACAGCATAACGTGCTCTTAGAAAAATTATGTGACAACAATTTTAACGGTTCCCACAACGAGTTCATGTATTTAAAAAGTATGATCAATTTCTCCCTGACATCTTGCTATGAATGTCGCATGTTCCGGATTAGTTTTTTCTCTCTCTGTTTCATAACAACAATCAGCAGAAGTCCCAAGTGGAGTAAATGCAGAGTTCAAGAATGCATTTCCCACAAAGTTTTAAGTAAGAGAGTTTTGTCAGAAAATTGCTTGAGGGAATGTGTATAGAGCCAATTTTGAAGATCATAATTGTATGAAAAAAATTGAATAGGCAAAAATGCATGTAGTATAGTATTTATAATTGCAACAATTTATAGTGTTTAGTTGTGAGAATGAAACTAGAGCAGTGTTATTGTGATGCCATGAATTTCATACAAGAATATTGTTAAAGTGATGTCTGTCCAGCTCAATATAAGCAGCATATAAAAAATATTTTAGAAGAAATTACAATGCAAGGCATACAACTGGTGCCTAAACTAAAATGAAGAAGCACGGAAGTTAAAGCTCTTTACAGGTAAAATGTTTTTGTCAGTATGAAAACTGGAGCTGGTAGCAAAGTTGTTTGTGAACCAAGTGCAGTAGCTTGTATCAAGTGAGAGGCTTTCCATGTTTCTGTTTAGAAAAAGTAGTGCTGCAAATTGTTTAACTAGTTTAATCATAGTAATAATAATGTTTATTAGTTTTAATACTTTCATGAATCAACAGAAAATAATTTTAAAAAAAACAGGTACAAGCGCAGAGTCTGATTTAGGAGAATTATAACAATAATCTTTTTCCCAACATTTACTTCTGCTGTTAAAAGCTAATATAACACAAACTATTATTGACGTAGCAACCATTTCTTCGTTATAATATAGGTTAGCAGCAAGTAATTTACAGCTCTTGCCTCAGTTACAAAAGAAATGATTGTAACAATAAAAAAGAATCAATCTCACTGAAATGAACAATTAAAGACAAGCTTATTGATAATAATAATTAGTAATTAAGATTATAAGTTTTTCAACACTGATTTTGATAATAAATAATAACAAAAAATTGGATTGTAATATATAAAATATTGAAACTATTTTTTCAAAAACAATAATAGAATATAATAATAATAATAAACCTAACAATCGACGATATGCCCTCCGTTGCAACAAGTTTTTATAGTAAGTACAATAAATTCAATTCAGTAATAGCACAGCATTGAAGTTGATAGATTTAGGATTGGTTGATCCTCTTTTAGAATGTAGCATGACTATTTAAATAATGTATTCATATTCATTGTGATAAAAGTTTTAGCTTCTGTCCTTCCTCGGTTAAATATAATCGAGCTTCTTTTTTTGTAAATTTCTAGTCTCTAACAATTTTGTAGACACAAAATCCTAGCAGCCTGTTAATAGGGGTGATGTTAAACTCCATCTTATTACGATATGAGCATTTGTGGTTGATCAGCAATGCTTTTATTTTGCTAGTCTAAAGAACAACACTGCACGCAATTAGTTTTAACCCGGTTGTTCTGGTGGTAATTGTGTAAAGTGAGTATTGGCAAGTTGTCAATATCTATGTTGGCGTCTAATCTGATTAGCAGTACTTTTCTAAGCAATCAGAAAAAACAACAGTTGTTAAAAACTAAAGTGTGAGACTAAAAATCCGGTAATTGCCCAGGTTGATATAACATCCTTCGGTCACATGAGATGGCACCCGAAATCTGAAAGCCTAAAGCCTTGGTTTAGGTATTTTCTGCGATTTTTTTTATTTCAAAGGTTGTAGCTTACTAGTTATGTTTTCTATTGATTGGTTAGTGTTTGGATATTGGTGAAACATCAAATTGCACGTGAATGACTCAAAGGCAAATTGTCTGCCATTTTAAATTGATTTCTATTCTTGAAAGAAAAAAATGGCCATTTATTTCACTTCACAAACCGTTTTCCTTAGTTGTCACTTGTTTGAGCAAAGACAGACGACCTAAATTCAACAATTAACTGCCATTGATCATCATCTCTATTTTTGTTTGAGTTTGTACTTAAGTTAAAGTGATGCAGTAAGTTAAATATTTTATCTAACTCCATTTATCTTTAATAAACAGAATAGTGTGTTATTGAGACTAATCCAATTGATTTTCATTGTTCACTGACTTCAAGTTTAATTACCAAGAGCCTTAATAATTGATAAAGGGCATCTCATGAGCTGCAGTGATGTTTGTTTGCTGAATAACATATCAGATTCCTGGTCATTGGATTAATCTTTTCTGTAAAAACTGCACACAACAACTGCAGTATAACGGCCCCTCAAAAGCATCTGGTTGAACTAGAGTAACCATCAAACTAGTTGGTCATCAGTTTGATTCTTTTAGTCGTTGCTTCTTCAGTTTTTCTTTTTGATCAAATAACCAGTATAATGATAGCAATATCAGGCAAATAAAACTGATCTCATTAAAAAATTTTTGTTAATAATACAAATGTCAAGGTCCTAGATTGAAGTGAAAAAAAAATTGCAATCGTAACAAACCTTATGTTTTCTAACAGCCTAACTAGGAAGTTTCCAATTGGAAGTTTCGGCAAAACTGGTCACAAGGCAGATTGCTCGATTTACATAGCAGCTCAGACTGCATATGATTTTTTTGCTTTAAAAACATGGCGTTTATACCAAACAGGTCTGTTTGTTTTTGCAATCATAATAGCAGTAAGTGGCGAGCTTGAAATAGCTGTTGCGATTTGCACCTATTTTTGAAATAAAACTTTTAAATCGATATGTCATGGTATTTTATTAAACTGAAACTCTAAGACCCCTTTGACCCCCGGATTTCACCCCTACCACAGGGAAGGAGCCAATATCCTTTTGCACTTTCTCTATATACCCTTTCATCATCGTCATTCTTACTTTTTCTGCTAGTTCCATATCAATCGTTATGGAGAAACAACATGCTAAAAAAAAGTTTCATTTTTGGCCATAAAGATGCTTAGCAGGAAACCAAACTGTCTCAAGAACCCCTCTCCTTCCATTCATCACAATACTGTGGTAGATTTCAGTGCACGCTAGTGGTAAACGGGTAGTTTACACTAGGAATCTTGTGAAGCAATGCGCTAGGCTTCTGCCCACAGCACTTGGTTAATAGCTGTTGGGTAGGAAGTCATACTGTGCCGGTAGCATGGTAAGCAGGGCCGGTATTGACCCCTGCAGGGTCGGTAGTGACCTCTACCGACCCGGTACAGCTGTACTGGGCCGGCACAAGATGGCCGCCTTAGACGAGGATCTGTAAAGATGTCTAGGAACTGAGTCAAGGCCGTAAACAGGAAGTGTCTACTCCTAAAGTACCAACTTAGTGGACCTAATTCTATATACAGCCTGGGGACCCTGTAGGAGCCGTCATTGGACAGTTAGGAGAAAAGACTCCGCCCTTAGCCACTTGGCACCTCCTTGTATTATCTTGCATTGCATTGTGATTGGTTAAGTATTTATATAATTGATGTCATTGGTTGCATTACTTCCTGTGCATTGTCTCTTATATGTTTTGTGTTCCTTAGCTCTCCTATAAAAGGAGAGCTCCTACTGATAATCAGTGCATTCATTACAATGAGCCATAGCATGTATTCTTATATTGCTAACCACCTAGAGGAATAATTACCCTCAGGACTGCTTTGTAATAAAGCCACTATAGCAAACACTACTCGGTACTGTTTGTCTGAGCCATGGGCTCTTGCCTTACCGGGTAATTCGGTTGCCCTATACAGTTGTCACTGTCGGTCAGTACAGTGTCCCCTCTGGAGAGAGGTAGAATACTCGAGACTAGTGGATGTCCGTGGTAACAGACCGGAATCCATTACAATACTATGCATTTACTCTTTCCAGTTATCCGCTCCCCTACGGGGGTTTTACCGGTCCCACTGTTTACCTTTCATCTTGGAAAATCCTGACAAACCCTGCCACAATTCTTTTTGCATAGCAAATCGCAGATGGCAAAAAAATGACAAATTTCGAACCCATCAACTTTTAGCTTGTTTAAAACCCCGATCATTCAAATTTTAAATCACCTTTAAACTTAGTGTTTTTGCCAACAAATGACTTAAAAATTAGAAACCGATAAATAAAAATTGTCCAGACATAGTTTTACTAGGCTTTAAAAAATTTTGTTGATAAACACTTTTCAACTTCAATTCCGAGGCTCTTATTTTGAAGTTCTTTGAAAGACTTCAGTGCTTTTTGTTAAAAAAGAGAGCCAATGGAGATTTTAAATTAATTGCAAGAGACCTTTCAAGTTTTGGTAATGTTAAATTTTCGTAGGTTACTTAAAAAAAGTATTTTTAAAAGTTTTTCTATCAGGAATTCTTTTTATGGTCCTCAAATTTTAATTTTATGAACTTTTATAGCATTAAGCTTTCAATTTTCCCATTTTAACACCAAATTAGTTTTTTCTTTCTTGCAAGAGAAGTGACAAAGCAAAAACTGCAGTAACTCAAGAACTGTAAGTATTTTCTCATCTTGCTTATGGCTGTGATTATCATTGAAGCAATGCATCAGATAAGCAACTAGTTTCTATTAACCCTTTGAATGCAGTGACAGTTTATACAACAGAATCGATCACAATCGGAAACATAGTCCAGGAATTTACAAATAAATATTTGATGTTTGTTGCAGGACAGGCAACTACCAACTATTATCTATTAACAGTTATTGATCAGCTGCTGTCAACAATTATTGATAGCTCAATATTTAGGTTTTAAATCCCATCTCTTGGCGAACTCAAGAATAATTTGAGGACATGTCTTCTTAACTTTCTTTACTAGTTGGTAGGAAAAAAAACTTCCAGACCAACTAGTTAAAAAGTGTATAACATTTCATTAGATCATTTAACTATATCTGCTGCTGTACTCACAAACAATGCCTACACAATTCCCAAACTCACCACCAATTGCACACACTTTCGATGACGAGTGAGGTTTTCTGACAGAATCACAACAATGTTATGCAATTGTTTCAATTACTTAAATCTTTTCAATAGATAAAAGGTACAATATTGTAAAAGATTTTGCAGTGTAGTTTGCCAAGCAACTCTTTGCCTAGTGAGCAATACTGGAAGTAATGTTAGCATCTCTTTTAAATGAGAGTGTTACTGGATAACACAGGGTTCTGCCGAACTTGGTAGACCACAAAATAGCTTAGTTAGGCAACCTGTCAGACTAACTACAGGTGTCTTTGTTTATAAATAACTTCATTGTAACAATTAGTGGCTTTCCATGTCACAACTTTGTAGCGCTACGTCGTAGTGCCACGGGTTTTCCCCCCTTGGAAATGTATGTGTAGCCACTGCTGTGGTGATGATGCGGCGCTATTTGAAGTCACTACTAAGTAGCAACTTTTATTAGCGCCAGACCACTAAAGCGTTATGGAAAAAGTGAATACCGTAGCGCTACTGGTTTGCAAATGCATGCATTGAATTTGCAGCATCGCTGCAGTCAAAATAATTCAATAGTTTGGACAGACATTTCAGTGATATGAGAAAGTTGCCTTTCAAGACCACTTATTTTAATAAAAAATGATGCGGAATAAGTGTTCACAAATATATGTATGTGTTTTTAGTTTATATTATTTATATGTTTCCCCTTGTTTAGATATTGATAATGATATAATTTGAATGATAATTATTATTATCATTAATTAAATGATATAATTATTATTATCATTATTATAACAATAATAAATAGTCAATTGGCCGTAGTTAAATAATAATAAAAACAAATAATAAGTATTTTAAGTTTAATAAACGAATCACACACTAGCCAAGCACTGCTACTTGAAAATTTTAGTTGTGGAGTATGTAATATTAGATGAAGCAAACATAAGGAAGTATTTAAAACTAATGGTTTGTTGAAACAATTTTCCTTGATACGGTTTCACTCATTGACTCATTAGCTCAAAGTCGCCGTCGACTCGCTATTTATGCTGCATGACCTTGGGGCCTACTTTAGTGCTGGTTTATGGAAAAGCGTGATGGTTTATCACTATTGAGAAGCACTTAGCCGTGACACCATTGGGTAGAGCTACAAAGTCGTGACATGACACACACATGTATTGTACACAAACAGCTCTAATGTACAAGCATGCTGGCAGAGCAATTGCGGTATGTACAAAAGCATAAACAGTTCTGCCTCTATGGACTAATGTCCAAGCAATTATATAATACAATATGAAAGTGTGCAGTTCAAAAATAGTCAGGCATGATAGGCCAAGACTAAACAGGCCTATTGTGATGTCAAAATAAATTTCACAATACAAACAAGCCAGCACATTAGTAAAGTAAATAGCAACACACAAGCAAGCAGACAAATTAGTGGCTAGCCAACCGCTAATGTTTGAATTGTCCATTCAGCTGCTAGTAGTAGGGAAATCCCCTTGGCTCATCTACTTCCTTACAACCCTTCTCCTGCAGCCAAAAGCCCTATCAACAGAACTTGCCCAAGCAAATCTGCTAGTGCATTCCACTGACTCAATTGGCAGTCGATAAAAATGTGAATTAAATGAGGATAGTGAAGGTAAGAGTACATACGCCAGGTGTCGCTGGAGTTTCAAGGTTATTGATTTTATTGGCTGAAAATAAAGATAAACTGAAGACCGTTTGTCAGCCGCCCCAAACGAATACTATCAAACAAGGTGCGAAGGTTATCATCTCCAGGCCCATTGGTGACAATAATTTTTAGGATAACAGAGAGGTTAGTTTGCATAACTACTGTCTTTGGCTTTTACGCTACAATTTGACAAGCATTGAGAACTTTGAAAGTCTATGGTTATGATATCTAGGGATATATGTGTTTCGGTTTTTTGAAAGCGCAGTGTGTGTTGTCAATTTTAATTAGTTCAAATTGCTAATTCAAACTCTTTGAAAGGTTAATTTTTTAGGTTTCCCGGTTGAAGTACCATGTTTTCTTTCCTCTGGATGCATTGTAAAGAAAACAAAAATATATTTAAAAGCAAATCAGATAACAAATCTAACTCATACATTTGTATATAATTCCATCAAGCAAAAAACTGTTTCCAATAATCGAATCGATTGAGAAGAAAGACCATCACTATTCCCATTAAATTGCTGCTACCAGCAGCAGCAAGTACTGCTTGCAAGTTATATTGTAATGCAGTACGGCTGCACTCTGTAAAATCCATTACAATACTGATGTCTATGCTATGAAATATTGCACTCATTCAACTAATACATAACATGGCAATTAGTTCGTCCAACAAAGTGGTTAATACTATTCAAAATATTCTCCTTCTATTTGTCCAACGATTGCCAATGCCTTTTATTTCTCCATTGCTAGTCAGACCTTTTCTATCGGTCCACAAGCTCTTTCAGTACATCAGCAATTTCATCTATTTCTAAACTTCACGGCTCACCAGCCTTTACAAAGTTATCTTCCCCTAACATTCAGGAGACCAAAACTCCCAAGTAGAATCAGCCTCTATTTGGCTAGCGTTTACTTGATAGCGCTTGCTGAATGCTTTTGAGCTTATTCTCACAAAATGGGAGAGAAAAAATAGGTATGTTGAAATATAGGCTGAGAGAAATTTGATGGCTGTAATGAAATAGGGGTGCAAGTGGGGTCTATACGTGTACTATTAATCGCTGACAGTTCATATATCTCTGAGGGGAGGAGGGTGCATAAAAGAGGACAACTATGAAGTAACTGAACACTGAGGGACAAGTGGGGGACAATGGTTAGTCAGGGGTAGATATAGGGGCCAGGAGGAGATACAGAATACTACACCACTACTTGGTAATGTGACTCCTTGAGGCAAATAGTTTATTTTTAGCAGCTAACAGCTAACAGCAGTTAACTAAGTTTGCCTATTGCTTTTTTTAAACTGGCATTGTCACTGCCAAGGTCCAAGAAGGTCTAAATAACAATGATCATGTAAGGGAAGATGGATAACGGTTATATAGCATAATGGTTATTCATTATAACTTATACGAATATCAGCCCAATGCGTGGAGACAACTAAATGTTATATAAGTTATAGTTATATTGTAGTGGATTTTGGGGGGCCGACCAAACGTCCACCAACAACGCCTCACTCTAGAGGTCAACTTCCAACAGAGGAGTATGCCAACTCCACAACTGTTCCCGGAGCCCACGGCTCAAACGTACAACTCAATGACTTGTTGAGTTAACCATACTTTATTACACAGCGTAACCAGCAATGTATAATAAGGGTAAATGTATCATGCTACTTGGCTTAAGCACAGGTAGAATCCCAATACAATACAAAGAGTCTAGTGAAATGTTCTGCCTTTTATAGGCAGAACATGATTAAAACATATGCCCAAACAAGAGGCAACAAATCAGCAATGGCAGGAAGTGTTTACACTAATCAGATCAGGAGATATAAATATATGATACAGTCATTGGTTAATATAGAGTTAAATGTGCCAGGCGCCCAGAAGTAGGGGGCGGAGCTTCTTAGTCAATCTTGCTTACTCATGGTGGTGCAATGAGTAGCCCTGGTTCTTGGTCCTTATGGCTTGTGGTCCTTGGCTTTGGTCTTGTTTGAGGACAGCTATGTTGCAAAGTCGGGCTCCTGCGCCTTTGGTATCAATTTCGGTTCTCAGGCTATAGTAGTTCTTTGCTCACCGACCCGGTATAGGTATGGTAATGGCACTGCAGGGCCGGTAGTACATGCTGCAGGGCTGGCAGGGTGTGCTGCAGGGCCGGTGGTACCTCTGCAGGGCAGGCAGTGAATGCTGCAGGGCAGGCAGTGAATGCTGCAGGGCCGGTAGGGTTTCTACCGGCCGACTTGCTTATGTTCTGGCTGTGCCAGGCTCTATTTAGGCTTGCCTGACACTCAACAGTTGTCAGGGGGACCTTGCGCAGTGGTAGTAGACATAAAATTCCACCACATTCCCCTC
This sequence comes from Cryptosula pallasiana, assembly GCA_945261195.1. Lineage (NCBI taxonomy): Eukaryota > Metazoa > Bryozoa > Gymnolaemata > Cheilostomatida > Cryptosulidae > Cryptosula > Cryptosula pallasiana. The sequence goes on along the minus strand of OX183134.1, from coordinate 32,276,832 downwards.
TCCATTAAAGACTGTATCTCTTTGGTCTTTAATTACATAATTCAACAAAGAGAATAATAGTGGCGAGCAACACCCGTGCTCGGTCAAGTTTGTGGGGAGAGCATCTTACTGCCTCCTAGCATCTCTAGGGGCGGCTTCCCATGCCTGTTTCGATCCCCCAGGGTCATAGGGGAAGTCGAGAACATTTCTCATTGCACAGACTGCTACCATAGCATCTGATGCATAAGCAGAGAAAGAACCTTCAGGGTTTCTCTCTTCTCCCTTGTTGTACGGGGTGGCCGGCTCATTCTCCAGCCTCAGCTTCTCTCCTGGAACCTCCTCTTTCAACATCGGGGGTGGCAATATCTGCATCAAGTACACCTCTAGGTTTGGCTGGACATCCACAGTTGACTGTGATTCAGCATCTTTTTCAGCTATAGGTGCTAGCTCCGTATCAATGGCAGCAGCAACAGGGGTTGGCTGGGGAGGTGCAGTTTCTGTCCGTAGCAACTCCTCCGCTGGCATGGCCAACAACTCCTCTTCTCCAAGTCCTGGAGGGTGGTAGGCTGCTAGGTCAGTTTCTAACAGCAAGCTCTTGTTCTTCACTTCTATCTCCAAACAGTTGGAAGTAGCCCTAGTGCCAATCTGTTGCACGAGGCTTTCTTTATTTGAGACAGTACACGGAGTGCCCTGGTCACTCTCTTGAGAGGGAATGACTGTCTCCTTTTTGTCAACCGCTTTCTCAGACTTCCGACTCATCCTGTCTGTGCTTGCAGGAGGCGGCTGAGCAGGGGTACTAGGAGCAAACTTGGGTGGTCCCTGGTAGCTCTCACGGGGGGAGTTCAGCTGGAGCCTTGCCATATCTGGTAGAGCAGCTTCTGGCAATCCTTTTGAAACCACATACGACCACAGTGGTGCAACTTCTTCGGCGGATATAACTGTTTTGGCGCCTTCCCCGGATTTCCCGGCTATTGCATCATGAGTGGTTTTAGCCACTGTCTTCGATGCTGGCAACCAACAGCTCCTTCCACTCCCTTTCATTGCCTGTGGGTGGTCATTAGGTAACTCCTCCTGTGCTTTCTTTTGGTGACCTTCCTGCTTGTCCAGGGGCGTAGCCAACAGGGGCTTAGAGGTAAATTTCGCTCTCTTTCCTCTGGCGACCTCAGTTTTCATCTCTTCACGCTCAAATTTTCTGTGCAGGCTATCCTTCCCCCTCTCCATCGTTTGGGAGGTCCTGCAGACTACTTGCTCACTTTTTGTAGGTGCTGTTGGGGAGAATCCATCCCAACCACCAAGTGGCATAACATCCGTTTGTGCCGCGTCTATCCACATGACGCTATCTTTTAGCAGCTTTCCATGCTTGTCCGTGCATGGTACATCGTGTCCGTCTATTGTAATGACGGAGTCTTGAAATCTGAGCAAACACTCATGGGTGGTGAGGAACGGCATCCCTATGATGGCGTCCTCGTTTATGTCACTTATCACGAAGCTGACATTGCTCTGTAACCCACAGATCTGTACGGACACCTTCACCGTGCCGTAGAACGCGATCTTCGACCCATCAGCCATCACTCCGTGTGACTCGCTGTTCTGCAGTGTGCTCTTCACACTCAGGGGTAGTTTTTGATAGACGTGCCGAGATAACAGGTTTGTAGTACACCCGGTGTCTACAAGTATCGACACAACTCGTCCACCTATTTTTCCAGTGAGGAAATAGCTTGCCTTGTATGGACGTACATGAGGGGAGCCGGTGGTGTCCGCCGCGTGCATTTTAGCAGGGGGCTGGCCCGTGTAGGGATGTTGCGTCCTCTGGCTCCGTTTGGGGGTGTTACGGCTCGCCCAATCGCAGGTAGATGCCGGTAGCTCTACTGCGGGCGACGGCCGTTTCCCGCCTGGGCAGGCATCCGTTGTGGTCTGGTGCTCCACGATCTCTTTGGACACTGCCTTTGCATGTGTCCCAACTCTCCACAGTCCCAGCACTGGAGTGGTGGTTGATCAGGCAGTGGTGGAGGAGGCTGGGGTGTAGGGGTAGCTCCTGACTTCAATGACTTGATTTCTTTCGTGAGTTCCGCCAATGCCTCCATGACAGCTGTCAGAGAGTCCTTGTTTGGCGGTGCAGGGCGGACATTCTTCACTGCAGTATGCGGTGTGTCCGACTCATCGTCCGTGTACTCCTCCTCATCTGTAGATTCGTCGTCTACCATGCGCACGTGAGTAGACCTCTCGTCAGGACCTGTCCTGATCTGCAGGTATTCGTTCCCTGCTCTCACTGCGTCTGAAAGTTCCACTGGCTGTATTGCCAGGAGGTGTCTCTGCAAATAGGGGTTGCCTAATGTAGAGCTGAAGATATCTACTATCATTCGTTGCAACGATCTGTGGGGGAGGTCCGCATACGCGACCTGCACCAGTCGTTCTACTTCAGTGGCATGCTCCTGCAGCGTAGTCTTATACGTCCTGCGGAGGCCAGTAAGTTTGTACCTTGCTTCACGGGGGGTTAAGCCAAACCTTGTCCGTAAAGCAGCAAATATGCCTTGCAACTGTGGTGCTTTACCACACTCAAGTGCACTCCCTCTCAGGGACTCTCGCAGATGCAGCAACGCTGTCTGCTCTGGCCATTCGTTGGCCTCAGCCACTCCCATGAAGCGCTCTATAAAATAGTCCACGTCTCCGTCTCCATCGAACTTCGGTGCTTTGAATAAAGACCGGTGATTGGCAGCGGCTGGCTGCATGACGGCTTGTAACGCTTCTGTCAAACGTTCCATTACATTCGCTTCGGGGTTTGCAGGTGGTACCCTACCAGCGCTGCGTGCCCGTTGGTTTGCCATTGTCTAGACTTAGAGGAGTAACTCAACTCAAGTGTACAATGGATGGTGTGCTGGTCCGTTTTTAGCGGCACCAGGTCTCTACAGCGTCTAGGGCTGTCTATATCAAATTGTCTCAGTAAACAAGGTACTGGAAAGTAACACAAGGCCGGTACAATATTGCACAGGGCCGGTAGTAATGTGTACAGGGCCGGCGTTTAGAGCGCAGGGCCGGTCACAAAGTTAGCAGGGCCGGTATCCGAAGACACAGGGCCGGTATCAGTGTTAGCAGGGCCGGTATCAGAAGACACAGGGCCGGTATCAGTGTGTGCAGGGCCGGTATCAAAGATACTGGGTTGTCTGGTTGCTGCAACGGAGTAAACTCAACGTTTATGCAGAGCTAAGTGACGCACACTTTCTGGGAGCACTTCTTCAGGCGGAGCAAGCTCAACGTCTGTTCAAGAGTGTCCAAATGGGGGGTCTGTACAGTGAATACAGATCCGGATTTTCGGGCTGCAATATGCAGTTCCAAGGTAGCGCAGTCCAACAGCGTGAGAACAATCCCACCGCTGCCACCAGTGTAGTGGATTTTGGGGGGCCGACCAAACGTCCACCAACAACGCCTCACTCTAGAGGTCAACTTCCAACAGAGGAGTATGCCAACTCCACAACTGTTCCCGGAGCCCACGGCTCAAACGTACAACTCAATGACTTGTTGAGTTAACCATACTTTATTACACAGCGTAACCAGCAATGTATAATAAGGGTAAATGTATCATGCTACTTGGCTTAAGCACAGGTAGAATCCCAATACAATACAAAGAGTCTAGTGAAATGTTCTGCCTTTTATAGGCAGAACATGATTAAAACATATGCCCAAACAAGGGGCAACAAATCAGCAATGGCAGGAAGTGTTTACACTAATCAGATCAGGAGATATAAATATATGATACAGTCATTGGTTAATATAGAGTTAAATGTGCCAGGCGCCCAGAAGTAGGGGGCGGAGCTTCTTAGTCAATCTTGCTTACTCATGGTGGTGCAATGAGTAGCCCTGGTTCTTGGTCCTTATGGCTTGTGGTCCTTGGCTTTGGTCTTGTTTGAGGACAGCTATGTTGCAAAGTCGGGCTCCTGCACCTTTGGTATCAATTTCGGTTCTCAGGCTATAGTAGTTCTTTGCTCACCGACCCGGTATAGGTATGGTAATGGCACTGCAGGGCCGGTAGTACATGCTGCAAGGCCGGCAGGGTGTGCTGCAGGGCCGGTGGTACCTCTGCAGGGCAGGCAGTGAATGCCGCAGGGCAGGCAGTGAATGCTGCAGGGCCGGTAGGGTTTCTACCGGCCGACTTGCTTATGTTCTGGCTGTGCCAGGCTCTATTTAGGCTTGCCTGACACTCAACAGTTGTCAGGGGGACCTTGCGCAGTGGTAGTAGACATAAAATTGCACCACAATATGATCATTGGTATAATTGTGTCCAATTACAACTTATATAACATTTAGTTGCCTCCCCGTATTGGACCGATATTTAAACAACTTGTAATCGATTACCATTATACCATGCAACTGTTATCCATCCTCCTTTATATGATCGTTGTTTATAGCCTGGTCACTAACAGAATCAGTTTAACTGGAACAGCCACAACACTATCTTGCGCTCAGTTTAATCTTCGATTAGAAAATACGCGGCTGCACACACAAAGATATCTGATAGATTTTCTGCAAACGCTTGCATCAAAATACCAACAACACAGTTTTAATAACATCAGACAAGTATACCTCACATACTGTTAGTGGCCGGACCTAAGGTTATCTAGTCCCATGAACAAGATAAGTCAGTACTATTTGGTGGCAAAAACAAGCAGTTAAAGTAAAACAAACAGAAAAGTGTCAAACTAGTGATACGCTTTGTAGCAATTTAGTTGCTTGTAGAAACAAACCTTATCAAAGAAAAATATCCGCCAGTAGAACAAACCAAATTCCTTACTTTGGGTTCTGAGACAAAAATCAAGTAAAGCATTAAGGCCAAATACAGTTTTTCATTACGAAACCTTTATATCTACTCAACAATATGACAGAAATTACATCTCACAACCACGCGTTGTGTGCGAACCTTGCAAAATGCCTTATTTTGGAAATTGCAGGTTTGATGTTGAAAGTATTTAACAGTTTCCCAAGTCGGGTAGGTTAATGCGAAGATACTGTAGCTGGTTGTTTGCTGTGAATATTGAAGTGGTTGGCAAGAAAAACAAGAACTTTTAGCCGGAAACTCTTTTTTTTTAAATAACTAGTTGTCATCCTTATATTAAGCAATTTCCAAATCCAAATTTTGAGTTGCAAGCAACAATTTTAGTGATTATACTACATGATTCTCTACAGCAGAACCAATTAAACAATTGTCAGAACTTTTACCTTTATAAATAGTCTTGTTTTATTAATTGTACCTCAAGTATAGTGTGCTGTTTTGAGGTAAATATTTTTCACTTATGTTTAAATGTTTTATCATTGACCCAAAAGTCAAAAATTCCTAGACATAATAAAACCTAGTTATGGCTATATTCAAACCATTTGTAATATTATCATGCTTCAAAATCTGTTTTTGGCTCCAAAAGTTGTTTTGACGAAAGTTTATAGTATTTGCTTAGCAGTTCATACCAGGCAAAAACCATACATTACGTGAGTAAAGCATGTCAATTTTTTCCATGGTAAAATAATTTTTCTGTATGTGCAACCGCAATCAATTCTCAACAAAATTGTGTCACTATTATACCAGCACCTCGTAAAATAAAGTGAACACAATGAAGTATTTCAGCTGCAATATTAAAAGAGCCATAAAGGCTTCTCAGGTAAGAATCACAAAACAGACTGGGGCTTATTGAAAATATTTTTTTATGATAGTTTAACCCTAGCCAGTGTAAGGAAATACTCGGACAGTTTTTGAGCATGACTTTCTAGTAAGTACTGCTGGTTAAAATTGAGACTTTGAAATTTTTGAGCCAACTGCATAGCTGAGCGCTGAACAATGGAATAAAGTGAGGACAAGTCCATTAGATGTGTTCATCAATTGTTTAGTTTGCGAGCCCGAATATTGCTGCACCGAGTTCTTATCATTGCCCTACTCCTTCCCGGAAGAGCAAGTTCAAGCTCTGTCATTTCTCCTTCTTCAGGCATTTTACTGCCATTCCAGATCTTGGAGAATGCACTAATCTCTTCTTCTGACCAACGCCGCTTCTTCTGAGCTGAAAGAGTAATCATGTTTTGCTATACATAGTCATATTATTGAACAGTTTATTCAGTTATGAGTGGCATGTTCTTGTTGCTTATAAAAATTTTTACCACTCAATAGTTTTCAAACCGTGTTATGACATTTTTTATTAAAGGCAACTACTTATTTAAAAAAGACAAAAGTATGCAAATGACCTACAAGAAAGTTGTCACCCAACTTCGTTTAAAAAAATCCCTGGCATTTTTTTCTGCTTGATGACATTTATGAAGCATCAGTTCCTTCAGTTGATTCCTCAAGTCAGTCAAGAAAGCATAACTATCAAAATTGAAAACAATTTGAAAATAACACCAAAACCTTATTGTAAATGAAATGCTAGTTATATGTTTTACATTAATCTACATATGTAATCTAAGCAATATGTTTCTTTCACTCTAGTCTACATTGAAAAATTAAATTGGTGAAGTGAAAAACAATTGGTATTCATAGGTCTTGAAAATCATGAAGCAAGTTTTCCAGATGAATTCGCTTTTTCTCTTATTTTTGGCTAACTACACTATGTGGCCATCAAATTTAGTTTACAAAGTTGTACAATGCATGTCATTGCCATTCACTGCTCAGCAGGTGCCAAACAGCACCGCACATAATTCAAAATTTACGTTTAAAAATCACACGAAATCTGCATGAATACTGTTCATATTAAAACTGAGAGGGGCTACACCAAAGGTTGCTAACCTGAAGGACCAGACTTCCCAGTAACATAGATTTCACTTTTATTTTCTTCGACTGGGTGTTCGTCTTTACCAGCAAGAGTTCCATCATCTGTCAAACAGGTAACATTCAAGTCGATGCTAAATATTTCTGAACCTAAAAGTTTTTTTTAGTGTTTTGTACTTCATTTTTACAAGGTACAGGTACACATTTGGTACAGTTTTACTTATATCGGTCATCCCAAGTTGCTTGGTGAAACTGGATATCAGAGAATTAGTTTAACCAACTAATTATTTTTTCTACACAATTGTTTAATGTTGGTGTCATGTTTTTGGATTTTTCGTGCAGTCAACATGAGAAAAGGTTGCAAGACGCTCATGAAACAAAACATGAGTTTTGAGAACAAATTCAAAAATAAAAATTGCTCATATTTTTACTGCTACGTGACATTTATTAATTTAAAAAGCTGTTTTATGCCAATAGTGGTTGTAATCTCAAGTCCCAGCCATTTAAAGCACTACTTTTGCTAAGTGCAACTTGGCGTAATTGTTCAATATTATTATTTTTGGTAACCACTTTTAGGAGGGTAAGAAGCTCAGTTAATTTTAGTCACAGAAATCAATCTATTTTACTAATTAAACTAGCAAGAAAATATTATTTCAGTAAAAACTAAATATACTTACATTTTCCGTTAAATACCTTCGTACAACTTTTTTTTCATGAAACCCTTTAGAGGGCAGTTTGTTTTCATTTTATCTGGTTGCCGGAAAAAAATACAAAAATTGTGATTGTGAATAAGTATTAGAAAGTATAAGTATAAGAAATCTTATTTTGACAAAACCTAACTCTCAACGCCATGCTACACCTTTGTTTATTTCACACGAACTGTGGTTAATTTACATGATCGCATCATACTTTTTTTAATCAGCCAGGAAAACATCCAAATTCCTAACAATGAATGTGTTAAAATTTCACGATGTAATTTACATGATGCATAGTAAATAACTGATTGTGATTGGCTGTTGCAGTTGCGCAATCTCTCAAAGCTTAGGAGAGCTTCATTCCTCGTGCATCGCATGTATGGATGTTCATATCAACGTACATAAACTAAACAAATATGGCATCAATCAGCATCATTTACCAATGACAACATAGTATCTATCATGGAGCATTTGTAATTGTAATAATAACAACCTCCATTGTTAGTTTGCTAGATACAATGAATTGTGTCTTATTGAGTAATTATTTTTATTGTTATGAAAAAAATGCCTTTAATTTTGACCGAAAATTGACATTAGGTTCAAAAATGATTATTTAGGGTTGAATGACATCGTAGAAGCAATATCACGGCGTAGCACCTACCAAAACGTACAATGTCCTGGAAAAACGTATAATGTGTAAATATTTACGATTGTGTAGCCCAGGCTTCAGACGATCTACCTATACAACAAAATTAATGTGATTTCTGTTGCAATTTTCCAACTTTTAAATAGAAACACTTTTTTACAACCGTATGCTCAGTCTGCTTTCTCACACTTTTAGCAGCTTTAGGTTTTATTTTTGCAAAAGAAACTTACGAATTTCACATAATAGCTGTGCAATTGTTTCTCTTTCAAAGTTTTTTGTTTGTATCAACATCATATCTACGTGTATTAAAGGCATACACTGCTTCCAAATATGACTAGTTTGTAGAAAATACATTGATCTGATTAGAAGTTTGAGTTCTATTGCACCCTCAAGAGAGCCTACACTAAAGCTCTTTATGGCATGCAGTCACAATCTTACCTTCAAGGTCGAATGAATCAGCATTGATACTTTCAACTGGGGTGGAAGCTTCAAACCGAGTCAAGAACCCAATTTCTGCAGCAGTCAAGATTTTCGCAACCTTTGTCTTTTCAGCCAAGCTTGTCTGCAGAGCTTTGATATCCAACTTGATGTTTAAATGATGAGAAATTTTGTCAGACAGGTATCTCAAGTCTTTTTCTTTCATCGTTATTATCTAAAGTTATAGTTTTCCAGCCAGTTAATGCTACATTGAAACATAAAACTATATTTTTCAAGACTGCATAAAAAAATTAACAACGTAATTTAGCATCAGCAGCTAATTTTGGTAGTCAAAATTATTATCACCCAGTTTCAACAATAATTTAATCATTGGGAGATGATTATACTGGACCTGCGAAATGTAGGGCCGGCATCAATGCTACAGGTGGGATGAGATTTTACGCCCTAATAGCTAATAGTGATTGACCAGTGCAGAAGACTACAAGGCCGGTATCACAGTGTTTTGAGCCTGCTCTAACATACACAGGGTCGGTAGGTAGCAGGGCCTGCGAATGACAGGGCAAGTGTCAATGCTACAGGCGGAGTGAGACTCTACGTCCTGATATCTAATGCCAATTGACCAGTGTAGAAGACTACAGGGTCGGTATCCGATTATTTTAGCCTGATCTAACAGATACAAAGTTGGTAGGCAGCTGGCCTGCTGATAGCAGGATGGTCGTACCAAGAAAGAGGAGCACAGGTTGAGAAGGTGCGTTTATCTCACTGCTGCCACCAATGTAGTGGATTGCGCCGGTAGGGCCCCCACTACAGTCCACTAACAAACAGTTGACCAGAGCGCACAGCTCGAAGAATAGCAAAGCAACATCTCTCTCCAAAAGGCATCGCAGTGTCGGTCAGACCTGCAGGATACAACGGAGAAGTTGAGCACAACTTCACTACTTCAGACAAACTAAGCATAGTTTAGGTAATAATACATTTATTCGTTCACACATCATGCTCTAGTGATGCAATCGCCTAGAGTAGTTGAAAACAGCAGCGGTATGTGATAGGTGGCAAAAAATAGAAGTAAATCCAACGTTTTATAGGCTGGTGCAGGAAGTGTATTGCATCATGCTAAGCTCAACCAATAAAACACAACAGAAAGTAAATTAACCAATCAAGAGAATAATACATATAATAGCAAATAATAATAAATGAACAAGGTGCCTAGTGGCGAGGAATAATGTTACAATATCAAGTTCTCAGTATTTATTAGCCTTGGAGTCCAGATAGATGAGAGGTAGAGGTTGATAGGTTCTGGATTCATCCTCGTGGGTCAACGTAGGCTGTCTTTGGGTCCCTGGCTACAGCGGCCATCTTGTATCTTGTTGCCGGCCTTGTATGTCACTGCAGGGCCGGTAGGGGTCACTTCAGGGTCGGCAGAAGTCACTGCAGGCCCTGTAGGTAAAGCAGCAGGGCCGGTATAGAGTCTGCAGGGCTGGTATAGAGTCTGCAGGGCCGGTATTGAGTCTGCAGGGCCGGTATAACATCTGCAGGGCAAGTAACGTACTTCTTTTTCTGGAGTGATGACTTTTTGACTGACCACTTTTGGAGGCCTATCTGACTTATTGCTTTAGTCAGAGTCACCTATAGGTTAGTACGAGTGCGTAGGGCAGTTGTGCTGCTAAAATCCATCACAATAATTGCGGTTTATGGTTACATATATACGGTGTTTAATTTTACCATGATCTTTCGTGATCACCAGGGTGAGGCAAATCTGAACATTACTGATGTTCACAGTATGTCTTACGAGTTCTCAAGACATGTATGGATATCAACATTAAAGCGGCAATGCTTTTGATTGTGCATGACTACTCAACTGTAACAAATGGAATGAGATCACCCAACAATCCAACACCAGCAACAAAACCGTGGAAAGTCACGGCAGCTGTAGCAATATAATTATCAGTTATGACCTGGCAAACTGTTGCGGAATATCTCCGTAGAAGTTGACATTGAAATCTGTGGGGTTTATTCAAGCCATCAACGGATTCCACTACCTCTTTAAATGTTGCATCACCATCCAATGGACTGGAAGACTCATGGCTACATGTTGAAAAAGTCAAAACATAATTAGTACGCTATGCATTGTGCAAAATCATGCATTTTGCATACTTTGTATGAAAATTATTATTTTTACTAACAATAACAGTACTTTATCGCACAATGCATCTCCCTTTCAGTGTCATTGTATCTGTATGCTACATTAAATATCTCAAGCACTCAAAGTATCATCTATCAAACAGCATTGCTGTTTTTCACCATGAAAGGACAAGGTTACGATCTTGAATATGCCAATGTAATGCTGAAAAATACATCTACAGCTTTTCCTCCATGCATCTTCTGAACTTTAGCAACACAATTGTAATAAGATTATTAGCATGCTGCTTATTACTTTTTCTGTGGCACTACTTCTTTAGTCTTATTTGAAAGAACATTTGAACAGAGAGCTCTACATATTTTGTTCTCATAGCAATGAAACCGCCAAAAGAAAACCAACAGTACTGATTACCCGTGTTCACTACATCCATTTCCAATAAAAGATCTTGATGTTAATTTGATAAAAATCGGCGATTAGATAGTTTATGTACCTTGTAAAAACGTAGTTGGTCAAAGGTCTCCGATATTGCTCTATACAAATGATAGCAGCCAGCACAAGCTTGCTAACCAAAATGTACACTTTTCCTTCATTGTCACCACATATTTCTACTGCACACATCCTGCAAAAAAACATATTTCTGCTACCTAAAGTTACTTTCAAACTTTAAAAGTGCACATGGAATGCATAATAAAGCAAGCGATTCTGGGAGACACTGTAACCACTGTTGGTTACAGCTGGTGATACAGCTAGTCAGAATACAACATTTATATGTACATCAATTGAAACACAGATTTATTTATTTTATCGGTCTGTTTACATAACTGCTTGCCAGTTTGTTTGCCCATCTGTCCGTCAACCTCTCCGCTTAAGCTGAAGTGGGAATATGTCAAGGGTGCTGAGAAAAGTTGAAAATGTTTTAAATTCCCTACCGCTCGTGCAGTCCCCATGTGGGTGTGAAGCAATTTGCAGCAAGACCACATTTTTCATTTGCATTTGATAATGGAGCATCTTGTTATGATTCGTAATGTTTGGTTAGTTTTTATTAGTTTTCGATGTCTTTCCAGTGAATCATCACTCATTTTCTGATAGCAGTGCAGCTTCATCTTCATAGCGAACCTCAGCCGCATAATATTATTTACCGCCTTATTGTAATGGCTGGCCATTATTATTAGCATCACTTTACTTATCACACAAGTAATTATAATATTAAGAAACTAGGTAATAAGTTATAAATTAAGAATAAACTCATTTATTAGTATTATGAAATATTAGCATTTATTTTGTTTTTGCAAATGATATAAAACTAAAATAATAGAATTATTACTCAATACTTTATGTTTGTTCATTATCAACAATTGATTGAATTATTATTGTTTGTTTATTCGTTGCTATAGAAAGCATGCCATTTTTCATGCTGAAAAGTTGTACAAAAGACGTATTCACTTCGTATACAGACTGAGCAAATTATCTACCAAGTAAGATGTTGAATCATATTTTCCTTTACGTTTATCAAAATCGCTTTTTTTCATTATGAAACAGTTTGAAAAATTTAATTTTGTTTTTTAAATAACTCTGATTTTATTATTAAAACAATGACTAATAATTTGCTATTTTAAGCTATGTATGAAATTTTTATGTCCCAAAATAGTAAGCTGCAAGCTCGACCTGCCCGCCTGTAATTGCATAAATTTGATAAATGTGGTGCAAGCAATTATATCTAGTGTAAATAATGATTGCATTATAAAGTATTGTAGCAAGATAAATAAGCTGACCATGAACACGGATAACAGTGCCGTATGATAAACAGCTATGGGAATAAACATAATTTATCTTCAATTTAGCCCTAACTTTGAACATGGATTTGTTTGGGTTTGTTGAAGGTGAAAACCAAGCTCATCAAATACTGGACAAAAATGTGACAATGTGTTAAAGCTTGTACTTTTACCTCTTGGAAACACTTTTTTCTGCAAGGGACAAGGAGCTGAAAATTTCCCTCATTATATTTTTCTTTCCTGCCTCTTCAATATCAGTGAATTTCAGCTCTGCAACTTCAGATGGCTTCCGTTTGTTGAATAGAATCAAGCTAGACATGCTTAGCTTGATAAGTCTTTGTATACTTGGTATGCTTTTTTCGACCTCTTTTGTTATGCTTTCTTTCAGGAACTTGGTTAGCTTCCAAGTGTCAGAAGTTGTTGGAGGCTCTGCTGGTATTTTCAGCCAATTCATTTGATGACAGCGAGCCTTGGAAAAGACATTGGGAGTCCAAGATGTCAAAAACCGTCTTTGGAATTTTTCTGCACTCAGCAGATCAACCTCGTTCCTTGTTTGTATTGCTGTGGCAACTTTGTGATGTACTATATGTTTCAGAGAATGGCTCACATTTCGGAGAAGATGAGGACTAACTTTAAATAGTCGTTTTGCTGCAGTCTCTAAATTGTCATACATTTCGGCATTAATTATGTCCCACATTTCTACATGTCCGCTCATCGGCTGTATCAGTTTCTTCAGCCTAGCTAGCTGTCTGATCTTAGAGCGTATGTTGTTGATGTCGGATACTCTATGTTTCTGTTTTTCTCCGAGCTTTACCAATTGATTGTGGGCAAATTGCATGATCAATCGGTCATTTGCAATTAGATTTTGTAACCCTAAAATGGGAATGAAAGGAGATTATACGTTCCATAACAAACATGAATTCAGACCCTTTGAATAGTTTCTCCAGCTTCTTAGGTTTGAATAAAGCAGTTTCAAAAGCAGGCATGAGTATGGAGCACCTTGTATATGAATTAACCTCATAAATTAGCAATGCCCTGCTACAGGCTCACCAAAGTGAGTGAAGATTTGTAGCTGCAAACACACGTCTAGCATGATATGCATTAAAGTTAATTTCGTATCAACACTGATGCGTTGCTATGTACACGACGCTTTATATTTTTGTGCTAACCCTCTATTTGTTTCATAACCTGCTATCTAGTAGCATTCAACTAAAAACCTTCCATTGGTGGAGTGCTTCCCACTAAACTCAATAAAGCAGGAAAGTTTGTGCAATTTTAAAGAGAAAAGCTATTTTTCATCAACCGTTTCAATGTGTGACTAAGTTCTTTACTAGAAAAATTGCTTTCTGAAAATGAGTTTCACTGCAGTTTTATTAGCGGCACTAGTGGTGAAGAAACAGTTAGTCTGGTTGCTACGACGTCCCTATATCCCAATACCATCAATATTAATGAAAGCTGTTATTTAGATTTATTAAGTTCGCAATCAATGATTCATGAGCAGTAGATGGTATAGAGTGTATAATAATAACAATGCGCCATTCACATAAATCACATTCAGACATGGCAACTGTGGAACCAGGCTACAAAAAGTGTGCTCCCTCATTTATTTACATTGGCAAACTTTATTGAACCAAAAGTAAGAAACTATGGTGTCACTACGTTTTATTTGTGAGCATAATATTCAATTCACTTTCTCGAGTGAAAAAAGTAGTCTTTTCAAAAAAATAATTTCAAAGATATTATTGACTTTTTGAGCTTTCTCAACAACATCACTTTAGTCATTTCAACTGCTTAAATTTCATTGAATACTGAATTATAGTCATGCGAGTCATCATATCTACTGATAAATCATACAATCCACTAAGCTACATCTGGTTTCTTCACTAAAGCAAACTACCTTGAGTCAACAACAAAGAGCCCTAATCTTATGTAGGATTTGATATGACCTGCTGCTGAAGCATTTTGTAGTAATAATCTCAATGTATTTCACGCACAAAGTTGTGCTCATAGTTGCCAACAATGCTAAGAGTAATAATTTCTCAGATTGCTATTATAGCTGGAGTCGTCCACAAGTTTGACTGTAAGAATTGGTTATACAATCAACAACTGTTGTGTTTTTAATCTTCTATTAATAATACGATGATCAATGTGAATTTATACTAAAAATATTACTTTACATACAGTAACAATAAGGATGCAATAATATCAAATCTATTAGAATTTGTTCATCATCAACTATTCTACTACAATGTTGTGTCAGAGACAATTAGAAACGAAGTTTTTTTTTAATTTTTGTGGGTGCAATTTTTATCAGTGTTAACAGATAGTTTCTTGCATTACTTAAAGTAAAGATCCAAAGTTAAATAATTGTTAGGAATGCAAGAATAGTAGTAGTAAGATAGGAGTAGATCACCCAACTGGAGATAAGGTTCTCTTGGTCCCAAGTGCATTTTTGTTAGCACCAGTTACCAGGTGTTTTGATCGGGAGTGCGACCCGAGATGTTCACTCTACATCAGTATTTATTGTATGACTTATTAGTATAAATGAATGAAGACAGCTAGATCATGAGGCTGACTAGTTTATAATTGTATGGATTATAAGGTTCTCCTGGTTCTCTATATGTAAATGATGCCCCTGTTCCCCTGGACCCGATGAGGTGCCTTTTTGTGTGCACCAGTTGTTTGAATGGGTGTAATTACCATGGTGTTGACATTGTATAAAAATGAAGCGTTGTTTGATTGTGCTGCTATTGAAAGCTAAGATTTCGACAAAGGAAGACGTTGAGATGAGATCGATGAACAAAACTGATACTGTTGATGGTACTACGAGTGATATGCTAGATGTTTCACCGAGTATGAAACGTAAAGCGTTGATAGTTATGATGATTTTGGTATTTTTCGTAGGGTTTTCTACTTTTGGAGGTGTTACTGAGTTTAGTATGTATGAAAATGCTATGGATGAAATACAAAAAGTGAGACACTCTCCAGTTGGAATCATAAATGAAACTAATTGTTGGATGACGAACATCTTCTTTATCATGAATGGGAAACCTGAAGATTATGATCCGAGGATGCGATCTCCTTTTACGGCGATGATCGCGGGACCGACTGGATCGGGGAAGACGCAAGCAATTTTACGAATGATTGAAACTAGTAAGACTATAGCTTATCCACCACCGGTAGAAATTCATTACTGTTATGGAGCCTATCAAAAAGCCTTTGATGATATACCCGGAGTAATCTTTCAAGAAGGAATGATAGATATAACAACGAGTTTTCCCAGAGATGGACAAAACCGATGGTTGATAATTGATGACCTCATGGATGAAGTTTCTGGCAAAGCTGATGCCAATGCTCTGTATAAAAAACATAGCCCCCATTTGAACATAAGTGTCTTTTTTATTGTTCAGAATCTGTTTTTAAAAGGAAGTTGTACAATTTCCTTGAATAGTCATTAATTTTTTTTTTAAAAACCCTAGAGATGCTTCTTTGATTTCCTATTTGGCCCGTCAATGTTTTCCCTCAAAAGTAAAATATGTACCAGAGGCTTTTGAAGATGCGACAAAGAAACAAAAACTCTTGTCTACAAGTAGATACGACTCAGCAAATGACTGATCAACACAGGCTATTGGGAAACTTTACATCGGATGCTCCTATGTTATTATATGTACCCAAGTCAAAGCATATAAATACAATTACTATTCATTTCATCTCACACGTATTTTGTTGTTCAACGATGCAGTACGATAGTAATATAACGACTAAAGCGCAGGAGCAAAAGCTAAAAAGAAATGCGGCGGTATTGTTATCACTCAGCAATGCATCCTCTGCAATTCAAAAGTCTGTAATAGCTAAAGCAAAAAGAAATCTTATTATAACTCTAATGGAATGCGTTAAAACTATTATAAATGGAACGATGCCATTGAAAACTTCCGAGTATAATCAGTCGCAACGAAACACGAAGGACATTAGCACCTTAATTAGAAAATCAACGCTAAATGATAAAAAAGCTGTATTGCAAAAAGGAGGATTTCTAGCTTCTCTACTAGGATCTATTGTCAGCACTGTAGTTCCCGGAAAGCTGAAAAGTGTAATAAGAGGACTAGGAGGACCAGGGGGATGAAAATGAACCTCTCAATAAGAATGATGAGGAATAGAATGGCTATTTTAGCTCTGGGTGATCTGAGTAAAAGAGAAAAAATTGCTATAGTCAAAAAGGCCAACTCGGATCTGTTCCAATCATTGATAGAAAGTGGTAAAAATATTATATTAGGTAATGTATTTCTTGATTCTGAACAGTTTATTGAGTTGCAGCGTTACAAGAAGGAACTATGTAAACTAACTGCTAAAGGAAAAGTTAATGATAACCGTAAAATTTTGACTCAGACTGGTAGAGGTAATCTTTTGGACGCTATTATAACTCCTACTGTACCTGTTTTATAATCAATAAAACCAATAAAGTGATGAATGTTCAACTTTTAACATTCTCCAGACAGTTTGTTATACTGTCTGAAAACGAATACAGTAGATTAATGGAAAAAACCGAGAATAAAAAAGTGATAGAGGAAAAGAAGAACACACCCCTGTTGTATTATAACCCTATGGAAGATATAACGGTGAGAGATATGAAGAGAAAGCGAAATTATTTACTGGAGACTGCTCATGATTGTGACTTATCCCTGCACCAAAAGTTAGATGAAAATGTTCAAAACCTACGTAGGTATTTGAACGATGTCACAAAAATTCAAAATAAGCAGACACGAACCGTTAACTGGAGCCCTATTAAGAAAGCAAAGACAGAACCTAATTCTCCTTTGGCCAATAGCACGATTATTGATTATAAGACTGACACTCCTTTACCAAACGATGATGACACCGAGTTAGAATCAATAAAAAAGAAATTGTTTGATAACGAAGACTCAACCCTACTTGAAAATATGCTTATCGCTGATGGAGAAGATGAATACGATAGTGAAAAGGAACGTTTAGAAGAGTTTGAGAAAAAAGCTTCTAGTTTAACAAAAAAAGGGTGATCAAGCAATCGGTGTCAGAATGTTGAATCAATTGAGTAAAATAGGTAGGTTTGACTCGGTTAAGAACAAGCTGAAAATCGGAGATAGTTGAATCCTAGGACTTCCAAAGCTTTACTACGAGATGTTCTAACCAAAGGAGGTGGCGGAAAGTCCGGAAAAACCAACTACAATAAATTTAAAAGCTTGCTAGTGGATCAAGAAATCATAGCTGTCAGGAAATCTTGGCGACAAACACGTCAGAAGAAAAAATTTGTCATATCGGGTACTAATTCATGGACGTCGACGCATTAAAAGAACGGCATTGCAATCCTGCATTACACACATCTCTATGAGGAGCTAGAGCTTTACTGAAAGCTTGTAGAAAACAAATTTGTGAATGGTTGAGCGGAGAGGATGCCTACACGCTACATAAAAAGGTCATAACTATGTTTAAGCATCGTCCTACAATTGTGTCTGGAATAGGAGAGCAGATTCAAGTAGATTTGATGGATGTTCGTTCGTGAAAAGAAGGAAACGATAACACGGCATATTTACTGAAGGCTGTTGATTCTCTATCTAGAAAAGCTTTGGCTGTACCATTCATCTCCAAATCCGGACATGTTGCAGCCCGAGGACTGAGAATAATACTAGATGGGGAAAACTACAAGGCTTCACAATCTGAAAAAAGGTAAAGAGTTAGACAATGTCAATGTCAACAATATCTTGGCGGAAAAAAAATCAAGCGTTTTACAACCGAAAACAAGACAACAAAGGCATCAATGGTGGAGCGTTTTAACAGAATTTTTGGAGAGAAGATTTACAGATATCTGACGCACAAAGATGATGACATATACATTGATGTTTTACCAGATATGTTTCGCGCGTACAGCAACACTGTTCACAGTGCTATAGGTATGAGACCGAACGATGTGAACTTCCAAAATCAGGAACTGGTGTGGAATCGAGTGTATGAAGGAGGAGAGCACAATTTAACTAAAAAACCAAAGTTAAAAGTTGGATGTTATGTGAGAATTAGCAAGGCAAGAGGAGCGTTTGAGAAAGGTTACACCCAGAATTGGACAATCGAGATCTTTATAATCACCGATGCGCTCACCAATGAAAAACCTGTTGTATATAGGGTAAAATATTTAGCTGAGGAGATGATTGATGATACCTTTTACGAAAACGAGTTGCAAAAGGTAAAAATGTCTACAACTTTCATAATCGAAAAGATATTGGGAAGAAGAACAAGAAGAAGTAAAAGATAGATTCTGGTTAAGTGGTTGGGATATGGAGAAAATTTCAATGAGTGGGTGGATGAATAGCTTATAAGGAATGGACGTTTGATATAATCATCATACATCAGTAAAATGTTGATGCTGATAACTTTACCATCGAACGCCAGCATTGAAGAGTTTCCCGACAAAACGAATTCTGATTTCACAGTGAGACTGAATAAATAATAAAATATCATTGGTGGTAATTGGAAGATAGCTTTGCTAGATACATGTTATTCTAATAATTGAAAAAACGTTACCAAAGGAAAAGTAAATCTAGAAAAGACTATTGTCTCTGGTAAGAGCGAATTGTCCTTCATCTTAATTGGTACTGGAAGATATGATAGTGTGTTGGAGTCGGAAGAGGTTATATGAAGGAGAATGCGTGAAATTAGTCTAGATGTAAAGTTCGCCATCTCTTACAACAAAATAACCAACACCAGTTTAGTAACAGAGATCCTGATACAACGGTGAGCTTTTCCAAAGACTTGGCATATATCTTTGGATTCGAACCAAGCGGGAGAACTACATATGCTCATGGTAGATACAATAATGTTACACCTCCTGATATAAATTTCGGACTAACCTCTCTGTATGTTTATTCCAACATTGTTGATAATAAAATGGTAGGTGATACGAATGTACCTTTGCTAAGAGTCGTTCCGGTTCAAGGGAAGAAGAATAGTGTTGTGTACCAAGAGTTTAAAAACCCGCACTACGTCAACGCTTCATCACTGAATAGCGATCTGGTTCAAGTGCTTATAACGAGTGACGATGTTGAGCGAATACCATTTGATGGTGGAAAGGTTGTGTTGACGGCTCGTTTAAGAGAAAGAAAATCGTAACGAGTTTGGTGCGATACAACCCCGGAGACTTAAAAGAGTTTTTTGATGAGTACTACAAATGGAAGCTGGGAATGGAATTGGAGTGTATAGTACACAAAGAGTGATGCCTAGTATGAGAGGTAATTGACTCAGTATTATTTTTTCAAGTATACTCAAATCGGCAGCACGGCTGCTGAAAAGAGGGGCGATAAGTCTGGGTAAGAGAGTGCTCTCTGTAGGTGGTAACGTAGCGCGAGATGTCATCGACAATCATAGCTTGGCAGCATCAGCAAAAAACAGAGGATTGGAGGAGTTGAATGATCTTGGGGGAGATGTGCTCAGTGCAGTGTGACCGGATTGTGTGAAAACAAGAAAAAAAAGAGGAGGTAGAAAGAGGGTACATCCTGCTAAATGCGGACATTGCATTTTTTTTAATACGGACGGAATCGGCTATAAAGACATCAGAGCGTGATATTTGTGTTTATTAAGCGATAACGCTTCAAGCAAACATCACTCGCAAAAGATGGCTAGCCTAAATGGAACAACAGGTAATAAGTTGGAAGGTTCTTCCTACAACATAAACCCCTCATTGGATGTGATTGCTACAAAACCTACAAATATATTGGTAGAGAGATCAGAATGCGTTATCATCAGATCCGACAGGCTAGATCCTTACGGTAGTATTGAGTTGATCTTGTCAGGGAGTACCAAGCATTACACGGATCTTTACAACTCGTCTCTGCAAGTCAAAGCCACAGTTTTCCAAGATGATGGAAGCGATATTGGGGGTAACAACGACAATACACTTGTGCGGAAGGGGGATCTAACCCATGGAATATTCAGCGAGTTGAAAATTTTGATAGAAGGAAATACTGATAAATACGCCAACAATTACGGTTTACGCTCCTACTTTTCACAACTACTCGAAAACAGCGCAAGCAGAAAGAAATATCAAGAGAGGATGGAGGGCTGGATGCATGATGATTCAACGAGCAAAGACGTTGATAAGCACACCACCGCGGCCAAAAAAAAGAAGAGAGCTCTAATCAGAGGTGGAAAGACAATAGAATTAACCGGGAAACCTCATACCGCGTTATTTCACCAGAAAAACTAATAATTCCCGGTCCTAGTAAGCAGCTGGAGTTTGAACGGGCTTCCACCAAACTGTCCTTGTTTGCTACCGATGAGTCACCGGCAGGAGGATCGACGGTTAGAATTGATAAACTTGAACTCTGTCTTCGCAAAGTCGGGGGAAATCCTACGATACAGAACTCTCAACTCACTTTGGCGTTGGGAGGGCACAACTACATTTATCCAGTTGATCGGAAACGGGTAAAGCTGTATGGAATCCGCAGTGGTGTTGCGCAGGTCGATATCACATTGGAAGAAAACAAACAGAAATCAAAACAAATCTATTTAGATTTGGTTGATCACAGCGCTCTGAGCGGACGTTTCACCAAGAACCCGCATAGGATGAAACATGCCAATGTCAAAAGTATTGTATTGAGAGTTGGTGATTGTCCAATCGGAAGGAGATTTGAGCCAGATTATGCTAGAGCAGTTTTCGGGAGAGAATATTATCAGTTCCTACACGCTACCGTATCTTTGTTCGATGGTGACAGTCTTGGTATTACGAAAGAACAATACCTAGACGGCACCACTCTTTACGGATTTGATTTGACGGGTGATTTTTTCAAAGAATGATTTCACTCTATGAAAAATGTCACAACGAGTGTGGAAATTTAGCACCAACACAACTGAAGGCTTATCCCTGGTAGCTTACTTTGTAAAGGATGGTGTATTGGAGATGGATAGCATTCTTCAATTAGCAATTGCGGGAGACGTAGTGCTCTAAATGGTGAGCTAGAGATGAATACCATACAGATTCGCTCAATCTTATCTTCGGATGATTTATGCCAAAGTTCAGGGATTCACGTTGGACCTACAGATCAGTTTTGGAAGCAAATTTGTAAGTTTCCAACAGGATTTTTCGTATCCATTACTCATTATTCTCACAAGCCCCTAGAGCTTTGGTTGGCTGTGTGTGCTGATGATTCTGGCGTGGATTTTTTTGACTCCTTCGGGCGTTCTGTTTCCTTCTACTCCGATGTAAGCAAATTACTAAGTATTCAGAGAGGATATGAATCAATACGAGTAATGAGACGCAACTACAACGCCTTTTGTCAACTGTATGCGGTGATTACTGCGTATAATTTTGTTTACTGAGAAGTAGAGGTTGGAGTATGGATGAGATTATGAGAAGTTTACGAGATATAGGAGACAGTGATATAAGAAATCACTCAATACGAAGATTTATCATGCAGACTTATCCTAGCTACGAGTTTACACAAGACAATACACTATAAGGAATAGATGGAGTACATATACAAGCAACCGATTTGCTCAGTAAATTGTTAAAATAAATTATTATAATTAAATTTTATTTG
Source organism: Cryptosula pallasiana (assembly GCA_945261195.1). NCBI lineage: Eukaryota > Metazoa > Bryozoa > Gymnolaemata > Cheilostomatida > Cryptosulidae > Cryptosula > Cryptosula pallasiana. The sequence continues at coordinate 32,254,863 of OX183134.1, read as the reverse complement.
TTATAACAAATAAAATGTATATAAAGTACAAACTGACTCAGTATTTGTACTAAATACTACGAAGCCTATAAAATTAGTTTTCGTAATGTTCTAAGTTAATGTTGAGCTCATCTCTTACAAGGCGCAAATAAGATTCTCTCTATCTTTCTCAGGAATCACTCTTTAGTTAGATCTAAAAGACAAAGTAACTAATGACTCTATCATACATAGATGTACGAACTAATTTGGAAATTAATTTGGATCCTTCGGTGAATAGAACAAAGCTTAAAATCATAGATAGTGAGATGCATCCTTTGTGTTATCAATTAGGGTGCGGATGTACTGTCTCGGACAATCTTCTTTTTCATTCTCATCAAAGTAGGAGAGGAAATTGTGTTGTTCCAAAGTATCGAACAGTTCGGAGGCTTGAATGAAAGCTTGAAGAGCTGAGAGCAGAATTATGTCGTAGAAAATTGTGTTGTCTGCAGTTTGTTTTAGTCCACAGCTGACACTATTTGAGTAGGAATGTTGATATCTCCAACCGGTAGCTCTCCATTCACAATACATCTGTAATTAGCCACTGGGCTCTCAGCAGTTTTGTTCCAACGAGTATCACATTTTCTTAGCATTCCGGGGTTCTCAAAATCTATTACGCTTCCTGGTGGAAAATCGTACAGGTGAACTAGGTTGAAATATGCCTGAATTTGTTTCAAACTCTTGCCTGATAATGAGTTGAATGGATCCTTCACCTTTAGATTACATCCGTGTCCGTCAGGGGTACGAAAAATTGCATTTTGTAGTCCTTCCCTCTCTCATATAGATCAAAACAATTGGACGCGTTTGCTTAGCTTTATTAACAAACAGTCCCACCTCTGTTGAAACGTCACTCTTCACTTGAATTCTCTTTTTATCCCTTCGGTAGTTGTAGGTGATGGTACACTTTGCTTCGTCACGAAATTCAACGGATAAGACCTCCATAACTGTTGCTATTGGTAGATCTTTAATTTCCGTAGATTTCTCAAGTTTTTCTAGACGATCTAGAGACAGAGCATTTAACAGTCCAGCGCTCTTGTACGTGAAGGTGGTTAGGTTGGTACTTCTAGCATCTTGAAAGGGGATCTTGGTGTGACGAAAAAATGTATCGTCTCCAACATCCATCACAACTCGTTTTTTTGTAGTTCGAGCCATTGTCGGTACCACCTTTTGTCAAATCAACCAAAGGTCATTTCATCGAGTGTGCTTTGTTTGAAGACAGTTCGTTGGTAGGAGATGAGGATGGAGTAAAATCTTGTTGGGATTCTGGTTCATCAATCACTACTTGAATTTCATCCTCTACATTTTTTTTTCTCGATTGGATAATGAAGACAGGAGAAGATGGTGCGGAAAGGGTTTGCTGAGATCCTGCTTCTACATTCATTGTTTGGCTTTTTTTCGTCTTGACTATACATTCTGAAAAAGATAAAATAAAAAAATGTTAATTTTTGTTTATTTCTTTATAATTACTTTTAAGATAGATAAAACAAAGAGGTTTGAGTTGACTGTGTCAGCTAGTAGAAACAATTATGTTTTTATTTTGACCCTTATACAGAGAGATCTCCTAGTAGTTGCAGTAGATGTTGTAGTAGATGTTGTTCCTTGAGTCACCATTGTTGAACTGGCTGCTTTCTGTGTAAAACCATTGCTTCTTAAACAGCTAAACTTGCACCGATTGACACGAGTTGAGCCCAAAGAAAAGCGTTACAAACTAGCATATATGTTATCTAGATGTTTTCCAGTGAAGAACACTGTTTTATCGCATGAATGAAATATAGTTTTACGCGTGAAAAAAGCATAGTTTTCTGCATGAAAAAGAAATCCGTTCTTTGCTTGAATAAAAAAAGTATATTTTACGCGGATAAAACATAATTTTTACATGAATAAAACATGAAAAATTTTTCTCGTGAATGAAACAACATGTTTTCACGCGAAGAAAACCGATGTTTTCTCTGGAATAAAATTTATTTTTTCCCGCAAATAAATCACAAAAAACAAAGCCATCTTATACACAAGTAACAGTGAATAAAAGTCTCTTTTTTACAAACAAAAACAATTTTTTCCGCGCGATTGAAACAAATTTCTTACGCGAGTAAAACATGGTAAACAAAAACGTTTTTCCCGCTTACAAAAGATCATGTTTTCAAGCAAATCAAACCAATTTTTCCGCGCGGATAAAATATAGTTTTCCACGTGAATAAAACAAAATAAAACTCTTTTTATCATGCGAATAAGTCATTGTTTATCGCGCGAGTACCAAGTTTTTTTCGCGTGAATAAAACAACATCATTTTTTGTTTGAAAAAACATTTTTTAACGTAAAATAATTTTGTTCTTTGCGTGAATAATCTGTATGTCTTATAGAGGGTTTTCGCGTGAATAACACGATTATAAAAGGGTTTTTGCGTTAGTATTCTCATTTGATGTAAGCTTAATGAGTAGGTGTAGCTTCTAGTATTTAAGATCTGCTCTCTCTGCATAGAAATCAGTCTCTCCAGCAATAGATTCTGAAAAACCAACTGGTGCAGTATTCATTATACGGCTAACAGCAGACTTCTCGGTGATAGGGTAAGAATTAATAAAATATACTATTTAGCAATAGTTGAAAAATAAAAGTTTACAATTATTTTACCTCACTGTTTATTATCCTATACTAATACATAACTTTTTATTTTAGTTCATTATGACATCAAAAACAGTTCGTGTAAAAGACTTCCTCCCAGAAATTTATCACAAGTGCATCAAACAAAATGTGATTGTGCAGGACAAGGCCATCTACCGGTTTACACTCTAAGCCATAATATTTTGTATAAAGCAACATATGTTGAGTCCAGTAGCTTTGTATGGAAAACTTTCTCCAATTCAATACATACCTTACACAAGTCAAGACAATTATCCTATGGAGACATTTCGCATTATGACAGAGAACAATTTTCAAACGATTTTAAAAAATATATAAAATGTAAACACTGATGATTATTTAAAAAAAATTAAAAGAAATGCATGGGATAAAACACATTTTCAAAAATTATTTAAATTGAAATGGACCAAAAAAACTTTACATAAAATCTAACCTGATATTTCCAAATACATCCAAATAAATGAATGTCTAGGATCTTCTTTATTTTCGTTTGAAATGACGTTAACAGGGCTTCAAGAATATATGTAGTAATTGTTATGTAATAAAGCTATACAATTACACAACACTTCACTTTTATGCAATAATAACCTCCTGGATAACCTCCAGCACATACCAACACCATACAATGTACTAATCAACATTCAACAGCATAGTAATTGCACCCATTCAAACAACTGGTGCACACAAAAAGGCACTTAATCGGGTCCATGGGAACAGGGGCATCATTTACATAGAGAACCAGGAGAACCTTGTAATCCATACAATTATAAACTAGTCAGCCTCATGATCTAGCTGTCTTCATTCATTTACACTAATAAGTCATACAATAAATACTGATGTAGAGTGAACATCCCGGGACGCACCCCCGATCAAAACACCTGGTAACTGGTGCTAACAAAAGGGCACTTGGGATCAGGAGAACCTTATCTCCAGGAGGGAGATCTGCTCCTATATCACTACTAATAGTTGCCTAAAATGAAGTTAGTTGAAGCATGCAAAATTAATTTTTATCAAAGCTAGGGAAGTCTTTTGCTCTTACCAGGTTTCAAGCTGTATGACAAAAAATGAATAACAGCAATTGCAAATAAAATACAAAAACTGACAACTGAAATGGTAGCTGGTAGCAACTATCCCATTAAAAATATGAAGTAATGACTTATACTGCAAACGGTTTTGTCACACACTTCCACTGACACAAATAGTTGCACTCTGCTTTTTCTACAAACAACGTTTTTCAGTGTTTGAAACTTCCATATTTCCTAGTTTTAACCCATCGTCCTTTGTACTAGACACCACACAAACAATGTGAACATTGTTGTGCTCTCTATGATTCTTAGCTCCCAGTTGAGCCAGATTACTCCTACGAGAAAGAAATTAACTGAGAACTACAATCCGCGTCACTTCAAACTTTGAGCTCCACCAGAAGTTCAAGAAAACAACCAACATGTTCCAAGATAACTGTAAAAGGTCAATAATGGAGTCGGTGAAATATTTGAGTGGCATAGTCAAAGTCAAAGGAAATAGAGTGGACTAGATGCAACATGGATTGTAATTGGCTGGGTGAGGGTATACAGCAATAATAGGAGTCAGAAGGCACTATAGAGAAAGGAGAGCTGGGAGATGGAAGGGAAAGAGAGAGATTGTGACTTTCGAACAAGAGATCTACAAAAGACAAAGCCACTGAGGTATGCTTATACTTTATGCATTCTTTACATGGTACCACGCGTAAATAGAGTAGGGCCAAGTGAGCAGGTCATTAAGGGAAGAAGAGAAAGGACGACTGACCTTGAACAAGAATTTCTCTTCACTTTTATAATTTGGATTGAGACGAGAGTAGCCTAAGCAAGACAGAATAAGCGTAGCTCCCTTGAAAATAGAACAGGACAATGAAATACAGAGCTTGAGCCAATTAAAAAAGAGGTTTGAATTAGTTACTATTTTAGAGGATTTCAGGGCAAAAGTTACAGAAGCGGACGAACAGAAGAAGACAAAGGAAATAGAAAAGAGGAAAGGGGCAGCCCTATTGAACGATATAAGAGAAAAAGGAATGCTCATATTTGAATCTATTGACATTGAAGTAATACAATACATGAAGACGTCATTACTAAATTCACAGCTCACTTCACAAAGAAAGAGAATAAAACAACAGAAAGTCACAGATTTCTCAACCTACGACAAAACAAAGAAGAGGATCTAAATCTGTTGATTCAAAGGGTAATAAAGCTGTCTCACAGCTGCCAGTTAGGGGCCCTTATGACAGAATTGGTGATACACATCTTCATAAATAAAATGTAGAATGTAAAGCTAAAATCAGAACTCCTACAAATAACAGAACTCATAACGATGACTTGGACCTCAGCATGTACTGAATACAATTCAGCAAAACGGACAATGGTAGAACTACAAAACAGGAAGAAAGTAGATTGGGATGTAGGTAATGTAACGATCAAAAACTGTTCAGGCAGCCATTTAGGAGAACGAGCAGAAGTCGGGCAGTGAACTAGGGAGAATGCAACCACTGTGGAAGCAAACCACATTTCTTTAGGAATTTTCCCACTATACCTTGCTTCAACTGCCATGGTCAAAGCCATATAGCTAGAGACTGTCCTGAACCAACAGTGCAGCAAAGAGGTTTTTGTGGAGGTAGAGGCGCGATGCTAGGAAGAGAAGGCCGGAGTGCACAGGTTTCTGAGGCAGATGCAACTGAGCAGGGGCATGCTATAATAGTCAGATTCAAGAACAGTAAGAGATCATCAAACACGTCATAGACTTCAACAAGCTGTATAACGACGAGTCGAGTGATGAGTCTCTATGACTATGTGATACCCATGGAGTAAATACGAACAGCAGAGCAGATCCAAAGAAAAGATTCGAAACGATCATCAAGGCCGCAGGACAAGAGAAACTTTTTCACATGGATACAGGAGCCTACCTACCAGTTATGAACAGTCAAACCAGGAAGAATCTGAACATTCTATTGGAGCTACTTAGATCGTCTTCAAAAGTATTAGTTTAGGCTGGAGAAAGGCCGCTTCCGTTCAAAGGAGTATTGGAGATAGAGGTCGCTGCGGGGAGCCAAAAGGCAAAAATGGAGATTTACGTGATTGATGAAGCGCCCTCTAACCTATTAGGAGCACTAGAGATTGGTGCACTAGGACTTTTACCTAAAGTCCACAATGTTCAGATAGAGCGGAAGTTTCCCAAACTTTATGACAAGTTAAAAAAACTCCCAGAGAAATACGATGCTGAATTGAGAGAAGCTGCTGTCACATTGGCACTTTCAGAGTCGAGGAGGTTAGCAATAGGGTTAAGAGAAGCAACGACAAAAGTACTTCAGAAAATTGAGGAACTACGAGCCATAGAAAGGGTAGAAGGACATAGGGAGAGGTGTGCAGGATTAGTAGTTTCCCCTAAGACAAGCGGAGAAGTGCGGTCTATATAGACTTAACAAAATTGTATAAGAGTGTCAAGAGAGAGAACTAACCTCTATCAAGGACAGAGGAAACACTTGCTGCGCTAGAAGGGAGTGAAGTATTTGCGAAGATGAATGCCAACTCAAGATTCTGGCTGATCAGATTAGAAGAGTCCTCCAGACCATACAAAACTTTCATAACACCATTCGGGAGATTTTGATTCATGAAACTGATGTTTGGTATATCTGCAGCCCCTGAGATTTTCCAGCAACAAATGTCAACTATTTTGAAAGGACTAGAAGGAGTCATCTGTGTGATACATGACATGTTGGTGTTTGGTAAAGATGACAGCAAACATGACACAAGACTCGAAGCGATGCCCAAAAGGCTTCAAGAAGAGGGAATGACACTCAATAGGCGGACATGTGAGTTCAGAGTCAAAGAAGTGATACTCCTGGGTCACCACATAAAAGAAAACAGAATTTCCCCAGACCCAACTGAAATAAAAGCCATCACAGACGTGTCTGAAGGAACTCAAAAGTTTCTTAGGCATGATAAACTATTTACACAAATTCAGTCCTCGTCTACCACAGATCAGCAAGCCCTTACAGGATCTCAACAGCAAGAAAGGGGACTGGTGCTGGGACCATGATTAACAACGGAGTTTCAAGGCGCTGAAGAGGGAAATCAGTCAAGCTCCAGTCCTGGCAAGGTACGATGTCAATGCTAAACACGGAATTACAGTTGATTCAAACTTCTACACCATGGGAGCTGCACTACTGAAAGACAACAAGAAAGAACAATGGCAGCCAGTGGGATTCGTCTCTAGAAAATTGATAGAAACCAAAAGGCAATATGCGCAACTCAAGAAGGAAGCTTTGGCAATCATGTGGGCATGCAAGAAGTTGGATTTGTTTCTAGTAGTGAGCTTCTTCAAAGTAGAAACGGATCACAGGCCTCTAATAAACTACTCGGAGGAAGTGATTCAGTAAATCTACCGCTAAGGTGTCAAAGGTTCAAACTTAAACTTGTGGAAAATAATTTTTCCATATTCCACACATCAGACAGCCAAATGTTCCTAGCTGACATTTTTTCTGTGCCGGCAGAAGATCCTACAGAAAAGTGGATTGCACAGATGAACCCGGTCGAGATGAACATATGAGTGATCACCGCAGCGGAAGAGGCCATCGAAGACTAGCCACTAGAGGAGATTAGGTTAAAAGGCAGCCAAAAAGAAGAATGTACGTCCCTCCTCAGAGAAGTCATTGAAGTATGGAAAAGTAAAGGTAACCTATATAATGGTGAACTACGGCAATGGTGGACACAGAGGGAACACCTAACCCGCCAGAACAGTATAGTGATGCAAGATGATAAAATCGTGATCGCCAAGAATTTCAGAACAATGATGGCAGAAAAAATTCTCAGATGATACCAAGAAGTAGAGCGATGCATTAGACATGCTAAATCTAGTGTGTTCTATCCGGGAATGAGGTGGGACATCAGAGATTGTGTGGGAGGGTGCAATCCCTGCATAATGAACCGCAAGATGCTAAGACTCCCAATGAAAGTTGCTACATTACCAGAACTTCCCTGGCACGCACCAGGGACAGATGTTTTTGAATACATAAAGAAAGACTACCTCATTATTATAGTCAATTACTATTCAAGATAGATAAAAGAAGCAAAGCTCGAAGCGAAGGCGTTGGAGGCAGTCATAAAGAAGATAAAACACATATTCGCTAGGTTTGGAAACCCTTGCAAGATGCGAAGCAATGACGGACCCTGCTACACAGTGCATACATTCTGAGATTAGATGAAATAATGCCATATTGAACATATCACTGACAGTCTCCATTATCACGAGAGTAACGGGTCGGCTGGGAAGGCCGTCCATGCCGTAAAGAACATTTGGGAAGAGGAGCGAGACAAGAACCTAGCACTCCTCATTTATCAGAACACTCCTCTTAAGAGTGGCAAGTCTCCATCAGAGTTCGTAACTGGCAGGAATGTGAGAACAAATATTCCTACAGGAGAGCAAGGAGTCGGTGAGGAAAACTTTGTAGAAAGAGACCAGGAGCTCAAAGACAAGCAAAAACGCCTAAAGATAGAGGGGCAATGGCTTGACCTCGGAAACCGGAGGTGGGGGACATGATCTGGCTGAAGGTAGGACAGAAGAACAGACAGAGAGGGGTTATTGTAAAGGAAAGAAAGGAGCCAGATAGCTATGATGTGAGAATCGCGGGGAAGACCATGAGGAGGAACTGGAAACACTTGAGAAAACTGAATACAAATCAGACCATCTACTGCTCTACAAATGCTGAGGAATCTCAGCCCGAGTCAGAAGAGGAAAGAAGTGAGAACAAAGCAAGCGAGAGCGAAGATGATGCGAGCAAAACACAAGAACCTAAGCCCCTAGCTAATACTAAGCCTAGAAGACTTAACTCTGCACAGCATTTGTCGAACAATTAAGATTGCATAATCAATTTTTTTTAGAGCCAGAGAGGGAGAAATATCGATATATCGCATTATTTGTTTTGAGTCTACTGCGCTTCGCGATTGAATTTGATGTTCTTGTAATCAAAGAGTGATTCGTAAAATCTGAGTTATTCGTGGATTTTCCTAGTATCTGTTTATTTACTTTACAAATACCCCAAAATCTCAGTGTACAATTACTGAATAAACTGCTCTAAAATTGTATCGGTAATTAAAATACAATGTTAAACGGTTTTTTTCAAGCGCTCAATGATTGTTGCTCTTACCACTGTATCCTTTGGTTTCCTTCAGCCCTTCAATCAGATAGTTCATTAGAGCTCCATCGTGGCCCGAAACAAATGGTGAGAGTAAGGCAAGTGCACTAGATGTAGGTGTAGATGGACAAGTGGAGTTCTTTGGTTTTAAGAAGCACGTCGAATGGTGATTAGACAAAGAAGATCGATGAAAAAATCCAAAGCAAAATGCACAAGGTAAATAATCCCATGCATTTCGCAGCATTGAATTCTCAGTGCATTGTCTCCTCACCACCACAATCTCACCTTTTCTTTCTTGCACTACCTTGAAAGCAAAGATTCTGCAAGTGATATATAACTTTACAGGTTATAGAAACCAAAAACTTAAAGACGAATTATAAAAAATGCAAAAGTATGAAGCTTTTTAATCTGCTTCTCAGCATTTTTACAACTAAAACAACTGCTCTATGTTCCATTCATTTCATTTCACTCATAATTAAACCCACTGAGTCAGACAATTTCCCCCCCAAAAAAAAGATAGTTTCTAAATTCCAGACTACAATTGAGAACACGCTAGAACGATTTGGACGCTGAAAACTGTGCAATCCCAAAACTGCCTAATGTGAATGCAATAAAACCAATTTTTATCATATCGGCCGGCTCTGCTCAAAATCACCAACGATTTTTAGCATATTACCCATAGGACTACAACACAACATGATTGCTAAGTTACTGATTGCCAATTACATAATGTATAATGATAAATTAATGAAAGATCATCAAATTTTTGGCAATAATTAAATCATAGTAATAATAAATTTTAAATAAACTTGCCAAGAAAATTTTCCATCTGTGTATCAAAAATTATTATTATGTATTAACATCTTTATTTAAAAATAGCTCATCGCTTATTTATAATCGTACAAATTTAAATAATATGAAAATAATATAAATAACTTGAAATAAACATTTATTAAAATTTAATGAAGACAAAAACTCTTTTCAGAACAACACATTTTAATATGGATGCAGCAGCTAGCGCATTATAAAACCATAGACAAGTGAAGAATTATGGCATAACAGATTACAGTATCATTAGTAATGCGATTGCTATGCTGAAAACAAAAAGTTTCTATCTCTCTAACCAAAGAGCAATTGATTTTTTGGCTGAAATTGTTTTCTCGTGCGCACGCTTTCACAAGCAGAGAAAGGGCACGACTCGTACTCAAATAATTATTTTAACAAATCTTATCCTAGTGTACACGCAGCATAATAAGGGTGATTTTTTCATGCCAATTCCCTTGGTGATGCCAGTACAATTATTCCAATTATCTCATGAGTGTTTTAAAAATTCCGGTGTTCATGAGGGATTTTACTTTTCGGTACTCAAAGGTCAATATATTTTCTGGTGTTTGTGTTTACTAAATGGTTACAATTGCCTCACAGATTTTACGTTTCACAATCTTAAATTTCAATCTTTCAGCGTTTTCTCTGCAAGAGATCCATAATATCAGAACTTTGCGACATTACATAATAGTAACTGTTAGTGTACTCTGACAAAAATAATTAGTTAATACGAAAATAAAGTAACCCATTATGTTAATTATATTCATAAATAAAACTATCAAACTATTCAAAGTCTCTGCACAAGTATAAACCGTTATTGCGTCGAAGACAAAAATGTCCGGCGCTGTAAACAATAAGTTCAAGCAATGATGATTATAATACTTATCATCAGCTACCATTTCACCTTTATGTTATGCCTGTAGTTCCCCAGATTCTGCAGCCTCAAGCTCAGCTTGACTCTCACTTTTGGGTGTCTTGTCAGTAGCATGTCTTGCACATCTCTCTCGTTTTTATGTACAGAGCTGTAGTGATGTACTATCTTGCATCGAAGTTTCTTTTCGCAATAGTAGCAGTATTTGTACTTGCTGTAGTTTCGTTTGCCTCCAATTTTGTTGCAGACAGGAACAGTAACTATACAACAAATACAAATCTAGTCATTGTTCAAGTTGTGGGTAGATGATTTTGTTTTTATTGCAGTAAAGAAACCAATTGTTAGGATAAATTTCAAAAATTAATTCAAACATTATGATCAAGTGCAAGATCAAAAAATTTGATAATGGCTTTATGTTTTACCTTAGTTTCAAGCTAGTCTTTTTTCAAGCTAAATAATGGTTGTAATTTCACGCAATATTATATGCAGTGCAAATATTTTTGTTCTAGTTTATTCCATTTTATATACATCCTTTTAAAAACCCCTTGTTTCCTGCAGCAAGGAGGTGGGGGTTCATTCGTTATAGTTGCCTACAACCCTCACTGCACTTGAGGAACCTCAGTGTAAGGTGAGTATTGACATTTCCTTGTGCTCACAAATTTACAGAACGCGAATGAATACAGCATTATACACCATTGTTAGAAAAAAGAGTGTAATTTAAGCATAATATATTATAGCACGGTACAGCACGGCACAGCCCAACACAGCAAAGTATGTTTACAAAAAATTCTTTTGGTGTAAAACTAAATAAAAACCTAATTTTTCCCATTAAACTGTAAAATCTTGAAGCCAATTGCACAGTACTGAGGAAAAATTGTGTGAGCAAGTAATTTTAAAGGTTTCTTGATTTACCACTACTGTATCCACCCCTGGCTACTCGCTCGTCGCACTTTCTCCCCTAGTAGTCAGAACTCAAAGAACAAACCCAAAAATTTCTTCTCCATTTTCCCTACTCTCTGTATTGGTCAACCTAATCTTATATTATTACACTGACACCCCTTACACCTTCCCCCCTGAACCCCCTCCCATTCACCTCATCTCTGAGCACAACCCTCTAGTTTTTAAGCTCCTATTCCCCCTATCCTGCCCGCCCAGATTTCAATCTTCTTGCATCATCAGAAGCTGCCCTATTTCTTGTTGAACACTTGCATACATTTATAACTGGTCTAAGTTGTTTTCTCTTGAAACCACAACTCCATAGTGTCCAGAGAAGAAAACCCACCGAAACCAGTACATTCGTAAAAATGCACCTGGAGCCGCGATGTTTCAAATGAGAACCTAAATAAGCTTATGCTTTTGTGACTGTTACGAGAATTATTGCAGTAGATTTCTTCCCCCCACTACAGACACAGTGACCAACTGTTCATGCGCACTCATTGTGCACATTCCACTACTTTCCTCACACTCGGGGTTCACTTCAAATGTAGACATTAACAACTGCCATGGGGTCCTTGACCCAGACGAACTTAAACTTGAGCCCAGACGCACACAAAACTTAGAGATAAAACACGTTATTATGGTAATCCATTTAGCAATATAATAAGTATACTACACAATACCACAAGACCTTCTTACATAAGTACAGCAGCTCCTTTTATAGAAGCTGAAGAGGAAAAATCAGTCCCTTATTAAGGGTGAGCCAAATTCATACCATAATACATAAAATACAGCAATGAGACAAGGTGAACATACAATAACATGAAGGTCAAATCATATGGTTAGCACAGTATTAGCACACGCCACCACAGTTCCCGCATCTGCTTGAACTCATCAGAAGTGGGCAAGCAAAGCATCCATATTAGTCAGGTAGACTTCCTCAAGCTTAGTTCCACACCTTTTCATTCTCACCATCCGGGATATACCGATGGGTTTTGAGGACCATAGGGCCCAAGGCTATGATCTCCAAAGTTCTCCAGCTAACTGAGTCAAGATGCTAGCCCCGGTTAGGCCTTCTATTTCATATGTTAAGGATACAGGGTTAAGGATTGATCCAGTATAAATCGGTATCAAAATCCAGTACAGGTTATATAACCTATAATGGAGTGATATTCGGTCCATGGTAAAGTCATATTTGGGGGAAAGGGGAGGAGCGTAAGGGGGTGGAGGTGCTAACCAACTTTACCCAAAAAGTCTTTCACATTATTATGTCACAAGCTGAAACTTTGGGGCAAGTAAGAAAATAACTATGATAATGGGCCTGGTTGCTGTAAAATTTGTATATATCTTTTGCAACTGTCTTGATGGTTGGTTGGTAGAAGCGCTGGTGTTTGGTGGCGACGGCGGCTGCCCCTGCGGTGTCAGCAATGGTGGTGGTGGGGGGGGGGGGGGGGGTGGTGAAGGCTGAGCCTAGGTTAAATTGAAGTCGAGTCAAAGTCGAGATAATTCGAGATCGAGCGGAGATCGAGTCAAGGTCGAGGTGAAGTCTTGTCTAGTTCAATTTAAAAAGCTTACTAACTAACATAGAAGCAAGTGTTTACTATTAGCTGTAATAATAAACCATCTCCCATCCTAGAGTGTAAAAAGTATCTTTTAAAGCAGTTGCAATGGATACAGAGTGCCGAAAAAATTTTCCTATGCTACTGAGAAAGTAGAAAGGTACCTAGTTAAAGTTTCATTAAGCATTTTATCATGACATCTGTAAGCTAAATGTAACTATTAATTTTCAATTACCCACTCACCATTTTTCATCTGCTTCTTCAAGGAAGGGTACGCTGCTACAAATAGTGAGACAGACCTGAGTTCATAGTCAAACTTGGAATAGATCAATGCCAATCAAACTACAAATATGGTAAAAACTGAGAAAACAGTTTTGTACAATTTTGTATGCATTATTCTGTTAGGTTTTGAGTGAAATTAAGATAGAACATACTTTGTAGCTCATTTTGTGAACTAGTTTGCATTTTGAGTTTTTACACAAAAAATTAAAGCCATAAAAAACTAGAACTGGAAAGAATATTGTAGTTCTATTATCACTCTGTCATATTTTGACTTCAACATAATATACATCAATTAAACAAATATACAGAAACTTATTTAGTTTACTACTAAATTTATACCTCGATTATACTTTTACTCAGTTGATTTGTATCAAGCCTATTCTTATTATATCTGTACGATTAAATATTTAACACCGGTCAAACAACAAATTAAAGATAACGATAGCCATTTTCTGCGGTGCCAAATCAAGTACCATGTAGGTGTGTGTGACCTCAAGTCTTCATTTCCTAAGTGTTACAAGCAATTCTAGTTACCACTTTGTTATGATTCATTGGATGCTGTAAAGCTTGCATATTTCAAAATCACTTAAGTTTAGTTTCTTATAATTTTTTTTTAAAAGGTACAAAACCAAAGTATAGTAACTACAAATGATACAGAAATAAATTGAAATTGCCACTAACGATTGCTTAAAGGCACAGTTGGTTCAACAAATCATTCGTTGTTTTTCTTGTGAATGTTTTATATCACAGCTTGATATATTGATAAAACTGGCTGTTTTTGATTCTTTCCCGTCATTCAAGTTTTGATAACTTTTCATTTATATTCTTAGGGTACTGAATAGCAAATTTTTTATTGTTTTTATATCAAGTTGTCAACCTAAAGCTGTGAAGCAGACAGACCATAAAAAATTGCTATCAGACTCTTTAAAACTGTGTCTAACTTTAACAGACCTATAACCTCCATTACAATAGCCTCAGTAGTAAGGTTTTATTTAAACTATTTATTATGTGTTCATTACCTCCACCACCTTCAGTGACAGATACTTGACTTTCTTCATCTTCAGTCTCATCAAGGTTACTGTCCCTTTCATTTTCTTTGTCTGCAATGTTCAGGCTCTGTGTAACTGAGCAGCATTATTGTTATCAGTTCAACTGCATTTTTGGAAAGTAACCAGCATTTCATCGACTTATTCACCAAACAATAGTAAAACAGTTAAATTCATAGTTAGTTTTGTAGCTCCAATGCATTTACTTTGAAGTCACAGCAAAAATTATCCTCCAAAACGTTTTTTATCAATATGAAGACAGGCAATAGACGTTTTGGTGTTTTGTAGTGGTAATTTTAGAAGTTTTCATCAACACGTGCAAACATTGAATATCCACCATGCACATTAAAAAGGTGTTTAGAAATCTCATAGTTTTTCAGAGTTGTCTTCTCTTTGCTAATCACATCTCGTACGCTGGTAAAACATATAGGAAGCACATTTCAAGCGCGCTATCCTGTTTCAAAGATAGTAAGTTATTCTTGCTCACCAAACCATCCTTTAGCAAATATCCGATGTTCAGTGATCCATAGAAAAATAAGTGGTTAGGCTGCAGAGGGAAAGTTTACAGTTTTGTACTACATGTAAGTTAGTTGTTTAAAATAATATTAATGAAATGAATAAATGGGGTGAAAGGATAAAAAAATTTCAATCCATTGTGTTCATATCTATTGGACTGGCTTTTATAATTGAAAAATGTTTCTTTTTCTTTTAGAATGAAAATGTATGACGAAACATTTTGTGCACTTCATATGGTAAGGATTCGTTTGGTGAGACCACTTTCTATAGAAAACTGCATGCATTTGTATTATTTTCCCCCACCTTTAAGCATACAAGTTAATACTCATAGGCCAATATGAAAATGAGTATTAACTTACGTAAAAAAGCGTTTGCCATCAATGAGTGGATAATCAAGTTACTGAAAATGATCTTTGAGGATTACATATCGAGTGCTAAGATGCAAAAATGCCTAATGATAATCTTAGTGTCTCAAGTTGTCACTGAGACAAATTTTGATCAAGTTATGTGTGCCTTAAACAATCACCAATGACAACAATGCGTACAAAGAGAAGAAAAACTCATGAACTTCTTTAAAATTCAAAAGAAACGTACTAATTTGTATGACCTCTTCAACATTCAAAGTTTTATTTTTTATGTATGTCGTTCATCTTTCATAAGCAGTGAAACGCTAAAAGGGGCATTAAAAGTCGTATTTTCTGCTTCCAAGATATCAACTTTCTTCTCATGTGTGACCTATTTTGGATAGTTTTGTCGAAGCTTTCATTATTGCACTTAATAATTTGAGAAAAGTTTAGATAAAACATCGAAGCTGAAATCTTTACAACTTTCATGCCTGGGATTGGGATGAGCATTTTATGGAATGAGCATTGACAAGACCTGGATGAGTATCAACCCAGCTACAAACAAAGCTACTCTGATTATCATTTCCAAAGTTTTCTACATTTGCTCATGGCAAGGTATGAAACAGTTTTTAAGCATCTGTTCCGGTGACTTCAACTTTTGAAAATAAAAAAATCATTATTCCTGGAGCAAACGTCGAATCGATAATTTTAATAACGGGAGAACTAATTTTAACACCTCGTAAAATGAATGTTGGAGTGTTTTACTCCTTAGACATGTAGTCCAAGCCTGTTATTTGTCATTCCATGTGAATCTACATCATACTCTTTCCAATGTTCATTCCTGCCATCCTGTTTCCTATAGTCTACCAAACTTGCTTGTAAAACAGTCATTTAGGTATCGTTATTCATTACTATTGGATTGGTACAGATATATATTTAGTATTTTAGCTTGTCAAGTTATTTTTGATTATTTTTCAATTTGATTTTTGGTGACAACAGTAGAGTCAAATGTAAATGTGCCCGGAATGGTTTATGGCGCAAACCATGTGAAAAGATCGAGAATTTCTGACATATGACTCTTTAAAAAAAAACACTTTAGTTGAACTTCATTGGTGTTTACTACAAGATTTTGGATTTAAACCACCCAAAATTAGTCAGCAATGATTGCTTCACACCAAATCAGTTGGTGATACAAAACGTTAACAAGTTAGCCGAATAAAGTGGGGGTTGAAAACTAAATGTCAACATTCTTTTTTGCAAGCGTCTGTTTTGTTAAGTAAGTGAATGCATTTGTACATAGAAACTGACAAACATCTCAAAGTTTTAATCTCAAGCTTCACATTACATAATAAACGATAAAAGATTTATTTAGGCCTTCTATGGTGTGTTTCATCATCAACTACTTTTTCAAACTAGCAATTGAAACACTCACTATCTGTATTGTCTGATATTTGACTCGCTTCATCATCAGAATCATCATAACGATCGCTCCAATTGCTGTCGCTGTCTGTTTCTGAATAGTTTGCACCACTGGCACCACCTACACAAAGAGAATTCTCCACAGCTATTTTGACATTTATGCAAAGGTATTACTCATTATTCAGGGCAACCATTTATTGTTAAAAATATTTATAGTTTGCTTGATCAATATGGTATGGAATTTTCTGAAAAATTATCATTCTAAAAGGAGGACAGTAAAATGTTCAAGCTTGGCATACTCCTTTGAGCTACTCAGGTTTTGGTGGGAAGTATATTTCCAACGCGACACTGCATGTCCTTATTTATTGGGTAAGCAAATGCGCAAGATATGTTCTCCATGTCTATGAGACAGAATAAAATGTTTTCATGTTGTACACTTCTTCCATTTGGACATAACTTCTATCACTACAACTCTTGGTAGGGAGATCTGCTCATATATTACTACTTCTATCACTACAACTAAGTTAAGAATGGAGTAAAGTTTTAACACTACCAACACTTCACCTGATTGAAACTAAAAATTAAACGTAAAAAGAATTATCTTGAATTCGTGCTCTGCTGTTTTTCAGTTTAATTTGATGATTGTTGGACAGGTGAGGGCCTTCTCGAAGGGGGGGGGGGGCAACTCCAAAGTTTTAACTAGTATGCGTTATTGCTTGTGCGAATGCATTAGACTTTGGTTTGAGTTGAATCAAAGGTAAGCCCTGGTCACATGAGACCGAATCTCTGACGAAACTGTCAACAAAACTATTTTTCAAGCCCAGCGAATTCGTTGCTGAGCAAACCGAGCAAATATTTCAGTTTCGTCGTGATCAAGCAATGCTAGGTTTGGGAAAATCGTCGCTTGCATGTGATTGGATCATTGGACCAGATAAGCTCATTAATAGGTTTATTTTCTATGTTCTGTTATTGGCTGGTCTCCAATGTCAGGGTCATTCACAACGAACGCATGGTTTTTATAGTAGTAGCACATTTGTTTTTTGAATAAATAATTATTTATTTTATTATATTCATAATGAGTTTCAAATAAATGAAAGATAAAAATAATAATAAATTATAATCAAACAATTGGAATAGTACTGGCTGGTCAAACTTAGCTATTTATTTAAATAATAGTATCATTCTTATCGTTTTACTTCGAATAAAATACCTGAATCGTTATTTCACTTGGTAAACATATTTTAGCAAGGAAAATTGTGTTTAAACCATGTCTAGTTATTGTCAGCTTCAACAACCCTTATTCTCTTGCATACCGATTATTGATAATACAAGCAAAAATTATTCATTAAATTAATTTTCTTTTGAGATTTTCTGTTTAGTTTTTCAATAGATGTCAATTTTAAAGAGTTGTCCTCTCACAAAAAGTGCAATGAAGGTTTTCTGTGAGTTAGAGAGCCTAAACCTTTGCAAACTAGTAGCTTTTCATATTTCGGTTGGGGATACTAGTTCACTGATAATGTAGGTTGTTTGGACCAAGAAACCTCTCGAAAAAAATTATTTGCTGACTCAAACGATAACCAAATCCTTTGCATAAAGTTCCGATTCTCTATCAAAATTATTATTTTTATTTTAATCCTTACCCCTCTTTATAAAATAAAAATCATTTAATATACTGTGGTGATTTTGTAATGATGAATAGCGTACAACTCCCATTGTCTCTCCTCCTGTATACACCCCTTCCTAGCTATGTCTACACAACCTACCATTGTCTCTCCTCCTGTATACATCCCTTCCTAGCTGTGCCTACACAACCTACCATTGTCTCTCCTCCTGTATGCATCCCTTCCTAGCTATGCCTACACAACCTACCATTGTCTCTCCCCTGTATGCATCCCTTCCTAGCTATGCCTACACAACCTACCATTGTCTCTCCTCCTGTATATATCCCTTCCTAGCTATGCCTACACAACCTACCATTGTCTCTCCCCCTGTATATATCCCTTCCTAGCTATGCCTACACAACCTACCATTGTCTCCCCCTGTATACATCCCCTCCTAGCTATGTCTACACAACCTACCATTGTCTCTCCCCTTGTATACTTCCCTTCCTAGCTATGTCTACACAACCTACCATTGTCTCTCCTCCTGTATACATCCCTTCCTAGCTGTGCCTACACAACCTACCATTGTCTCTCCCCCTGTATACATCCCTTCCTAGCTATGCCTACACAACCTACCATTGCCTCTTCCCCTGTATACATCCCTTCCTAGCTATGTCTACACAACCTACCATTGTCTCTCCTCCTGTATACATCCCTTCCTAGCTGTGCCTACACAACCTACCATTGTCTCTCCTCCTGTATGCATCCCTTCCTAGCTATGCCTACACAACCTACCATTGTCTCTCCCCTGTATGCATCCCTTCCTAGCTATGCCTACACAACCTACCATTGTCTCTCCTCCTGTATATATCCCTTCCTAGCTATGCCTACACAACCTACCATTGTCTCTCCCCCTGTATATATCCCTTCCTAGCTATGCCTACACAACCTACCATTGTCTCCCCCTGTATACATCCCCTCCTAGCTATGTCTACACAACCTACCATTGTCTCTCCCCTTGTATACTTCCCTTCCTAGCTATGTCTACACAACCTACCATTGTCTCTCCTCCTGTATACATCCCTTCCTAGCTGTGCCTACACAACCTACCATTGTCTCTCCCCCTGTATACATCCCTTCCTAGCTATGCCTACACAACCTACCATTGCCTCTTCCCCTGTATACATCCCTTCCTAGCTATGCCTACACAACCTACCATTGTCTCTCCCCCTGTATACTTCCCTTCCTAGCTATGTCTACACAACCTACCATTGTCTCTCCTCCTGTATACATCCCTTCCTAGCTGTGCCTACACAACCTACCATTGTCTCTCCCCCTGTATACATCCCTTCCTAGCTATGCCTACACAACCTACCATTGCCTCTTCCCCTGTATACATCCCTTCCTAGCTATGCCTACACAACCTACCATTGTCTCTCCCCCTGTATACATCCCTTCCTAGCTATGCCTACACAACCTACCATTGTCTCTCCCCCTGTATACATCCTTTCCTAGCTATGCCTACACAACCTACCATTGTCTCTCCCCCTGTATACATCCCTTCCTAGCTATGCCTACACAACCTACCATTGTCTCTTCCCCTGTAGCATCCCTTCCTAGCTATGCCTACACAACCTACCATTGTCTCTCCTCCTGTATACATCCCTTCCTAGCTATGCCTACACAACCTACCATTGTCTCTCCCCCTGTATACATCCCTTCCTAGCTATGCCTACACAACCTACCATTGTCTCTCCTCCTGTATACATCCCTTCCTAGCTATGCCTACACAACCTACCATTGTCTCTCCTCCTGTATACATCCCTTCCTAGCTATGCCTACACAACCTACCATTGTCTCTCCCCCTGTATACATCCCTTCCTAGCTATGCCTACACAACCTACCATTGTCTCTCCTCCTGTATACATCCCTTCCTAGCTATGCCTACACAACCTACCATTGTCTCTCCTCCTGTATACTTCCCTTCCTAGCTATGCCTACACAACCTACCATTGTCTCTCCCCCTGTATACATCCCTTCCTAGCTATGCCTACACAACCTACCATTGTCTCTCCTCCTGTATACATCCCTTCCTAGCTATGCCTACACAACCTACCATTGTCTCTCCTCCTGTATACATCTCTTCCTAGCTATGCCTACACAACCTACCATTGCCTCTCCCACTGTATGCATCCCTTCCTAGCTATGCCTACACAACCTACCATTGTCTCTCCTCCTGTATACATCCCTAGCTATGCCTACACAACCTACCATTGTCTCTCCCCCTGTATACATCCCTAGCTATGCCTACACAACCTACCATTGTCTCTCCCCCTGTATACATCCCTAGCTATGCCTACACAACCTACCATTGTCTCTCCTCCTGTATACATCCCTTCCTAGCTATGCCTACACAACCTACCATTGTCTCTCCTCCTGTATACATCCCTTCCTAGCTATGCCTACACAACCTACCATTGTCTCTCCCCCTGTATCCATCCCTTCTTAGAGATACCCAGTTTCATGTCCCTAATGAATATACCAAATGAGAAGGCAACTCCGAAAACTATTTTACTATGTTGTGATTGGATTTTTATTTTTTTCTTGATCGCTTTGCAAGTTGGGAGTTGTCTTCTTTATCATTTGTTCGGTAATGTATAACAGTTCATTAAATAATTATGATGTTCTAAACTAATGATCTGTTATATACGCAACATATCGAATTGCAAACACATATTATTTTTTGTCTTCTGTTCGATGAACATGTCATGAACGCTGTTATTGTGTTAAGAGCTGGTTTACCTGAATGGCTTGCAAACAGCCAAGAATTTATATCTTACTTTATTTACTAATGTTTTTAATTAGTTGCTGTGTAACTAGATATATTCAAAGAAGCAAACTGAAAGACACAGTAGAGGAAATATTGGTATATTATGTACCTGGGGGTTTATATTCTTCATCAAAATCGCTGTCATATTTGGTTGACTCATCAGATACTTCCTCATCAGACCCTAAAGAAAAAAATAAGTTGTAGATAAAATCTCTGATATCCATACAGACTTGCTCGATTTCAATAAGCAAAGTGAGGCACCTAAAACCAGCAGACTTCCAAAATACATTTCAAAAAAATAAACTCAATAAATGGTTGATCAAGGAACTGTCTAGCGGTCTTTTGGTCTAAATCAAAAAATAGTGTCAATTTTAAATAAAATGTCAGCAATTAATTGAGATTTTTTTTCAGAAACAAAAAAGAGAAGTTCCCACAATTGCCAAGCTAATAGCCATGCAATTACCCTAGTTACAACCTACTCAGCAAAATATTTCCGCGAAAGTAAATTTTCAAGCAAATGCTTGTTCAGTGATAAGACCACAAAATTTTATTATTCCACAAAGCTATCGAAAATCTCAATCTAAACTTTTAATATATTTTGCTCTGTTAGCTTAGAAATACCAAAAGAATATTGCTGAATGAGCAAGAAATACTTCCTTGCTGCAAAAACACAGCATTTCATTTAATTTTAAATCAAAGCTAGGGCTGGGGGTAAATTGCAAGACAACTCTCATTGGTACTTTTACCTTTCCATTATGAAAAAGTCACAAACTTCCTACTTTTTGACAGTCAAGATAAGAGGTAACAGAAATGTAGACGGAAAAAGCAAAATTTGATAAAAAATAGTATTTTGTTTATCAATTTATGTGCAAAGCAAACCATACAACGATGCACATGTTTATAGATAAATGTGGTTGAAAGCAAAAGTAGAAAATAATTAAAAATAATATTACCAAAAGTTGTCTTTGTCTGAAGTTGTTTTCTCTTAACTCTCTTCCTCTTCGTGGGCAAATTCAAATCTAGAAAAGATTGACAAACCATGTGTATATGTTTCAAAATAAACAAAAGACAAACAAAAATGGAGGCGGTTACCATAAGTCACAAAGTTTTCAAGCACTAACACAATATTTACCAAATGCATGTTGTAACACAACAGTGTAATATTTATTAGCATAAATACTTTTACAAAGCAACTCATAAGATATTCCACCCCTTTTATAGAAACTTATGAAGCTTTCTAGTTGTGTGCAAGCTCATTGGTTGAGTGAAGTCAGTGTAGTTTGTGATAAAGATTCTCTGATTTCGTAAAAAATTGTTGTAGTCTAACATTTTGGCCCAAGAACCTGCATTTTTACAAAAATGAAAATGATGTTGAAAAACGAAATATTGTCGACGGGAAATGCTAGCGAGTAGTCTTTTTAGTCCTTACACGGTTCCGTTGCGCTCAAAATTTAAAATTCTTAATTATTTTTTAACTGTAAGATAATCAGCCTGCAGGCAGTCAGTGTCTAATAAATATCATGGAAGTTTAGGTTTTATAGTCTTTGTTTACTCATTGAGAACAACATGGAAAAAAGGCAACCGGTTGTTGTAGTTTTTGTATCTTTTATCTATACTATTACAAAGGTTTCCACTATTCACAAAACTATTGGAACCAATTGAGCAATTTTAGTGGTTGTAAGAGCAATCGCTTAAAATTTTCTCTTCTCTGCTACTACGGAACGCAGCTCTCAAACGGTTGCGATGTGTCAAAGATGTATTTAACTAAACTTTTCCAAGTAAAGTTGACGATTTTCAGCTCAAACTTATCAGCCCAAGGCATACCTGATGCTTTCTTCAAGTCATTGAGCAGTCTCTCCATTTCAAATTTTCCTTCAGTTGTCGATCAGAGTCGTTTGGCACCAAATGACTTCACATTACATAACTGTTGAGCATAAAGAAAACGATATGCTGTGACTGCGCATAACACAACTTCAAATCTTATTACAATGGTGGTATTGGTGCTTACTTAGAACTTGCGCGTTTTTTGTTATTAGAGAAAGTCTTGAAAAATTTTGAAGACTTCTGTTAAAGCCCTGTGCTATTTTTGTAGCCTTAGGGTTAATTACAATCTTTTGGGAAAACCAAATATTACAGTGTTAAAATTACCTCCATGAGTTGTTGAACTTTCATGAAGTTATAAGAAAAATCTGGAAGGTTTCTATTTCTCAGTTTGACTTATCCATGATTATATATAATTTTAAACTTCGAAACAACTAGAACTTTATATTCGTTCAACCATGTTATCATTTTTATTCAAAACTGATTAAATTTTTTATTAAAAAAGCTAACAAACAATTAGGATATGTTAAAAAGAACTTCATTACTGTAGCATTACGTTATGGTGACCCAACGCAATACAGGCATTTGCTAAAGTAATGCAGTACGTACAAAAGCTACAGTTTCGCTACTCATAGTACGTTTCATTTTATTGTTGTCTTTGATATGTTTTTTTTTCAAATAACTCAACCGATATTAGTTAGAGCTCAGTCTCATAGTTTACTCAAGTTTCCACTCTAAGCTTCCGTTACCATAAGTAGTGTGTGTTATTTGTGAACTGACTTAGAGAAGGGCAATGTGTGTCAAGAATTAATTATTTGCAAAGCAGAATGCCACTGAGGTTGGCAACGGCATTGGCAGAAACCAAAACCAGAGTATAAACCACTGACATGTGGTAGCTGCAGAATTTTTAATGTAAACAACTCTACCTGTCAATGGTCCACCTGTCAATTGTCCACCGGTGCTGTATTCTTATTGTTTTTCAATTAGTACATCAAAGTAGAAATAAATCTTTTCTGGAATTGTTTCAAAGCTAATAATAGAAATGCCAAATCATTGTAAAGTGTTTTCATTTGTTTTACAGAGGAGATGTTTTATTATAAATTAGATCATTAAATTTGCATGAAAATGATTAGTTTGTTGTAGTAGATAAGATCTAAAATGGCACTACAAACTAGCTTAATTTATATTCAAATGTTTCTTTGTAGCTCCAACAAAGCTGAAATATAATCATCTTGAAACACTTCTCCAGAAATTTTTTTGTTCTTTGCCCTTTCTAATAAATGCATATTGCTGAAATTTATAAGCTTTTTATTGTCAAAAATAATTAGAACTGATCAAGGTGTGAACTGCAGTTGAAAAAAATAGTGGGTATATATTTATCATTTTTGCGGAATGCCACATTTCAGTGCCCAGATTCAGTACACTTTGAATACGCAAAATAAAATGAAATATTTCTTAGCACTTCATGTGTTTCTGTAGCGATTAAATCATCAAACTTGTGTAAAGCTAACTTGAGCACAACATTCCTTTTTGTTGTTTCAAGCATTCAACCGCAAACATGTGATGTTTACCTCAGCCTCTTACATAATATATTCTTGTAAACAACCACAGCGGGACCCAAACAATGTGACATTTGTGATTGATTATATCATGACAGGTGGCCTAAAGTTTGCAAGATTTTCTCAGCTATTTCTATATGCACTGAGCTCAAAATAAAATATCTCAATATTGCCTTAAAGTGTCATAAATTTAACTGTAGAGCTCATTGCACCCTGATAAAGGATTAGAAGCATTTACCATTTTGCTATAAAAATACTTATTACCAAACACATGTGTTGTTGAGTCCAGTATCTATGTCTATTTACTGATGCCAGGTACTGCTCTGCTTTGCAACCATCAAAGCTAGAGGCTGTGAAAAAGTCTCAAGCTTTGACTAAAACATTATACATCACAAAATCAATTAGGTTTTAATTTTAAAAAATAGTTGATTATTGTGGAACAAAGCATGATACCTTTCATAGCGTTAAAACTTTTAACTGCAAAATAAATAACATCAAGATTAGTTTATAATGTATATATAAGCAGCATTAATTGTTATTTTTTTTCTGCAACTGTCTTCTCTAAATTGCAAGCCATGTTTCTTCGCTTACTCTACGACAGTATTTCAAAAGTTAAATAATAATGTTTTTTTAAATTCTTGTAGCATTTTTTTAGCTCGGAGGTAAGATTATTTCAATGATAGCTGCTCAGTTGAAAATAGCAATATTAGTTGTCAAATATACTAAAGAAGTTACGATTCTTTTCATTTTGAAGTTCTCATTACAGTTGGCTGTGCGAAAGACCAAGTGCCACATTTGAAAAGTTTAGTTCATTTATTTTAGTAATAAAACTTTTGATATTGAATAATATTTAAAACTAAAAGCTAAATCCACAGCAACTAAGCTGACGAAAATTTATATTTGAATTTTGCGAAAAGAGAAAACGTATGATCGGCCTAACAGGGAAAACCAATATAATTTGGAACGACAATTACTAATGAATAGATTGATTCAATGATTCCAGCATAAATATTTTAACACTTACCAAGTTTTTTATCAAAATCTGCTTAGCTCCTTTGGTATTGGCCAAAGTTGTTCACTCAGAGGCTATCTGTAAGGCAAGCCTACACCTGAAGGTAATAGGTAGTACCAGTGAGGCTATGTGTAAACAAAGGTACTCTTTTCTTTTAACTTAATTTCATTGGCTGTCAAGTAGGCGCGGCTAAAAGTGAACAGCTTAGCTCATCAGACAATACTGACATGACTGTTCCACTGCAACAAAAAACTACCACCACTGTATGGTACTAGAAAATAGAAAAGTTTGACGCAACTTTTGACATGATGTTCATATTCAATATACTGAGTTCAATTTTATTCAATATTCAAGTACTTTGAAATAATGCTTACCATATTCTAGTCCCGAGTGTGTAAAAATTCCGTGAATCTAATGTGCTTTATGCAACGTCATTTTTTCAAAAGCAAAAAAATACAGTTTTTTTGATTTTGACAACCAAAGCATTTATTACAAAGCAAGAACTAAAGGTCGCTTAAAACTATGTCAGGAAGCGTTGATCATGTGTGAAACCATAAGTATAATAAGGAATAGGCTCCTAGAAAATTAATTATATCTTGCAATTAAAAATGATCTGTTACAATAAGATATCTTGGCCTGTTAAGGAGTCTCAGCCTTATATGACCATAAAATCAAGATAACAAATACTTACATAAGAGCGTAAATCATTACGTACATATCCAGTCAAGGTACATATCATCCATGTGAGACAAACCACCACTAGTTATTTATTTGCTAAGGGTTCAATTTATTGCCTTCGTAGTTATTAGGAAGTCATCATATTCCCTGTTCACTTCATCACCAAAACTCTATTTTTGTTTGAAGTGTTTGCGCGTGAATTGCAAATCATACAACAAATCAATAAAACTCGATAGTCAATTCAACAGAGCGGTGCAAGAATAAGTATCTGACGCCTTCATTATGCCATTAATCCTTGTTTTACTGTATTGAATTCACTTCAAGAGCGAAGTTGCGGTGCATTATGTCAAGATATGCATTCTATCTTCTGATCATATACCTGCGTATAAACCCATCCCTGAAGGAGATGTGACTACGTATACTTATTCTATAATGATAAATGTCTCACAGAGTTATCTCTGTACAATTTCAACTTTCCGTAAACCCAGCAAAAACAATATTTTATTTGCTGTGAATATGTCATAGACTGTGTTTTGTAAATTGTGAAAACCAGCTTTGTGTATTCCCACTTAATTTACTTTTGAATGATAGTTTAGCTGCACACGACTAGCCATCAATTCTCAGGTAATGGTAGAAATGCATAAGCGTTGAGTAATAACTCACAATCGGTGATATTGGGTCACAGATTAGATTCATTGGTTTCTTTTGTGGAAAGCATCTATCTCTTCATTACCATGTACTAACACCTGTACATACAGTACATACAACAATGAATGTATCTCTGCATTAAATGATGAGGAGAATAAATTTGTATTGTCCCCATAGTCTTAAGCCCTGGTCACACGAGACTGATAAACGAAACTATAACGAAACTATTTTAGAAAATCGCCGAGGTGCGACGATATTAGTTTCGTTGTACTGGTCACACGAGAACTATAATTAGTTCGTTACGCCTAGCGATCACTAGTTTCATCCAATGACAGACAGGGCCGTATCCTAGGGCACGGCTGCTTGGGCCTGGCCCTAGCAATTTTGGCAAAATATCAAAACTGTAAATAGTCCAAAAATGCCATAAAAATCTGATGATATGTTGCAGGGCTTTCAAATAGTCGAATTAGATCCAAATAAACTCAGATTTTCAGTTCAATCTCAGGTGCCAGGGGGGTTTTTATCACCTTCTTTGTGTTGTGAAAATCTGGATTTTTTATACTTCACATTTCAGTTTTCCATAGCTGTTATTATCTTTTTGTTTTTGCTTGAAATAACAGAACCAAGCCGGGAAAATATTGACATATATACTGATCTACTATAGAGTTTATAATGTAGGACAGAAGTGAACAACTTGAAATTAATTGCGTGCAGTGCTTTGTTTTAGACTAGAAAAAATAAAAAGGGATCATTGTAATAGCGGTTAATTGACTAATTTTAACTTTGTGCTGTGAGGGAACATGTACACCACCCACACTGTCAGGGTAGGATGATTCATGTTCTAAAATACAACGATCCATCCAGAAATTTTTCACATGAGGAGCAGAAGCAAAAATGAATTATAATTGATAAGAATAAAAATAAATACATTACTTTTTTTAATATTTCTTTCTGTTACATTCTTTATCAGAGTGGGTCAGTCAAAGTAAAATTTTAGAGCTCCATTGCTGTGCTATTGTTGATGTGAACTCATTTTATTATTTAAGTCTTGTCAGTGATTGATGATTGATGATGATTCATTTATTATTATAATTATTATTATTTAGTTTATCTACTAGTAGTAGTATTATCTCTTCGCTGCTAATAATTTATTATAATGATTATGATAATAATTAGTAAAATAATTAACAATAACAACATAATAATAAAACATTATTAAATAAACAATAATAAATACCAAAGATGATGGTTGTTTGTTAGTTAGTAGTTGGAAATAATAATAATAATAAAATAATAATTTGAATTAATTATATTATGAATTAATTATATTTAAAATAATGATTAAAAACTATAATTATCATTTTGGTTTTTTTTCGTTCATTCTTTTATCATCCAACTGAACAATAGAAAGCAAAAAAAATAATGTGATCATCATCATCCAATTCATTATCTTTTTTTACCATAGCTTTGTTTTACTACCATTGATTGATGGTAGCAGTCATGGATTACTCATTTGCTTTTATCATATACTAATATTTACATCAATTATTATATTCATGTTTGAATAATTTCAAGCTAACAACTTTCATAGGAATTGAAGTAAAATTATGCCGTTTCACTAACAGGACCGAAATCGGGCTCAGTTAGTAGTCTGTGAATGGACCGAAATCAGGCCCGGTAGATAGTTGGACCGAAAACAGGCCCAGTTGATAGTCTGCTGGTGGACTGAAAACAAGCCCGGTAGATAGCTGAAGGACCGAAAACAGCCCAGTTGATAGCCCAATTAATTAATCACCACCTCTATTAGCAGTAATACAGGCAGACAAACTAATAGTGTCTGTTAATTTGCAGTGTCAATAGACTTGCCCGGCTAAACTAGTGTTAGCGCAGTGACTACTATGAGACGTAGATTTTTATAACTGCCACGTAGTAGAGTGGGTGCAGAGGCCTATTTAGCTACAAGCTCTATCTCCAATCAATTCCAGCGCAGTTACTAACTTATAAACTTGCCCGGCTAAACTAGTGTCTATGCAGTTACTACTATGAGAAGTAGATTTTATAACTGCCACGTAGTAGAGTGGATGCAGAGGCTTATAGTTAGATTTGAAAGAAGCAGAATTATTTAAAGTATGAGCACAACTTTATTCACTGGCAACTCTGGCACAAATAAAAATAACTCAAGCTTATATAGTAGTACTACTCAAAATTATGTCCCTGATTGGACAAAATGTTAATATGTCAACTACCTACGTCTGCACACAACATCTGACAGTAAATATTTGCACCAGAACTAATTAAACAACACTTATAATAATTTTTGAACATCCACAACACAAATTATTTGTAACTTGTAATAATAATAAAATAATAATATTTAATAGAAAATAATTACAACAATGGAACATTATACAATAATGCATAGAGTAGATTACTTTAGACAGCGCTCGCTTCTTTCACCAGTCCGTTCGATTGGATGCTTTAAAACTGCTGACACATCTTATTAGCAGCATCAGTGCTGAGCGGCTACCACTAGCAGTAACATGTTATTTTGCTACGAGTGCAGGTTTGCACAGATGTCTCCGGGAGTTGGCAAAGCGTGAGTGAGTCCACCGAAGGAGAGGTCATTGTGTAGCCCGCGATGTCCACTTCACCTCTAAAGAGAGGGAGGCTGAGCATAAGGGCCTATTCCACAACGGCCCTTTTCAGGGCCACCAACCATTACTAAAGAGTTGAATTGTTCTAGTCCTTCGTTCGTATCAACATTCCAGCGCAGGTTTGCTTCAGAATAAACATTGTTGTGATAAAAAATAATTATTTTGATTTAAAATTGGTTTCTTTCATGCTCCTAAATTATTTCTAAAGCAATTTCTGCATAGATTTTTTTTACATAAACAGTTACTTTGTACTTCACGCGCAGATATTTTGCTTTCGTCAATGCTTGTTCAAAATAAAATTTTAAAGCTAATGAGGAATCATGAAAAATTAGTAGGCTTTATAATGGGAAGAACCTCAAATGCATTGGATGTATAGATATAAGTTTAAAACTGCTCTAAAATTGCCAAGTCTTAGTCAAAATGCGTTACCGGCAGCCGGGGCGCTGCCCCGCACCCCGCTAGGGGGCCTAGACAGCCCCTGGCCTAGGTGTTAGCCCTACCATTCCAAACTTGAAGGATACTGCCCTGATGACAGAGGATTGTGTTTTGTGCGCGGGCCTACTCATACTTTACTGCGTGATGTAAAAGCACGGAAGAATTATTATTATTTTTGATGTTTGGAATAGATTATTTTAATAAATAGCTAAGTTTGACCAGCCAGTACTATTCCAATTGTTTGATTATATTTTATTATTATTATTATTATTATTATTATTATTATCTTTCATTTATTTAAAACTCATAATGAATATAATATAATAAATAATTATTTACTCAAAAAACAAATGTGCTACTACTATGGAAACCATGCGTTCGTTGTGAATGACCCTTACATTGGAGACCAGCCAATAACAGAACATAAAAAATAAACCTATTAATGAGCTTATCTGGCCGAATGGTCCAATCACATGCAAGCATCGCAACCGAAGATTTTCCCAAACCTAGCGTTGCTTGATCACGACGAAACTGAATTATTCGCTTGGTTTGCTGAGCAACGAATTCGCTGGGCCTGAAAAAAATAGTTTCGTTATAGTTTCGTCAGAAATTCGGTCTCGTGTGACCAGGGCATTAGTTATATTTTGTTTCGGGGGTCAACAAGTTATCTTCTGTTCCAGATCTTATACTTTTGTGTAAACAGCAACAGAGAATATGTAATGACAATAATAATATGTTTACATCAGTACTAGATGCCAGTTTCAGTGAGGAGTACAAGTCATTTAATCATATTGAGAGTAGAGAATCTAGTTGTGTTCATCGATCAACTAGGAAATGTTTCCATTCAAACCGTTGAAAATGAATATGTGAAATTAAAGTTGCGCATAAACAATAGACTATACATTTTGATACATGAAGAATAAATGACATACACTGAACAAAAAACTGCAATTTAATAGATTTAAAACATGGTGTGGTCACCTCAATTGCTTGTCATCCTTCACTGATTCCAGCTTATAAACAGGAAGTACCACATTGTGATTGAAAGGTTACGATATTATTTGTAGGACTGCTGCAATCTTAAAGCTGCGTACACAATAGAAAGATTTTTGATAAAAAAAATTGTTCATGTTGGAGTTGTTCCCTTTGTCGGCCGATGGTCACGTACACACTAGAAAAGAATTTCGGCCGAAAAAGCATTTGCTCTTTGGTGAGAGAGATAGATAAATTTTGTTTTTCAGCATAATCATAGAATTACTCTTGATATTGCTGTCTGTTATTTCACAATTATTCACCATGTCTATGGTTGTCATTAGTAAATACATTAGCTGTGGCTGCGGCATTATTAATTATTTATGTTGTTCTGAACAGAATTTTTTATTTTTTTTCAGCTTTACCAAATACTTATTTTGATGAATTAACATTATTTCTAAATTATTTAAACTTATGCTCATCAATGAATGATCAAACATGTTAAAATAAAAATGGTAATAAATAAATAATAAAGTTTCTTAGTGAGTTTTAAAATAATAATAATTAATATTATTATTATTACTATTATTATTATTGTTAGTGTCATCGTCATCGCCATCGCCATCGCCATCGCCATCGTCATCATCATCGTCATCATTATCATTATTATTTGGTTATTGCTGGAAGAATTGATTATTTTTTATTATTTTATCATCATTGTTTGTGACCACAAGCTACTTCTGCATTGATTTTGTGTTTTAGCTTCCTTGATAATCTGCTAAAAATCGTCGGTGATTTTGAGCAGTGCTCAAATGGCAATAACGCCGGCCGATGTGGTACAGAATCGGCCAAAATTGCATTCACACTAGGCCGTTTCGGAGTTGCGCCAATTTCGGGCACAAAATCGTTCTAGTGCGTACGCAGATTTTAGGAAGCGTGCCCTGTATAGATCACAGGATGTACACAGGGTATAATGGTATATGTTTTATGGCTCTATTTTGTAAATGATACAACTTCAGTTTTGTAATGAATGAGTTGGTGACTGCTATCGGTGGCCCAATACTCACCTAATATTGGTGTGTAGGATTACATACAAGTACAGTGTAACAGTATGCTTATCAGTGGTGGCTGTGACATATGCGTATGATAGTGGGTTTTCGTATTAGTTTTCTCCTTGAAAAAGCAAAATAGGTCACGTTTCATAATTAATTGCTTTAACAGTATAATCAATTGGTTTACAATATTTGCAAGAATAGTTCTTGTGAATGAAATGGGCTTGATTTTTTGTATGTCCTTATTTCCCAACTTGAAACTAGTCGGCTACTAGTACCTTGTTAACTTGTTTTTCTCACCACAAAATTTACAAGTATTTATACTTGTATCAACTTTTTAAATTTTTTTAGTCACAAAACTGTGCTGAGCCGAGCATTATTACATGTGTTGTTATGCAGACCAGCAGGACCAATCTGGTCAAGGTGAACTAAGATCAGTAGGCATAACATTTTCAGTCCATGTACCCCACACAGAGGTTGATTAGAGCAGTTTGTGTGTTTCACAGTCAATCTGGTTGGACTGTTATACAGAGGAGATTAGATGGTAGTGTTGACTTCTATAGAGGTTGGGGTGATTATGTTGGTGGTTTCGGAGACCTCAATGGAGAGTATTGGATAGGTAAGTTCAAAGGTAGGAAGTGTGATCAGAATGCAGATATATGAACAGATTTTGAGCTGTCGTTTTATGCAGGGCCGAATAATCAACATAGAGGTCTGCGACTCAATCACTTTCTATCTATTCTAATGGGGAGAACATCTCAGCAGCAACAGCAGCCCACTCATTATTATATATTGATTGATTTTATTGAATCACAAACTTGCTCTCGCTGTTTTTCAGCCAAAACCATATACACCGTAGTGATTAGATACAGCTGCGTAGTTCTTGCTACTAATTGCTTGTCATTGATAACTTTGCTACATACATCGATTACTAGTACTACAGTTGCTATTTAGTTGAGCATTTTTTTTAATTTATTTAGCTCATTGATTGTACCATACTGAATACACCAATAAAAATATTGTATAAACTCTTTATTTTATCGTTTATATTTGTCTATGCATCACCAATTGTAGTACTTAATTTTATTAAATGCTGGCCAGTAAATTTTTTTTGTCAGACACTACTCAACCTAGTAAACCAGGAAGCTAGGCTCGATTGGGAAAAGTCTGACTCATTCCACCACTATTGTGTCTCAGCTTCAGCTTTGGAGTTGTGTTTTTGGTAAGTTTTCGCCTTTCATAAAACCTGCCATAGCACAACATCCGAGTTAAGCTGGGGCCACACGATCGTGCAAATTTCCAAGAATTCGTGCAAATAAAAATTCGTACGAATAATAACCTGCCACACGGGGTTGTTTTCTTCCAATATTGTACGAATGATTTTGTGCGTGTAAATTGTAGCCAGCCAATTAGAACAACAAGGTAATTTTTACCGATCCTAGCTTTGTGATTATTAAGCAGTTTCCTGTGTAGGAAATAATAATAAACAAGAATAATAATGCACACGATAACAATAAAGAATTACTTCAAGGAGAATAATTAAATATTCATTAATTTAATAATCATTGTTGTTATTATTATTAGTTATTATTATAAGAAAATGATATAATAAATGAATAATAATAAATGAATAATAATAATAATAATAAATGAATAATGATAATGATAATGATAGTGATAGTGATAGTGATAGTGATAGTGGTAGTGGTAGTGGTAGTGGTAGTGGTAGTGGTAGTGGTAGTGGTAGTGGTAGTGGTAGTGGTAGTGGTAGTGGTAGTGGTAGTGGTAGTGGTAGTGGTAGTGGTAGTGGTAGTGGTAGTGGTAGTGGTAGTGGTAGTGGTAGTGGTAGTGGTAGTGGTAGTGGTAGTGGTAGTGGTAGTGGTAGTGGTAGTGGTAGTGGTAGTGGTAGTGGTAGTGGTAGTGGTAGTGGTAGTGGTAGTGGTAGTGGTAGTGGTAGTGGTAGTGGTAGTGGTAGTGGTAGTGGTAGTGGTAGTGGTAGTGGTAGTGGTAGTGGTAGTGGTAGTGGTAGTGGTAGTGGTAGTGGTAGTGGTAGTGGTAGTGGTAGTGGTAGTGGTAGTGGTAGTGGTAGTGGTAGTGGTAGTGGTAGTGGTAGTGGTAGTGGTAGTGGTAGTGGTAGTGGTAGTGGTAGTGGTAGTGGTAGTGGTAGTGGTAGTGGTAGTGGTAGTGGTAGTGGTAGTGGTAGTGGTAGTGGTAGTGGTAGTGGTAGTGGTAGTGGTAGTGGTAGTGATAGTGATAGTAATAGTAATAATAATAGTAATAAAAATAATAATAAAAATAATAATAATAATAATAATAATAATAATAATAATAATAATAATAAAATAATAATAATTAATGAATAATAATAAACCAATAATAATAAATTAATAATAATAAATTAATAATAATTAATTAGTAATAATTACATATTAAAATGAATTATTAATAATCGTTACTTATAAGTAACAATTATCATCCATCATCCCTTAGCAGAGGCCAACGAGTGGAGGCACGAACAAATCTGACTGACTGCTCTTCCCAAAATTGACCTTGACCTCAGTCCAATCTCAGTCAGCCAATCAAATTAACCATCGTGCAAAATTTCACTTTACACGATTCGTGCATCGTTAACAAACCACGATGCACTATTTCGTGAGAATTCCACATTCGTACGAATTAAATCGTGGAAATTCCCACGATTCGTGGGAAAATTACTCCGTGTGGCCGCACCTTTAGGGTTGTGTTTCTGTTTTTTGTGAATGGACAACCAAATTGTCAAATTCCTTAGGTTATGATTTAGGTAGCGGGGAGGGGGTTTTCGCCAGTTTCATGGACCCAAAAGTTTTTATTAGCCTGTGTTATATTGGCTCACAATGGGTTACTTCTGTACAGAATCAATTGCTTCCTCGAGGCTTCCATGGCTCACCATCTGCATTCCGGTGTAGTCTTGAACCTTATTTGGTTTTTTTTTCATTTTTGTGACCTTGGAGAGGATAGGAGAGTGACAATGGCATTGCTTGCAAACCTGGGTTTTTCACTGCATTAGCTCCTGTCTCACTAAGCATAGATATTTGCATGCAAAACGGGGGGGGGGGGGGGGTAAAAGGTAAGGTGTGTTAATATTGCGGGGGTTTAAGGGAGTGAATGGGATTGGGAATAAGGGTCAGGGGTGAAGGTACAAGAGTGTAAGGGTTATACTTTTGCGTAGCTCACTAGTTTCTTCCATAAAAACTTTTAGTTCTTATTGAAGAGATACTTGTAATAATGCATGCATTGACAAGCATTTTGAAGGCACATTTATGTATCCACTCCTGGTTCCTAACTCTTCCTTAAGACTCCCATTATTCAATTTAACCCAACCCCATTTTTCACGCTTTTTCCTTACTTCCCCAACTTCGGACAATATTCCTGAGAAGCATTAATCATTTATAAATAAAAATTGCCCACACAGTATTAAAACGCTATTTAAAGGTTCCATTTCAATAGTGACATCAAATTTTACATACATCTTTACTACACTTAGCCTATTCTTAATGTTAACCCTTACTCACTCATCTACTTTGTTTCTTATAATTTTCCCATTCAAAGATTTCAACATTAAGATAAAATCTATACCGTATCCAGGAAAACAAGAAGAGTCACCAACGCAGAAATCCTCTCCTCCAAATTGTATATATTGATGACTCTGCACCCCACAGTATCTAAAGATGCCCTGACACCACCTGAGGTATCCTTAACAGTAGTAATATATGAGCAGTTCAATCCACCTGGGTTGTTATTGGCGTGCGATTCGAGAAGCTCACTCATGACAGTATATATTGTATGACTTGTTAGCGTAAATGAATGAAAAGAGCTGCGCTATTGTTGTGGTTAGTCACTGAAGCACAACCAAGTGCTTGCTAGCTCTTGTCATTTTGCCATCTCTTTTCCCACCTTTGGCACATGAATTTACTCCTCTCCTGATTTTTTTCAGTAATCTGAGAGCAGATCTCGGTAAAAAATAGTGAAGATTTTTTGAGGATCAGATAAAAATTATGCCTCAATCTTTTCCTCTGTCAACACATAATTTTTTTATTACTTATTAAATCTTCTTTCCTGACACATGCTCCTCTGTGTTAATTTTTAGTAGTGTAGGAGCCGATCTCTGTTATGGTGTCAACGGACAAGAAGGTTCTCCTGGTTCTAAGTCTTTTCTTTTTTGCACCAGTTACCATGAGAACCTGAAAAGCACTTTTTTGTGTACACGGGGTGCTATAATTCAAATTTTAATTTTTTGTTTGAACTAAGTATTTATTGTGCAGGGTTTGTTTATGTTGTGATTTTGGATGGTGTTTTAGATCATGGGACTGAATATTTCATAAACATGAAATGCGTGTTTTGTT
Organism: Cryptosula pallasiana; assembly: GCA_945261195.1. NCBI lineage: Eukaryota > Metazoa > Bryozoa > Gymnolaemata > Cheilostomatida > Cryptosulidae > Cryptosula > Cryptosula pallasiana. Next base: position 32,218,609 of record OX183134.1, on the reverse strand, counting down.
TCCATGCTGGAGTTTGTATTGTGTTCGGTTGTTGGATTAACATTGTATAGTTATTGGCATAGTTTATTACAGAGTATTGCATAACAATGAAGTGGATTATTGTATAGGTTCATTACATAAGAAAAGATTTTGAAGGTTTTTGTTGTGTTTTGTTATAATTTATTTGCATAATAGGTAAAATTCAACGGATAAAGTGTATATAATAATTATTATAAAGTTTGAGTTTGGATAAGATGTTTGTACTAGTAAGGGGTGAAGTATATAAGAGCTAAATACAGTACTTGTAATAGTCAAGGTAATTTCATAATGAATAGTAGAAATAGTCTAGTAGTCATCATCAGCACTGTGTTCCCCTTCGACCTCAATAAAATCCTAATGCCGTAAATCAGAAATATCCCTGTTTGCATCTGATTTTGACAACTCCTCATTGTATTTTGCTTGACAGCAAGTTTGTTCCCAATCATCACTGTTGAATGTGGAGAGACAGACGACATTGTGACAGGTGTTTGCATTGGCACTCCTTTTTGTCCTTTGTAAATCATCACACTCAAAGCACAATTTTTACGTTTTTGAATGTGCCTGTTTGGTAAGAGAAGCGCTCTTATCTCTTACTTTTCATTTTTTTCCAAGACATAGCGGATGTAATTTGCAACAGAATATTCTCCATTGAATTGATGACAAATGAATCTTTCAACGACGTCGATGTAAGGAAAAACTGCACATTAATTAAAATTAGTGAGATATTCGATGTTAAAGCTGAGTTTGAGTTCATCTTTGGTCAGCATTTTCAATTGCTTGGCTTCTGCAGCAACTTCTCTCAAGTTTAGGTTTTTGTGTGCTAATGCGTTTGAGATTGTAGCATGTAGTATTCTCACTTTTTTGGATTTTGCACCTCATCCAAGTAGACTACATTGCAAGGTAATGGATATTTGGCAAGATTGAAGTTCTCAACTATTCTGCTTGGACAAACTGCTCTCTGAAGATTTCACATCCTTCTTGCCATAGGTGAGGATGAAATAATCGCCATATACACCAGTACTGCAATCGATAGAAAACACCTCCATAATGGTTTGGACAACGAGATTTGTTAGTGTTTGAAAGTTCCAATCTTTTGGGGGAGAGGAGGGGTGAGGGGAGGAGGAGGGGATGGGTAGGGGGAGTTTGGAAGGGAGGGGGAAGGGAGGAGAAGAGAGATGGGGAGGAAAAGGGAGGAGGAGGGAGATGGGGAGTGAAAAGGAGGAGGAGGGGGATGGGGAGGGAAAGGGAGGAGGAGGGGGATGGGGAGGGGGCAGAGGAGGAAAAGGAGATGGAGACCAATGTTGATCGCAAATGTTACATTTTGTTTTTAAAAAATGATCAAAATGGGAAAAATCGGCTCACCTCCAATGACTTAACCCTTTCGCATTCTCAACAGCAGACAAGTACGAACCGTATTAACAAATCGGGGTGGGAAACGAATCACCAATAACCTTTTTTTCAGTTTTTTAGCGTTGCACAACGAACTGCAGAAAAATGGAGGCTTTAAAAAAAACCCACAAACTTTTTGACTGAGCAATACCTCAATGAATATCGAAAGCTCATCGGCTGTGACAACCAAAAACAGCCAACAGTGAGAGGTTACATGAGTAATGAAAATAAAAAAGGAGTGGGAGAGTCGTACTTGCTGGTTTTGGAAAAAGTGTTTCAGCTCAAGATAACGGTGTGTGCTCTAAATGAAAACAGGACTTCAACAATTATTTGGAATTGATATGCAAGATACGAGGAAAAACTTTATCTGAATCTTTATATCAAGAACTTTAGTCTGATCTCAAACCTGAAAGGACACGCCAGAGCCTACAGATGTTCAACGAGTTCTACTTGTTTTGACAGACTTGGTAATCTGAAAAGACACTGATGCTTAACCTCAAATGCATCGAGCATGCAGTTTCCCAGAGTTTCACAGATGTTTTTTGGCAAAGACACGAATGCACATTTAACAACTCTACAGATCATGAGTTTCAACATACTAGACAAAAATCAATGGCAAAATTGTATAGAGATGGATTGAAAAATAAAGTGTTTCTCCGAACTCTAAGCTACACCATCATCTCGATTTGGGGGTGTGATTGGTTGACTTATGTAGAAGCTCCTCCAAATATACAAAAAACTGTTAACACATTTCACAAATCTTTCTATTCCAAACAACTTGAAAAGAAACTAAATCAAAAAAAGAAGTGGTGGACAGAGTTCAATCAAAATATTTCTTTGGATTTGTCAAATATTACATCACAGTCACCGAGGAAATGAAAGATAAGTTTTCCGAAATATTTACAATTTTTGATAAACACGGTGTTGAGCAGAGAGCACTTGAGCGACGAGATGAGAGTTTCTGCCGAACCCTAAAAATTCTTAAAAACCCGCCAACACGCGTTAGTCGGAAGCATGTTTGGAGAGAAGATATTGCTACTGAGTCCAGTTTTAAAGTGGTACTTGAAACAGGGATCAAAAATCATCAAAGTCTATCAGCTCATAGAATACATCCCTAGAAAGGCTGTTGCGGCTTTAGGAACATCAGTTTCAGATGCTAGGAGAATGGGAGATAGGGATCATAGTCGAAAGCTGCTCGCCACTACCTGTAAACAATCACTGGCAAGAAAAAAACATACAAATGTCAAGTACACCGCTGGTGACGAAAAAATTTTATTCCACATCCGAGGGCACAGATTTGTTTCTATGGAGGAGATAGCGGACGGTTTCTGCGAAGTCATAAGCGCTAAACAACTTATACACCCTAAACCTAGCTAAAGTCAATACACAAAACTATTACGTTCTTAAAGGCAATCCTATTAATCAATATGATACCCATTTGAGCTGAGTAATGTGAGAGATTTGCATGATACAGTCAACCTCCCTTCCCCCCAACCACCAGACCCCCTTCACCCACTTTCCTGTCCACTAACCAGTCAGACATAACCCCTGACCCCTTCCCCTTCCGCCTCAATAAAAAATCCCCCACAAAAACGGATACCGAGGACCCCAACCCTGTATATACCCTATACATCATATAAAACCTACCCCGGGTTACCCCGGGTCAGCTACTCGTGGCCAGTATAGAAATAAGTTGGATAAGATAGCCTGGGACCTATGGGACTCGATGCCCACCTCAAAAAGTGAATGAGAAGAGCAAAATAACCAGGAGAGCAAGCTAAGGGATGGATGCCCTAAGAAGGAGTGGAAAAGTGCCAAGATGCCCTAATAATGAGTGCAAAAGAACCAAGCAAGGAAAAAGAGTGGGAAAACATGCCCAGCACAAATTGACATGTGCTTACTACTATCATTGGCTGGCTTTGTGTATAAAATTGTATTGTATATTGTGATTGCTGCATTTTTACTAATGTATTATATGATTGGTTCACCCTAATAAGGGGGTGAACTTTCCTCTGCTTCTCCTATAAAAGGAGCTTTGTTTGTGCTTTTGAAACAGAAGTCTCGTGGAGCTTGCTAAATACCTTGTACCTTGCTAAATAGATTATGAAATAAATATTGTTAAGGAAAACTCTGTCATTGTGTGTCTGGGTCTAGGACCCCGTGAAGGTTGTTAAAGTCAATTCGGAGTGACTCCGAAATATAGTGAAGAAGTTGTTTGGAGTGATGCCGTTGTGTCGTAGTGGACAATGCAAAACTACTGCAGTATGAATGTTCTGGTGCACTTGGATTGTTCTGTACTACAAAACGCCAAGCTGAGAATGTTTCAATTTTACTACGACTTTATTAACAAGTAAGTATTTCTTAGTTTCCTCTATTAGCCTTATAGTTAACTTAAACAGTAGACATAACTGTAAATAATACAATCACTTGTTTTCATTATAAATACATTGACAGAAGTGATTTCCAGTATGAAGAAATTTATACAGATAGCCCGTACATGGATTTGAGTGGATCATTAGAAACATTGGTAAAAGCGGACATGAAAAAAGAGTTTTATGGCGATTACGCCAATTGGTTTCCACGACCATACTGTGACAAAATTACAGATGAGCTTTTGAGGGTTAAAACAGTGGATGCAAAATGGAACATGTGTGATTTTTGCGACAAAGTACTAAAACATGAAAAAGAACACCCTGGTTGTTCAAACAGGAGTTTATGAGAGATAGAATTGTTGCGCTCCTACTACTGTTGGAGTGAAAAGGCTACAAGTTTAGCTCCAAAGGTTTAAACAAGTGAAGTAATGATTTAAACTCAGCTATCTGAATGTGTTGAGCACATGAAGATGGAAAGATGTTAACATACAGACAAATAAAATGAGGAGTCGCATATTTTCTGACGAAGTATCAACAGAACCTACTGGCACTTAGTAAAAACGGAAAAACTCTTCATATTAAGCTTCAACTTTCTTGCAATTACAACTGTACACATAGTTTTATTATGATGATCGTTAGACAAATTCATATTTATATAATCACATGGGACATGTATGAAAACAAAGAGGTTAAGTTTTATTTCTTGTAATAAAACTATACTAATAACTATACAATGTTAATCCAACAATCAAACACAATACGAACCCCGGTATAAACAAAAAATACGTACCATGTTTATAAAATACTCAATCCCATTATCTAAAACACCATACAAAATCACAATATAAAGAAAACCTGCACAAAGTATACTTAGTTAAAAAAAAATAAAAAAATTAAGTTATAAAATTTGATGCACGCGACAATATACCTTTCAGGCTCTCATGTAACTGGTCCCAACAAAGACCACTTGGAACCGAGGGAACGTTTTTGTCCCAAGACACCATGATAGAGATCTGCTCCTACATTACTACTCCTCACTTATCCCATTAGTCTTCTGCGCAATATAAGCTGTCTGAAATAATTAGTTTCAATTCAACATCAATTGTAAAAAAGTAGTGTTAGGTGAACAATATGATTAAATTATTTGGACTATAAATATTCTAGTACTTAGCACTTTCGATGTCAAACTCTACTTAGTTTCTTCGTTATTAGTGAAAGTTGTTCACTCTGAGACTGATTGTCAAATAGGCTTGGCTAAGATTAAAAATCTGATTTCTTTAGACAAAATTGACATGAATGTTCCACTACAAAAAAAAACAACTACCAGCACAGTATGCTATCAGAAGGTGGAAAATGTTGGACACAATTTTCGACAAAATGTTATCAAAGAGATGAGTTTGCTTGTTTTATGGAGTGAGTTAGAAGTTTCCACAAGTACCCATTTTTTTAAACGAAAAAAAGCAATTTTTCACGTTTTAGGCTGATCAAACAATTATTAAAAGTGTGCACGAAGACTGAGAATGATGAGAAACGAGCCATAAAAACCTGATCACATATCTGTGCATCTAAATGTGCCAATGTGTCAAAATAATGGCACCACGATAATGAGCAAAGTCTTGTAATAGGAATAATTTGCTACAACAGACAATGTTTTTCTGTTACAATTTACAGCAGAAGATGACTCCAAAGAAAGGAAGACCAGTAGATTATTTGGCTCTATGCCAAAGTATTCGGTTTAGTCAATAAGCTGCATTTGCATATGCAGCGCTTGTACATTGTTTGAGGTGTGCACATGTATATGTAAATCAAGGAAACAGTATGTTTAGTTTTTCCGTAAGGGTTGATTTAATCGCCCTTATTGATATTAAAAAGCCATTTTAATTAGTATTTTAGAGAATCTAAAATACTATTGTTCTTCCTTCTTTTTTTTTCTTCTTATTCTTATTATTATTTTACGCAAACCTTAGCGAAGGGTTGCCAGTTTTTCTCAAGAACCGTGATAGATAGAGCAACAATTTTTTTTGCGACGCACTTGATAGGCATCGGGCATTAGTGTAAGTTGGTTTTCAAAATCACAGAACCTTCCAGAACCTCACAATTCAGGTGCTAAAACAGGTGAAAACTTGTTTTTAAAAGCATCAAAGTTGCTAAAAAAATGTAAACCCGATTGACGAAAAAATACAAAATTTTGAAAGATGGTGCATTCCGCTAACTTTCTGATTCGACATCATGACACGGCGTTAAAAAATTGTTCGGAAGCGGCCATCTTGGATTTTTGTGAAAATCACAGTTTTAAGCATAAAACAGCTTCCCGTTAGAGAACCAACTGGTCGAATTAGCTGAAATTTTCAACAAACATGTGCCATAGAGTGTCAATGTACCATTTTGAACTTCAAGGCAAACGCACAAAACCGGTTAAGTTTTTTCATTTTCAAACTTGAAAATCTCAACAGAAACAGCACTTTTCAATCCTTTCCGAGACCAGAATGGAACTAATCAGCGTCAAGTAACTTATTAGGCAGCATAGCCCAATGCTTGAATTTTCTAAAATCAGAGACTTCAAGTTTCTCGCAAAACTGGCGGCACAGCTATTCCATTTTCAAAAGAAGTCTTCCAAATGGAAAAATGACCATAACTCGGGGACGGCTACTCCGATTTGCATAATTTTTGCATGGTTGCGATTGCATTGTAACCATCTTTCAGATAAACATCCGTCAATTTTCTAATTTTTGGTGAAAGAGTCAAAGCACACACGGTTTTCAATGTGTCAAAAGAATGATAGTTATTTACTGTTATCACTGCGGAAAAATCTTTCTCCTTCGAAACTTTAGCACAAACAGTATTCAGGTGACAAATTGAACAAATCTGAAAAAAATTGAAAATATTCGATAAGTCTTTAGCGATGCTTGAACCCAAAATATTTTTTGTATGTAGGCCATGCCACCTTCTTTCTTATCTTAAGCTGTTTATAATCCATATTCAACATTGTTAGATGGCTAAATAGTTAACATTGTGACCTGCTGTTGACAGGGTTTGGGTAGGATTCCCAGGTAGGGATTTCTTTTTCACATAAAAAAACTATTGTCAGAAGAGAGGGGTGAAGTTAGCATGAGTATATGTAGTAACCGGAGTGCATGTTGGATTGGCAGTTGTGAAATGTGTGCTTGTCTGGCCCTAGCACAAAAAAAGCATCTGGGCACTTGGAAAAGCTGTTTTTTTGTAAAAATAAAGCTATCGCAGAACAATTGTCAGTTTTTGCTAAACTAGAATGTGCATCATCAACATGTCTCTATAGCTCAATGGCTAAGTTTGGCACCTGTTGTTTCAAGACTCCAGGTACGATTCCCAGTGGTGGAAGTTTTTTTCACGTAAAAAGTCTTTGCAAGTACAATTTTACTACTACTTATAATGTTTAAGAATATTGACTGTGTTAATATTGTCCTTTTCCAGTGAGTTGTTGATGGAGTAGTTAGTGGAGTGTGTGATTTAACGCGGTCCATACAGGTGTTCAATCCTCGCTTATGAGTATCATTTTTTAAAATTGATTCTCTAAAATACTCTTATTTTTGCTCGCAAACACAAATCAATATCTAGTTACTGTTTGCTTTACTGCAAAACCCCGGTTTGTTGAAAGCGTTTGCTCCTTAGTTAAAAATTAAATTTTAAAATCAACATTTCATAATCAACACAACACCATAGAGTAGGGACAATAATGCTTATGCCGTTTTATATACTATAGACCTTTGTATAAGTGTATTCAACTCATTTCACTCAGCCAGTTCTATATACTATAGACCTTTGTATAAGTGTATTCAACTCACTCCACTCAGCCAGTTCTATATACTATAGACCTTGGTATAAGTGTATTCAACTCATTCCACTCAGACAGTTTTATATACTATAGACCTTTGTATAAGTGTATTCAACTCATTCCACTCAGACAGTTTTATATACTATAGACCTTGGTATAAGTGTATTCAACTCATTCCACTCAGCCAGCTCTATATACTATAGACCTTTGTATAAGTGTATTCAACTCACTCCACTCAGACAGTTTTATATACTATAGACCTTGGTATAAGTGTATTCAACTCATTCCACTCAGCCAGCTCTATATACTATAGACCTTTGTATAAATGTATTCAACTCATTCCACTCAGCCAGTTTTATATACTATAGACCTTTGTATAAGTGTATTCAACTCATTCCACTCAGACAGTTTTATATACTATAGACCTTTGTATAAGTGTATTCAACTCATTCCACTCAGCCAGTTCTAGCTCAGGATGTCAAGGGACACACTTTGTCTCTTGTTCACATACTTGTGTGTGAAGTCATCACTCATAGAGAGTGTGACTGGAGAGATCTATCATATAGCCAGGAATGTCTCCAAAGGTCATCTTTCTGCAAATTCAAGACTCAATGAAGAAGGTAGATACGTTACATTATTGGGTGTAAATTTATTGAATTTTAACGCTTTATACATAATGTTGTAGAGCTTTGTGTATTTTCACTTGTTTCTCTATGATCCTTTAGTTACATGCAATTAAGACTAAAGTTTTACAGAAATGGTGGAAATGCAACAATATTAAATATAAACTCACAATGTGTGATATTGGTACAGATTAACTTTTCATTTGATCTTTCTTACAGGAAGTTTCTCTCTATCAGCATGTCCCATTCTTTGTACATATCACAATGAATGTATCTCTGCACTGAATGATGAGGAGGCAAAACAGTGTTATCTGTTTACATCAGTACTAGATGTCAGTTCTAGTGAGGAGTCCACACCAGTTACTTACATTGAGAATGCGGACTGCAGTTGGGTAAACCAAACAACTAATGTACGTTGGTATTCTATATGTTGACATACAAACTGTTGAAACAAATGTGTAGATAAACAACAGATGATATATTTTGATTGATAAGATATAAACAATATATACCAAAATTGAGATTGGTATTTGGGTAGATTTATAACTTGGTGTGTTCAGCTCTACTACGGGTCATTTCCTGTCAAATTTATTTTGCACACATCTAGTACTGCATCGTGGCTGAAAGATTACGATATTATTTGTAGGACTGCTGCAATCCTAAAGGAAGCGTGTCCTGAATAGATCACAAGATGTACACAGTATATAAAGGTTTATGTTCTACGGCTACTTGTTATGGGTGTTAAAACTTTGGGTTTGTCATGAATGAGTTGGTGACCGTTATTGGTAACTCAATATTAACCTAATATCAACCTAGAAGATGCCTATCAAAGACACCCTAGCTGTATACTTATTAGTTGCGGCTGACACCTATGCTACAGATCAAATATTTGTGAAGATTGTGTATCAGTTTGCTTGTTCAATTCCCAGTTGGGCAGGTAAAGGTGGTCACTTTTAACAACTGAATGGTTGCTGCAGCAGTATAATTAATTTTTAGGTGTTTATTGATTACCAACACTGTATTAAAGATGATAGTTTTTGCTCAACAAACTGATAGCTCCATTTAATTTCGCCATTGCTAAACTTGAAATTTAATGGCTATCATCATCTTGGTCACATTTTTTTATTGCAGGTAACTTTGTGAGTGGTCTGAATATAACTAATCGCTCAGTATTTTTCATTAATCCAAATAAGCTGAGCCCTGTATCATTACATTTTTCGTTCTGCAGATTGCCAGGATGCTTTCAATCAAGGAGAAAGAAACTCAGGAGGCATATACTTTCTACGTCCAGAACCAACATGGAGGTTGATTAGAGCAGTTTGTATGTTTGACAGTCAATCTGGTTGGACTGTTATACAGAGGAGATTAGATGGTAGTGTTGACTTCTACAGAGGTTGGGGATGATTATGTTGATGGTTTTGGAGATCTCAATGGAGAGTATTGGATTGGTAAGCATGTTTATTTTTACTGGTGGTATGTTCTTTGTGTAAAAAAATATTGTTGGAGCCCGCAACCATACTATCCTATGATTTCAAATTTTTCTACTGAAAACTCAGGACTTGAGAACATCTACTACCTGACTAGAGAAAACCAAAAACTGAGTATATATTTAGAAGCACATGATGGTGAATCAAGGACTGCTAACTCTGCTAACTACTCTACATTCTACATTGATGATGTCAATACAGAGTATGTCAACCACGTAAGTGATAGAGTATAGATACATGTAGTAGTTTGAAGTAACTTGAAATCAATGTAGGGTTGGTAGTAACAAAAGTATTCTACTCAGGTTACGTTGGCTAAGTAAGTGAGAGTAAAGGTGATCAGACATATAGAATGTCTTGCTTCTTTGAATTAAATGATAAATGTCAAGGTATCATAGTTCTGTGACGACCTAATCACCTAAGCAGGTGTGGCAATTTATCAAAGTGTTCAGCGATAGCAGGCCAGGTTTCAACACTGGGTTGTTGGATGCTTTTGGGTTTTTGGGTGAAGCGAGTCCAAAAGTTACTCTTTAGAAGGACTGGATTAATACATTGCATGATGGTAAATGGAGAAGAGCGATGCGCACAAGTTTTAGTTTATGATTGGTCAAGCTTCGTTCCAATAACTCATGTTGTGATAAGCTATTGTATTCCATTGTGAAGTCCAAGCGGTCAGTTTTAGAGAGCTAATCAATGTAATTATTCTAATTTTTAGGGTTTAGCTGAAGGAGCAATATGGATGAATGTATGTACTTAAAGTAATAAATCGTTGTGGTTTCCAGCTTTTGGTAGGAAATGATAAAAATGAGAATAGTTTAATAAAAAGCGTATTTGACTAATTTATTTCATATCTTGTATAATATTTTTTGCCTGAAAACAGTGATTTTGGGTAAAATATCAAATCATGGCACATCTACATTATTGTGGGGGAATCTGCTGGCGAGTCAAGCTCACCTGGCATCAAATGAGATAGTTGTAGCTGACAATAATTACTAGTGGAGAATTACACGAAATATTACAAGTTGTCTCCCCCTAAACGATATCGAGAGAAGACAATTCTTGACAATTTAAGTAATGGTATTAGAGGGTCAAAGGTTGGACAGGATCTCGCCCCTATTCCTGTCAAGGACCAATAATGCAGTAAATAAGCGCTATGCTTAAGTGACTTGTTTCATTGTTATCATGTAATCTGATTGGTTCTATATAATGTTACATATGTTGTATTTTTGTGTAAATATAGGAGACTGAGCCAGAGAGCTCAGTTTTATTCCTTGCAATAAAGCTCAAACTTCAAGACTAGTCTTGTTGGTGCACTATATAGGGAGTTGCAGATTCACAGATAGACAAGCAGATTAACAGTTGTGGCCAAGTAGCAGCAAAAAGTACTACAATATGTCATAATCAATATTTGAAATAAATTTTTTTTTATTAAAACAAAAGGCAACTATTAGGTGTATTCGCCGGCTGCTCATAATCATGTTTAGGCATCACATCGGTAAGCAACAAATGCATTCATCTCAGCTTTTTTCAGTTTATCATATAAAAATAAAAAATTATATCTTTCGACCCATAATAGTTTGTGGATACATAAAGTTCCCATGTGCATTGTAGCGATTATAATCATTTTCGCATGTGCGAAGACTTTAATGACGCTTATTGCATCATTGATTCGAAGCAATTCATTCTTCGTTAACAATGGCAGCTATTTTTATTGTTTCAACAAAATGGCTCTGCTTCTTATTATGATAATTCATTTATTTATAACGTACTGTTATTGTGCATGACAATCATCATAAATAATCTAATGGACAATAAATATAATTTATATCAATAACAATTGATGATACTGTCAAAGAAATGCTTTGAATTAAACGTTACCGAAATGGCTATGTATTAGTTTTATATAATGGATCGGTAGTGATCGAAACCTATAAATATGCCTTGCAAATCAGTTTATTTCTTCCATGGGTGTAATGTTTTGTGATCCACTTGAAATATAGCTACCAACCCAATTTTTATTAAACAAATTGCAAAAAATTTTAATTATTAAGTTTATTGCATGGAGCGATCTTGTCAGCGAATACACAATTGATATTTTAAACTGCACTGTCTGTTATTAATTGACAAATAATTGAGTAAAAATATGGAGCAGTTGAAACTAGGCTGGAACTTTTTCATTGATATATATCTAGATAAACCATTGATTAAAAACCGTATGTATCCAGCTAACAAAAAACTTCCGTGAGAATTTTCTCCTAAACTACTTGGCTGCTGTGCTTGGTAGTTAGGCCTTAATGTGTAACCCCTTTATGGTTTGCGCTGTTTTCTAGCACATTCCTGATGATAAATAAGTATTCCGGCCACAAAAAATTTGCATATGCTCATTTATAGATTGGTGGATATACTGGAAATGCTGGCAATTCTTGGATGTCTAATCAAAACTTGAATAATAATAAATTTTCAACTAAAGATAATGATAATGATCCTAGAAGCGGTGAAAGCTGTGCCCAGTTGTATAAAGGTAACACTAACAAACATACATTTGTCAACATTATTGTGTTTAATCAATTCACCTGATTAAACTCTCAAACGCACAATAGCTAAAGATTTTTCAAAAATAGTTGGAGGTTTTTTCATCAATTTTATCACATTTAAGTTTTACCAGAAATATTTTTTGCCTTCTCATGTGTAAAAAAATATTTCGCTCTGCTAGGTGCATACGAGTGCAGACACTGTAATGATTGTATTCCTAACAAATTTTATGACAGATGAGGAGGTATGTAGTTGCAGCTCAAGATTGTATTGAAGTTTTTTGTGTAAAAATTAAGCATTTTTACGAGCTGAAGGTGATAGCTACAAATGATGAAGAAGATCAATATCTACTTTAATTGATGTTCATTAAAAAGTACAACTGTAGGTAATTTTGTGGATGATGTAATAGATATGTAAAAAAAACTTACAGTTTTCTAAAAAAATATTTGAGTTACTGTATGGGAACATAGATATCATTATCACACAGGTGGCTGGTGGTTTAGAGATTGTCATGACTGTAACCTAAATGGCATCTGGTATGAAGGAGGAGCATCTCAATCACCAGCCACAGGAGCTGTTTGGAATCATTGGAAAGGCTACAATTATTCATATAAAACTATATACATGAGACTTGGTAGGAATTGAATTCACTTCAATGTTAATGCCTGAATATTCTGGTCACCAAAACTTATTCCACAACTTCTCATTGCTAATTGCTTTTATGTTATATTCAATTGTCTCCAGGAACATTTGATTAACCGTTTTGGACTCTTTAGCCTCTATTCATTGTTTAATTATTTTTTCACACTAATTACTTTGATAAATGTGTACAAAAACAGATCAAAATACACATTTATTAGCATAAGACAGCTTCATATATACTATGTTTCCATATCATGACAAAATGGCGACACTGGCGGCGATAAAGAAAGATTTCTGTTGGAAACGACCATGGCGACATATTTGTCGCCGGACTTGTCGCCATATCTTTGTCGCTCTCTGAAAGCGAAAATCTTTCGACAAAGGCGCCGACGGCAGAAAACATCCAGTTGGAAACGGCATAAGTCGACAATTCTGGGCACGCAGACATCGTGCTTTCACTTGCATTTCCTGCACAATTGTTAAAAATAAAAAGCTTAACGATGTACTCTGCAGTTGCGTTGTTCAATCATTGCTGCAAGCAACAGCTCTTCTTGATCCCTTGTTACTTTAATTTATATATTAGTTCAAAATATCATCTACTGTCATGAATTCAACTCGCACAAACTGGAGTATAGATGAAATAAACACCGTGTTAGACATGATAATAGAAAGAGACTCGTATCATCAGATTTTGGACAACAAACGTCAAAGGAATATTGAATTATTCTACGAAATATCTAACGAGCTGTCTAAACGTAACATGCACAAATCAGCAGTGCAGTGCCGTAGTAAATTCAAGTTGCTGAAGTCGAAATATTTGGAGGAAAAAGCTAAATCAAAAACATCTGGTTGGTTTATTATTATTTAATAATTTATTTATTTTTATTTATACTTATTATTATTTCTTTGTTCATTATTATTTATTATTGTTTTATGGGTGATGTTAATACTATTTGTGATTGCTAATTAATTTAGGACAGTTTTGAAACTGAGCTGGTTTCAAACTTTGCAATTTATTTATTTTTATTGTCGTGAGCTTAGTAATTTTTATTATTACTAACAATTAATAATAATAAATATAATGGATAGTTGATTTTTCCGGCAGCAATATCAAGAACTCGGTTGTATTTTATACTAATACTTTATTATTATGGATTACTATGATTAATATAATGTATATAGATTATTATTTGAAAAAAATGATTTGGAGATAAAGGCAGTCAAAAAATCTTTTGGTGGTTCATTATTATTGCGCATCTATTATTTATTATCAATCAATCTTTGTGATTAGTTTTACTATTTATCCTAATCTAAATAGATCATTTTAAAATTCAGTTGTTGCATTTTTGTTATCATCATTAGAGCATTGTTTTATGAAGTTCTAATTGTTACTGTACTTAATTATATCATTTACATGACAAATGTATGTTTATTGCAAAGTCAATGGATCAAAGTTACCAAAGGGACAATATTTTACACAACATGCCTATTCAAAAACAGTTGGCTCATTATTATTAAGATACAACAAATATTATTTACTGTCAATTTTATTCTTGCTCTGAAATTAAATAAGAACTTCAAGATTATTGTATTTTTATTAAAATTTCATTCTTGTTACTGTGTGAAAATAAAAACAGATGTGTTTAGATAACATTACGATAATCATTATATTAATACAGATGATACATAGGTGATTTTTGTTTTGTTTTATCAAGTAACTACTATTTATTAATTTATTATTAATTACTAGTTTTTTACCTGGGGTTTCAACAGTTAGGAACAACTTTCATTGTTACGATATGGTGTATATAAACCTAAAATTAGGAAAACTGATGTATGTTGCTGTCACGTTTTGCATTTTCAGCATGCCTCTGCTCAATTCAATTTTGAATTACATATTTCTAATAACAAATTTTTGACTGCAATCGCTTAATCATGCACTAGCTTTAGTCTTTCAACTAAATCTCAATTTTGTTGTAATGTACTCCGACGAATTTTTTTAGTTAACATAGAATGTTGATATGATTGTGTTATTTACAAGTTTTTGCTTGTTGCCCTGATAGAGTTTTACAAGTGATTAAATAATTTTTTCAGGCTCTGGCAGCATAAAATGGCGTTATTTTGAGAAGATGAAGAATATTCTTGGAGGCAGGCCGGTGGCTTCAGCCCTTGCTCAAGGTGTGGAGACGGAATAGGGAGGTGAGTATAATAGTAAGAGACATGGTGTAGTTTCAACCAATGAAAAGCTGTTTTGAGTATTATTGTTAATGGAAACTGATGATATGTTTTTATACCAGCATGAGTCTCTATAAAGTGGTTGTATTAAGTTATGTTTGTACTGAGGTAATGTGATTTCAAAACCATCTGCTCTAAAAGCGATCCCCATAACATTGCGAAGTTGTGGGAACCACGGATTTCAAAGTTACTGTTGAAATTTTTTGTACGCAGTTATGCAGATGTTTGTTACTTTTTGAGGTGCATGCTCCAGTAACAGTTCTATACCAATCATATCTTCACCACCACCACCCTCATCATCACCTCTACCAAACCAACCATCAACGTCAACCTCTACAGATGAACCTTCAGCAGCAAGACATTCACCAGTACCTACATCTTCAACCCCATCTGCAAACATTGTGAGCCCTCCCGCAAACGCCGTGAACGCTCCCGCAAACGCTCCCGCAAACGTTGTGAGCCCTCCTGTTAGACGCCAACAAGTACCAAATACCTTTCGTAATAGAAACGCAGAGCCTCGGCAAGTTGTTAACAGAAAATTATCTGCATTTCAGACTGCAATATTGGCGTCTTTTGACAATCATTCCAGTGCCATTCTGAGCGAAGTGCGAGAAATGCGTGCACAGCAAACTGTGTTGCTTGATCGTTTTTGCACCATCCTTTAGTCGCAAACCTCTCATTCACACATTCTCAATCCTCATCTGCTGCAGCTCAAACTTTACCAAGAACTGGTCACCATATGCCACCATCATCCCATGCTCTACTTACGTTGTCCCATGCTCCACCTACATCATCCCATGCTCCACCAGTAGTAATATATGATGGTCAGAGATATGGTAAAGATACAGCGGGTGGAGAGCCATGCCGAGATATACATCAACTCTATCACTGACGTTAGTATTGAGGAGGTTAGGAAGACTGCGGAGAAGGATAGGGATTACCAGGACATAGTGCGTGGAATAGAAGGGGAATGGCCCAGAACACCTTCCCCAGAGGTGAAGAAAGTCCGAACAAATGCGGATAGTTTAAGTATAGTAGATGGTTTGGTGCTGATGAACTCCAGGATATACATCCCATTGGGGATGAGACGGAAGATGCTTCTCAGGCTACACAGTGGTCATCAAGGTATAGTTAAGACGACTAGGAGGAGTAGAGACACGGTCTGGTGGCCAGCGTTGAACAAGGAAGTGAAGGAGATGGTCGAGAGCTGCAATGCATGCATCAAGAACCAACGGATGCAACACCAACCATTGAAACCAAGTGAATTGCCAGAAAGACCATGGGAAGAGATCGCCACAGACCTGTTTGAGTTTGAAGGAAAAAGCTATGCTCTGTTTATAGGTTATTTCTCGAGGTGGATAGAGGTTGTGGAGATGGGAAGTCAGACAGGAGAACACCTCATCAAGAAATTTTGCCCTGTCATAGCACGATACGGAGCCCCAAGGCGAATAAGGTCAGACAATGGGCCTGGTTACATCTCAAAGGAATGGAGGGCCCTGATGGAGGAATTTTCAATAGCTCATGAGACGAGCAGTCCCCACTACCACCAGAGTAATGGACTAGCGGAGAGAGGTGTCGAGACGGTGAAGTCCCTGTGGAAGAAGGAGCAAGATAAGAACATGGCCCTTCTAGCCTACCGGACGACCCCACTTGAGAGCCTATATAGGCCGGATGCCCTCATGATGGGGAGGAGACTGAGGAGTGGCATCCCGAGCATGGACATGAGGAACGAAGGCCGAAGCGACTTTGCAGCGAGAGATCGCAGGTTGAAGGATAGACAGAAGCGGGACTTTGATAAAGGTCGCAGGGTCAGCTCACTGGCTGAACTGGGAGAAGGAACCCTAGTCTGGATCAAGACAGACTCAAAGGAACAGAGTAAGCCAGGGATTGTTCGGTATGAGGCGGAAGAACCGGATAGCTATTGGGTGGAGATAAATGGTTGACTGTTGAGACGATCAAGGGCACATTTACGGCGGCGGGTTGAAACATCAATAGAAGGCGAGCCGTCAGAGGCAGTAAGTGTCGGACCACCGGACGACGGAGGGGTAGACGAAAAACGAGGGGCGGCTGAACCACATACCGGGACGAGTAGGATTGTGAAGAAGCGGAGGGATCCCGATTTTTTGTACTATTGTCTTTTGTGGTAGGTGGTAGAGATCTGGATAGCAAAGAGATGGCAGGAGGGATAGTTGTGGTTGGTAACAGTATAGTAAGGCACCTAAGGATTGATGGTATAGAGATGGTGAGCTACCCAGGGGGGACGTTGTATAGTATGGAGAAGAGGATAGGTGAGTTGGAGGCGGAGACGAAGCTGGTCATCTCTGGGATACCAGACTTGTTCCAACATGGCCAGAGTGAGACGACAGGACCATGGCTAGATATGCATAGGAGGGACTTGGAGCGGGTATCTAGGATCGGAGGAGTTATCCTATGTCCTATGTACCCGGTGCGCTCTATGCCGTACGAGCAGTGGTCATTCATCCAAAGAATGAACCACTACATCTGCGAGCTGAATGCAAAGAAAGGAGAGTGGACCCCTGCGATTGTGGCCAGGACATTTGGTAGGTTGGGAAGAGGAACGCTCTTTTTCAATAAGGAGAGGTTGGCGGACGAAGCACACCCTACGGCAGAGTTCGCAGAGGATATGTCAAGGGTCATAGGAGAGTTTATAGAAAGGAGGCAGGGAGCTAGAGTTACGGATCTGAGGAGCAGGATAGAGAAAAGGAGAGTGGTTAGCGAGCAGGAGCCGATAGAAAGAAAAGGAACTTTAGAGATAAACGTGACAACGGAGGATAGATGTATAGGTGAGGATAAGCGTGAGGAAGAAGCTGCGGATAGTGAGGAGGCTGAGGCGGAGGCTATCGCAAAGCTGGCTAGAAAGGAGGAGGAGGATAGAAGACAAGACAGGGTAGCAAGAAGAAAGAGGGAAAAGGAGATCAGAGAGAGGATCGAGAAACAATTAGCCCAGGAGTTGCAGGAAAGTGAGGAACAGTATAGGAGGGACCTGGATACTTTAAGAAAGAGCAGAGAAGAGGCGGAAAGAAGGATAGATCAGAAAGAGCGGGAAAGGACAAAGACCAGGAGGAGGGAAATAAGATTCAGAGACAGGGATGCAAGGGAGACTGAAGAACCTCGGATGAAAAGTAGAGACGTGAGGGTGGATGTCCCATGTCGAATAGACAGGGTCTAGAAAGAAGTAAAGAGAAAGAAAAAAAACAGAAAAAAAAAAAAATGAAAGAAAGAAAGGACAGAGACGATAAATACATATGAGGATAGTAACAGAAGGGATAACATGACAGGATAGTGGTGGGCGTAAGTGAAGAGCAGAGTAAAAGTATAGGAGAGTGGAAGCTAAGGAAAAGAAAGGATAAAGAAAAGAAGATATGGCGTATCCCACGGTCAAGGTTGCCAGAAGGTGAAGGTTGAGGCCAGCGGACATGCGCAGGAGAACATAGGGAGCACGAGGGAAGGTACGGCAGATCTGGCGGGAATAGGAGGAGAGGAGAACGTCAAAAGGCCGGAGGACTAAAGACAGACATACTTAACACATCTGGTGAGTTACACTACAACTACTATTGCTATTACCTATCATGGCATTACATCAATTATCATACACTTGCTTTGATGAAAAGAAATAACACTGCAATGCAACATTGAACAGTTGATAATATTGATATAGTTGGCTATCTTATACACATTTTATCACAATCTTATATTATCGTATCACTAATATGAATAGTTAGTAATGCAAAATAAGATGCAAAGTCGGCTGATAGAGTGACACTAGTGCAAGGTAATTGATAGAAAAAAAAATTTCAAGATGCAAATATTATGTAATTTATTAAAGATTAATGCTACGGGCCATGTTTTATTTGACGCTTTACAGGAGCCCACATTTTAATGTCAAACTGAAGTTTGCCTCATTAGTAATGATCGGTCTGTAAGGGCTCTAATTTTTATAGTTACAAATATAGAGTTTCATGAGGATTATAAACATACTACATCTTTATGCCAACTTGAAACCATAACAAACATACTAGCAGTTAGCATACCAATAAGCAATTTCACATATCTATTACTGTTTCAAGTAAAACTGCTAACAAATTCATTACATTATAACAAGATTGATCAGTTTGAACTAATATGGCAGCAAACAGTTTCACTAATATTATATAATTGATCTTTTTGAAATTTCTAATAAAATTATAGTACAGATGTAAATTATATTGCCAGATAAGGTTGACATAAAAAAATACCATCTTCATCCTAAATTTAGAATAATTACATCAACTACTTGATACATTTATTATTTGATTTTTCTTCATCGCAATAAATCCAATCCAATAATCATAATTATTAATATTATTAATTAATTATATCATTTTTAAATAATAATAATAATGATAATGATAATGAGAATGATAATGACAATGACAATGACGATAACGATAACGATAACGATAACGATAACGATAACGGTAACGGTAACGGTAACGGTAACGGTAACGATAACGATAACGATAACGATAACGATAACGATAACGATAACGATAACGATAACGATAACGATAACGATAACGATAACGATAACAATAATAATAATAATAATAATAATAATGTGCAGGATTTCACTGTAGGTCTGTTTGGTAGCTCGGCCTACCTGCACAGCTTTGCCCGAACTGTGTGATAGCTAGCAGCGATACAACCCGCCCACAGATCGACAAACTTCCTTAGCAATAGTGATCGACCATTGCAGGTTACTGCCGAACTGCCGGTTACGTTAGCTGTTACTGAGCGCAAGCCAGTGGCCCAAACTTTGAAGGTCGAATCAGCATTGGCTAGATTCGGCCAGCAGAGGTTTGGTATACTGCTTAGTGATTACTACTCGTAGTAATGGTGCTTTGATTGTACGTGCATGTACTAGCGCAAGTGAAGTTTATTGTTTGTAAGACAAAGAAACTTCTGAGAGTGTGCAAGTTTAACTCTGATTTATTAATTGTACGGTACTGGCATTTATACAAACGGTTATGTAATAATATATGTGTAAACAAGACAAGACAAAGACAAGACTGTAAGCCACGCCTGATGAGTAGGACTAGACAAATAGAAAAATAGGGGTCTTGGCTTACTGATACGGCTGATTGCTTAGCACATGTTGCTGATATAAGATTAAATGTAAAACAGAAGATAGAAAATATAAATGGTACACATAGAACGAATAGTCATGGAGTGGAAACAAAGAACTAGGCATAGACTGTCATGGCGCCGTCCGCCACACTCTCTGCCCCATTGGCGATGGTGGCCAATTAATAACTGTCGGTGGCGTCGGTATGTTTACTGCTCGCTTACTTGCCTCATCTTTTCTTTAATCTCTTCTACCTTCTGTAGTAGCTCGAAGGCCTCACGTGTTAATCGGTGGATTTTCCTGTCATATTCTTCAAGCCTCTTCATCCTGTTCTGTCTCTTTCTCCTCCTTTCCTCCTCGACCGACCTCTCTTTTTCTGCTCGCCGGTAAGTGTGCTCTTTCCTAGGCGTACTGTCTCTTTGTCGGTCGGGTGTGGCTATTCTGGGTGTTGCCATCTTTTTCTTTTTATTAGGTGTTGGCGAGTCGACTTTTGGTCCTAGCTGCTTCTTGATAGGCATGCTTTCCCCCTTCTCAAAGTTCGGTGTAGGCGTGTTGGGGAAATGTGGCCAGCACACTCCAGTCGACCTGGACTGTATAAACAATTCACTACCTAACTACTTATATCTATTCCCAATCTAATTCCGAACTCTATTTACATTATATTCACCTCTATTTATTCAGCTATTAAGACACATGCATATTCACTTTATTCACTTTGTTTACATTGCATATTAGCAACATGTGCTGCCGTGCAGCCAAGCTTAACAAGAGGCAGCCCCTTTTGTAATGTTTTTACCGCCTTCCTTTGTCTATGGGCCAATTAGGCCGCAAGGCGGAGTTACCTATTGTATCATTTTTACTGCTGCCTGTAGCATACCCGCCTACTGTGTATTTATACTGCTGCAATTCCATAATAAAATCAGAGTTAACCTGGCACTCTCACTTCTTCATGATTCTCTCTACACAGCAAAGACATAAAGAACAAGTAGCTAGATGCAAGCACAAGAGCAAACACACAAGCAAGCAAACAAGCATAAGCACTTAGCAAATAATTAATTGGCAGCAATTTGGACAAGTCGACCAACAGCAGGAGCAATAGTCAGTATAAAGTGGTCAGTCTACAAGACTTACACTGCACACCACCTTCGGGAGTGTGATACTGGAACAATTGTTCAACCTGTTGGTTCGACCCAGTGTAGCTATTCGGCCCGAGCAAGAACTCAGTGGAAAGTAAGGTAGTTAAGACAACTCCTCACTGTGTACAGTCTTCGGGCTTACAACACTGCAAATCGTGTTCAAACTGAGTAGTCTGCCGACCTTGGGGCTCGCTAAGAAGCACTTGCAATACTGCTATTACGCACGCACTGGAAGTGGGCCGCTGTACAGGTGACAGCTGCCACTACCCCCCAAATTCCTGTACATTGGTGGCAGCAGTGGGATTGAGAAGAGCCCACACAAGTCGACCCACTGGAACAGTGAACGTAGGCAGGAAGCAAGATGACTAGCAGACGACGAGCCGTGAGTTCAGATCGTGATGGCAGCCCACTACAGATTATAGGCACTCTAGCCGACATACTGGATCGTATGTCCACCAACAGCAGCAAAGACCGCTTCCGAACTCCACAGTTTATCGGAGAGGGAGACGTCCATTATTTTATTCAACGATTTGAAGAAGTAGCCCGAGCTAACCGTTGGGCTCCAGAGGAAGTCACCATCCATTTAAGGCAGGCACTGACAGGCAAGGCGGAGCAGTGTGGAAGGGGGCTTGACCCCCTTGTCATCACACAGGCCCTAAAGGCAAGTTGTGGCCTAACCAGAACAGAAGCACAGCATAGGCTAACCACCTACCGCAAGGCGCACAGAGACACCCTGTGAGAACATGCACTCCAGGTGGAGCGACTAGTGGAGGCCGCGTATGGCGACCTACCCATCTGCAACCAAGTGGAGCTCATCCTCCAAACATTTCAAAGTACCCTAGGCCATGTGTATTTACAAAGGCACCTGTTGGCAATACGACCCGTAGACCTAGAGGAGGCTGTCTTGGCAGGAAATGAGTTCCTGCAGGTACAACACCAGCCTTCGGTCCAGTCCAACGTCCGCATAGTACAAGAGGAGGAGTTGGAAGGAACAGGACCTCCCCCTAAGGTCGACCTCAAGTGCCAAGAGGAAGAGGACCCCCTGGCCAAGTTGCTCAAAACAATCGAGCATTTGAGCAAAGAGGTGGCCGAACTCAAAGATACCGCCACCAAACCTCCACCCAGACGCTGCTGGGGCTGTCAACGAACGGGGCATGTACGGAGTCAGTGCAAGACTGCCCCCTGGCAACAGAGGCAGAGAAACGAATACGGCACGCAGCAGTAGGGACCCCTGCTGGCTGCAAGAGGGCCACCCCAGCTAACCGACCAAGGGAAGAACAGGCCAGATGGCCTGTACCGAAACCAGAGTTCCTTCCACTAAGCAACCGGTTCAGCCCATTGGCCACCGACCTGGCAGAGGAGGAAATGGAGGAAGACATGGAGGAGATGGTCCAGAGGAGGCCCAGTTCCCCAAAGCCACGAAGGAAGGAGCAAACACGAAGGAAGACACCCCCCCCCCCAAACCGAACACTGAGAACCCGATCACAGTCCACTTGAATCAAGTAAAGAGACCTTACAAGTCCAGTTACCACTTGCCTGGACGATTGGAAGGACGAACGGTTACGTATCTAATTGATACGGGGTGCAACACCAACCTGTTGTTGAAGAGGATATTCGACGTACTGCCCACACAGGTACAGAAGGACCTGCAGGAATACGACTCTCATGGGCTGATGGCCGACGGCACCAGACTACCCTTTCTACGGGCTGCTCACGCTGACGGGGCGAATCCGGCATGCTAGGTATGAGGAAACCTTCGTAGTGAGTCAGATTAACGAGGATGTGATCCTCGGGATGCCTTTCCTCGCCAAACAAAACTGCCAGATGGGATTCGACCGTCCAGTTCTCCGTGTACAGGGGAAGGAGTTGACCTGTACAGATAGACACGGAAGGGACCTGGTGTCCAAAGTCCAAGTTCAGAGAGATACCCATATTCCACCTCAAGCCGAGGCGACGGTGCCATGCCACCTGACCAGCCAGACCCCGTGTGCCCAGGGGGTGATAGGAAGCATGGGATGAGGCTTGTTGTTGGCAACCAGTGTCAATGCACCGGATGATCAGGGACGTGTGCTCGTCCGATGTCTCAACCCCTCTCAAGACAGCCTCCACGTCCCGGCAGGAGAGGTGATCGGCACGTTCATCGGTATAGGACTTGACGAGGTACGGCCCCTGCAGAACCACCCCCCAGAATCAGGACCTCCAGAAGGAGAGCTGCCACCGCACCTCACCCACCTGTTTTCACGGGCCAGAAAGGGATGTAAAGGCACCCGAGAGGAATGCCAGCTCCGGAGCTTGCTCGTCCGCTACCAAGAAGTTTTCAGCCAACACGATGGAGACATCGGCCGCACCCAGCTCGCCGAACACTCCATCCCGTGATCCCTGGCACGCGACCAATACGGCTGCCCCCGCACCGTTTGGACGCAGACAAGGAGGCAGAGGCCGAATGACAAGTGAAGGAGTTGCTGGCCAAAGATCTGATCGAATTCGCCGAAGGAGCATGGAGCTCTCCGGTGGTGTTGGTAAGGAAGAAGGATAACTCCTGGAGATTTTGTGTTGACTACCGTAAGTTGAACGATGTCACACAACAAGATGCGTATCCTATACCCCGGATCGATGGCTCCCTGGATGCTCTCGCAGGGAGCCGGTATTTTAGTACCCTAGACTTGACCAGCGGATACTGGCAAGTACCTCTAGACGAAGACGCCCAGGACAAAGCCGCCTTCATCACCCGCAGTGGTCTATGGCGATGGAACGTGCTGCCCTTTGGCCTCACCTCGGCTCCTGACACATTCCAGCGACTCATGGAGCGAGTACTGAAAGGGCTCCACTGGAAGACGTTACTCCTCTACTTGGACGACGTGATAGTCATTGCTCCTGACTTCACGTCACACATCCAGAGACTAGAGGAAGTGTTGCAACGTCTCCAGAGTGCTCACCTGAAGGTGAAGCCCTCGAAGTGCGAACTCCTGAGTCCCCAGGTACGTTACCTCGGACATGTGGTCAGCACAAAGGGTGTAGCTACCGACCCTGACAAAGTGGAAGCAGTAAAGACTTGGCAGGCTCCACAGGACGTGAAAGCATTACAAGCATTCCTGGGGACGGCCGGGTACTACAGGCAGTATTTACCCAACTACGCCACTACGGCCAAGCCGCTCACCGTCCTGACCGGGAAGGAGGTCCCGTGGAAGTGGGGATATAGGGAACAGCAAGCGTTCGAGTGTTTGAAGGAAGGTCTGAGCCAGGCACCTATCTTGGGATATCCCGACCCCAAGCTTCCTTACATCCTGGACACAGGCGCGAGCGCCGTGGGAGTAGGAGGAGTGTTGTCGCAGGTCCAAGAGGGACAGGAGCGGGTGATAGCTTACTACAGTAAGACCCTGTCTCCCACTGAGAGGAACTACTGTGTGACACGACAAGAGCTCTTGGCAGTGATCAAGGCCGCCAAGCACTTCCGACCGTACCTGTACGGAAGAGAATTCAAGTTACGCACGGACCATGCTTCCCTACGCCGGTTGTGTAGGAGGAAGGAACCCTCCAACCAGATAGCGCGGTGGCTGGAGACACTAACTGAATTCAAGTTTAAGCTTGAACACCGACCAGGGGCACAGCACGGTAATGCAGACGGCCTTAGTCGACAGGATCCCTGTATGGACTGTAAGCAGTGCCACGCCATAGAGCAGAGAGATGGAGAACCCACCCATGCTGAGCTAACCCTGGGGGGACCAGCGGAGCGAAGGGAAAGGACGAGTGGGGGACCCACCCATGCAGAGCAAAAAGGAGAGATGACTGGGGGACCCACCCATACCGAGCAAAAATGAAAGATGAATGGGGGACCCACCCATGCGGAGCAAAAGGGAAGGACGAATGGGGGACCCACCCAGGCCGAGCTCACCCAACAGGGAGCAGCAGAGCCGAAGGGACAGGTGAACGTGACAGTCACCAACCCCATGGAGAGTACCAAGGAGCTGGTACAGGTGCAACGAGAGGGACAACACCCTGTTGCCAAGATCTATGCCGCAGTGCAGGCAGGGAGACAGCTCTCCACTAGAGAGTTAGAGGAAGGGGACACCGAACTGAGGACACTACATGACCGAATAGAGGCACTAAGGATCCAACCCAACGGGACGCTGGTCATAAGATCAGAACACCAGGGACAGGTCAGGCTCTGCTCGGTATGTCCACCAGCATGGAGGAATAAGGTCGTGTGGGACACACACCTGATGGCTCATGCCTGGATAAACCGAACTCGGCATCGTGTACAACTGGATTGGTACTGGCCTGGGATGTCGGGACTAACACGCAGACTCGTAAAGAGCTGTGAAGTGTGTCAAGTGGCGAAAAGGAGCAATAGACCCACAGCACCGGACGGACAGAGATTACTGGCATGCCGACCTTTCCAGAAACTGGCAGTAGACTTGGTAGGACCGTTACCCCTCACCAAGCGGAAGAATCGGTGGATAATGGTACTTACGGACAATTTCACCCGCTGGCAGGATGCCATTGCACTGCCCGACGCTACCGCCCCTACGGTGGCCACAGCTCTGGACGAAAGAGTGTTTAGTTATTGGGGCCTCCCCGAACAGCTGCACTCAGACCAGGGGGCTCAATTCGAGTCCACCCTCCTAGAAGAGCTCTGCACCTTGTGGGGAGTACGGAAGACTCGCACCACCCCCTACCACCCCCAAGGGAACGGTATGGTGGAGCGACAGAACAGAACGCTGGGAGACGCGTTACGGACATTGATCTTGAGTAAAGGGCAGGACGAATGGGACGGATTGCTCCCAGAGATTATGCGGGCATGTAGGGCCACGCCCAACTCCACAACCAGCGAGACCCCAAACCTACTCATGTTAGGGAGAGAAGTGTGACTACCCGACCAATTGACGGGATCACCACCCTCTCTAGAACCCCATAGTGTCAACGAACACACCCTCAGAGTACAAAGGGACCTAGCCACCGCCCACGACTACTTAAGAGACCAACAAGCCAAGTTAAGACAGGAAGAGACCGGAGAACCCCTCCGCTTCAGTAAAGACGAGCTCGTGGTCATGGAGAATAAAAGGCGGACCAAAGGGAGCAATCCTAAGCTCCAACCCAGCTACATAGGACCCTACACCATCACAGAGACTTATCCCAATCATACATATCGTTTGGAACAGAATGGGCAAGGTTTCACACAAAATGGACGCCGGCTAAAGGCGTATCGAACATGCAGAGAAGAGATAGGGCGGGCACCACCTAGCCGCGAGCAGGCCGTCCGACCGAACATGCGTGGAGCATATCGGCGGCCGACAGCCCCGCCCCAGGTGGGACACATAGACCCCCCACCAGACCGGCCCATGGAGAGGCAACAAGAAGGCAACCCGGCCCCAGAAGAGCAAATAGAAAGGCGACCAAACACCTCACCGCCTCCTGCAGAACTGGTGGAAAGGGAGACACTACCAAGCTCTCCACCCAGACCACCTACCCCAGTGAGACCACACACTCCTGAAGCACCCCCGGTGGACACCGCACCTACAGGACCCCCCGTAGAGGATGTCCACTGGCCACCCCTCAACCCTGCACCAGTAGCAGTAGAAGAAGGAGGGAGACCATCAAGAGCAAGGAGACCTCGTATAAGGTTCACAGACTACCAATGCTACAGAGCCACAGGTAGAAAAGAACCAGCTACAGAAAATATGCAGGTAAACGTAACAACAGGAGCACCATCGGAAAGAGCGCAAAAAATGGTATATATACCATGGGCCGACGCCGAAGAAACCCGATATAAATTGGGTTTAAACAAAAACAAAGAGACAGTAAACATGACCAGTGGAGATAAATATGAGAGAGAAAGGCGAGAGTGGACAACTCCCACAAACGGTCACTACGCGGAAAATACAACCCAAGGGTGGACAACTCTCACGAACGGCCACTACGTGGAAAATACAACCCGAGGATGGACAACTCCCGCTACAAAAAACAAAGAGATAACGACGAAAACAGCGAACTACCGAGGGAGGAGCCTAGACTCCCTACGCCACACCACGTGGCCGAGAGAACAAAAGAAACCGCCAACAAGAGAAATTACAAAACAAATAAACACAACAACGAGCTGCACAGTCAGCAAACAACTCAACAAGGAAACAACGATGGCAGAGAAGAGAGAATTATCTATTGAAGAAGATCCTGAGTTTGTGGCAGCAATTATGGCAGAGCCCATAAAAAAGAAGCATAGGATACCTATGAAGGAAATGCCGGCCTCACCAACAAGAATAGGAAACATAACAGCAGAGGAAGGTTCGGCCAGGTGTAGAATTTGACCCCATCAAGTAAGTGCACCCCCACCACTAACCCACGTCTACCGACCAAAAGAAAAGTGGGTGACCGAAGAGACAGTGAGACGGATGCAGCATGCATTAAAACAAACAGCCAACGAGGATATCTGGCAATGCGATATCTGCAAAATAGAAAGGAGTAGGGAAAGAACAACGTATCACATCAAACAACATTTTGTCTACTTCTTTTGCACATGCGGGCACAAAAGTGCCTCGCGAGACACTATCCTAAAGCATGTGAGACAGCAAAACGGGGCAGAGGAACATGGCGGACCAGGGAAACCACTCTACGAAGTCGATCGCAATTCGTACGCCGATTTTTGCATGGCCATGAATTGGCAAAATCCGCCGCTTTTTGGTACACCCTCACCCACAAAAGACCGGTCAAGCAGCCCCATCAACCAGAGATCTGTTAAAAGGCGGCTGGGGGATCGCATAGAAACGTCACAGAAAGTGATAAAGGTAGAGCTAGACATGGAAAAAGAAGAGAGAATAATAAAGCAAAGGACGAACAGAGAACGAGACGAAAGAGAAAGTAGTATATAGTACCGACCAAGAGCTAAACTTAAGGGGATAGGCTCCCTGAAGTCTGGCTCTAACAGGCGGCAGTGGGGCCGTAAGGCTCTGGAGACACACTAAATCTTGGTATAGCGCTGTGGGAGGAGCTGAAGGCCCACTGTGTCTCGAATCCTGAATTAACAGGATACTGTGGTACCGTCTAGTCGGCTCGACTGTAGGTCTGAAAATACTACAGCAAGTGGTACGTGGATGACAGTCCACACCTAGCCAGCGTGGAATGGCAGAGTTAAGTCCATATCCTGGAACGCTGGTGAACAGGCGAGGCTGGTGAAAACGGTCAAAGTTCATACACCCATAGCAAAGTGGGGTATGGATCAGACCGTCGGTTACCTCTGGGGGCCTAACCCGCTCTAACAGATCAAGGTGATCACTATCGACTGGGTCACCGGCCGGTTGGTTCGCATATGCAATAAATCCCTAAGGGTTGCGCGACCAGCTCAATGAACAGTCAGGCCCTAGTAAGCCAAAAGCGAATGCGTTAGTAGGCAAGCTAGGTGGAAAGGTACTCAGCCTAGTTTGCGCCCACGACTCTGAAATGAGGTGGGAGGCCGAAGAGTATAAGTGAACAGTAGAGAAAAATAACTAGAACGCCAAATGGAGACAGAACGTCGTGAAGAAAAATACAGAAGGATCAAAAGGAATGAGGAAGAGTACTACCGCCTAACGAAAAAAGCCTTAAGCTGCCTACAGAAAGCCGACGAATTAAAGATGGCGATCCAGCGTGATCGAGACACCTATTAGGACATTTCCCCATTTTTATTAGTATTGGCCCACGAGCGCCAATGGGGCGGAGTGTGTTGGGGAAATGTGGCCAGCACACTCCAGTCGACCTGGACTGTATAAACAATTCACTACCTAACTACTTATATCTATTCCCAATCTAATTCCGAACTCTATTTACATTATATTCACCTCTATTTATTCAGCTATTAAGACACATGCATATTCACTTTATTCACTTTGTTTACATTGCATATTAGCAACATGTGCTGCCGTGCAGCCAAGCTTAACAAGAGGCAGCCCCTTTTGTAATGTTTTCACCGCCTTCCTTTGTCTATGGGCCAATTAGGCCGCAACGCGGAGTTACCTATTGTATCATTTTTACTGCTGCCTGTAGCATACCCGCCTACTGTGTATTTATACTGCTGCAATTCCATAATAAAATCAGAGTTAACCTGGCACTCTCACTTCTTCATGATTCTCTCTACACAGCAAAGACATAAAGAACAAGTAATTAGATGCAAGCACAAGAGCAAACACACAAGCAAGCAAACAAGCATAAGCACTTAGCAAATAATTAATTGGCAGCAACTTGGACAAGTCAACCAACAGCAAGAGCAATAGTCAGTATAAAGTGGTCAGTCTACGAGACTTACACTGCACACCACCTTCGGGAGTGTGATACTGGAACGATTGTTCAACCTGTTGGTTCGACCCAGTGTAGCTATTCGGCCCGAGCAAGAACTCAGTGGAAAGTAAGGTAGTTAAGACAACTCCTCACTGTGTACAGTCTTCGGGCTTACAACACTGCAAATCGTGTTCAAACCGAGTAGTCTGCCGACCTTGGGGCTTGCTAAGAAGCACTTGCAATACTGCTATTACGCACGCACTGGAAGTGGGCCGCTGTACAGGTGACAGCTACCACTACCCCCCAAATTCCTGTACAGGCGTATCGAATGGTGGGGGTGCCGTCCATCTCATGGCCTCACAGAATTTGTCATACTGGCTAGCGTCCACCTCGTATAAGGGCTTGCTCTTCCCGCCGTGTTCAGCAGTGCCTCCCTGTGTGCGGATGTGCTTTAGTATAGTGTCTCTTGACGAGCTCTTCCTTCCACACCGACAGAAAATATAGGTGTAATTTTGTCAAGTGTGATATGCCACTCGCCTTTTTACCTGTTGGTATTCACCCTTCCTGCATTTCCATAGCTCTCCACTCCCTTGTGTCATGGCATCCTTGATACTCGCCATTGTTTGACTGCTGACCCAGCTTTCTTTCACTCTTTCAGTGGGTGGCTTGATCTGCTGTGGCTCGTCTGCAATGTGAATACGGTTGATGTTAGTGGCTAGCTTGAGCATGTCTTCCTTGTGAAGGATTCGCACTGCTAATCTTTTTAATGGCTGGTCGAGCACCTGTGTTAGTGGCTGCACCGATACTTTTGGTAGTAGCTCACCAGTAGTTGACGTGATGTCGATCTTATCGTACTGTTTGGTTGTTCTTGCCATTTCTGTTAATAATTTTCGTAGCTGTCCGTTGTTGTTGTTTGATGCGTGTTGCTCTTCCTGTTGCTGACTGGGCATTGAACGGTGGCGGGCTCGCCCTCGTTCTTTAATGTTATTGGCTCCAGACCCCACGTGCTCTCTTAGTAACGCCTCCCACGTGACGGGTTTTTGGTGACGTTGTACCGCGGTTCCTGAAGGGTTTTTGTCAGTGGTTTTCTTGGGGGTTATCTTCTCTTGCGCCTTTTCCGGTATTGGCGCCTCGTGACATGGTGTAGCGGGACTTGTGGGTGGATCGTCGGTGGTTGTCTTGGGAGTTGCCTCCTCTTGTGTGCCACTGCTTTTTTGCCCTTCTATTTCTGTGTAGTAGCAACTCTGTTGATTTTGATCGTATTTTTTCCATTTCTTCTTTCTTTTTACTGTTATCCAAGCGTTTTCCTCGCAGTTTTTTGCGGTTTGGTTAGTTGGACTGGTTTCTTCCTGTACTTCACTTCTCCCTCTCCCTCCGGCTTGACTACGTGGTGTTCTCGGGCTAGGATGGTCCTCTGTTTGATAACAGTGGTAATCTTTTAGCCTTTTTGGTTTATTCCTTTGACGCGAAGGCCGGTTTAGGGAGAGGTCGGTTCTCTTTGGGTTTGTAGTGGTGGCCATTCGTCTTCGTCTAGGTCGGTAGGTCCTGTGGTCCCTGCCGATCTTCCGGTGACCTCGGGGGGCGGGGTTTCACTGTTCGCCTCTTCTACTGGCCGTGTCTCCTCATTTTTGGTTCTCAGATCTTCTTCGGGGGGGGGGGGGGGAGGTGTTATCTCCCGGTGCCTCTCCTCCTACGGTGGCTGCAACTGGGGGTCCTCCCTCATTGGTAAGTGGGGGGTCGGCGCGCGTCCCTCAGGGGTTGACGGCCTTTCTACCCAGTTCAACTGCAGCGGCAAGGGGGCGATAGTTTCGTCCTGCCCTATGGGGGGGGGGGTGTTTTGCCTTAGGTGGGCGGCCTCTTCTGGCTCCTTTCAGGTTGGGCATCAGTGCCGGCTCTCGACAGTGGGGTGCTCGCCCTACAGGCTCTTCACAGGTGCGATATGGCCATAGCCGCTGGCCGTTTTGGATCGACCACTGCCCATTTCGCTCCAACTTGTAGGTGTGGTTAGGGAACACCTGCGTGTTTTGGTACGGCCCTACGAACCGCGGCTGCAGCTTGGGGTTGCTTCCCTTGACTCGTCGCTTGTTTTCTAGCACCACCAGCTCTCCCTTCTGGAACGCGGGGGGTTCCTCGCTTTCCTGGCTCCTCATTTCTTGTTGCCATTTTCGGAGGTAGCTGTGTGCTTTCTGCAAGTTTTCTTGTACTTCTGTCGTGTATTCGGTGACATTTTGGGGGTCCAGCGACTGTGGGGTCCCTGTCAATTGGTCTGGAATACGGACTTCTCGGCCCATCATCATCATGTTGGCCGTCTCTCCAGTGGCGGAGTGGGGCGTGCCTCTGCATACCCGCATAATCTGGGGAAGTAGGCTATCCCATTCATCCTGCCCTTTCGTCAGAATCAGAGTGCGGAGGGCGTCTCCCAGCGTGCGGTTCTGTCTCTCTACAACTCCGTTTCCTTGCAGGTGGTATGGGGTGGTTAGAGTTTTCTTCACTCCCCAGAGACTACACAATTCCTCTAAGAGCACAGACTCGAACTGCGCACCCTGATCGGAGTGCAGCTGTTCAGGCAGTCCCCAGTACGCAAACACTCTTTCATCCAATGCTGTGGCAACAGTGGGGGCTGTTGCGTCCGGAAGTGCGATGGCATCCTGCCAATGGGTGAAGTGGTCGGTTAAGACCAAGGCCCAGCAGTTCTTCCTCTTCGTCAGTGGTAAGGGGCCGACGAGGTCGACTGCCAACTTCTGAAAGGGGCGCCCTGCGTACATCCGCTGCCTTTGGGGGTTTTCCGTCCTTCTGCCGTTCTGCGCCACCTGGCACACCTCAAAATCTTTGATGAGTCTCCTCACCAACGGAGAGATACCCGGCCAGTACCAATCAAAAGGATTCGTTGTCTGGTTCGGTGTATCCCTGTGTGTGCCATCCGGTGTGTCTCCCAGACAACCTGTGTCCTTCTACTGGAGGGGCAGATTACACACTGCTTCGGCTTGGTTGGATGGGCGAGCGTTATGGTGAGTATGCCGTCTGGCCGAATACTCATAGCTCCTCGTCTCTCATACAGGATCCTCAGCTCCAGCTCTCCTTCAGCCAGCTCTCTTTCTGACACACTTCCTGGTCTCTTTACTTCGGCATAGATCCGGGCTACTGGTCTCCCTCCTTCCTATTGCTCCTTGGCCAGGTCCCTGGTGGTCTGCATAGCGGTTGGTTACCGCAATGTTGACCCTTTGCTTCTTCGGCGGGGCCAACTGGGTCTCTTGGGCGAGCTCTGCATGTGAGGGTCCTCCATCTCTTTGCTCGATGGAGCTGGATTGGCGACAGTCGGTGCACACTCCTTGACGGCTGAGCCCATCTGCATTCCCGTGGTGTACTCCTGCTCTGTGTTCCAGTTTATATCAAAACTCAGCTAGCGTTTCCAACCAACGGGCGATCTGGTTTGACGGCTCCTTCCTTTGACATAGCCAGCACAGGTAGGCGTGGTCAGTCCTGAGCTTAAACTCCCGTCCATATAGGAAGGGGCGGAAATGTTTGACAGCCCTGATTACAGCCAGCAACTCCTTCTGAGTGACGCAGTAGTTCCTTTCTGCAGGGGCTAGGATTTTGCTGAAATACGCTATCACGCGCTCTCTTCCTTCTTGGACCTGTGACAGCACCGCACCGACCCCTACTGCACTGGCGTCAGTATCGAGGGTGTAGGGCAGGCTTGGGTTGGGGTATCCTAGCACTGGGGCTTGCATCAGTCGTGACTTGAGCTGGCTGAATGCTGCCTGTTCCTCCTCTCCCCACTTACAGGCCATCTCTTTTCTGGTGAGCACTGTCAGCGGCTCGGCTCTCATGGCATAGTCGGGAAGGTACTAGTAGTAATATATGAGCAGATCTCCCTACCAAGTGTTTTTTTGTGGGGTTAAAATCTGGGGTTATGCAATGGGTTACGGCGTTGGATGGATTCGCCGAGTCTATATTGTATTTTATTTGAGGGGTATTTGAGTGGCATTTAAGTAGCATTTGAGTTTTGATTATTTTTTTACTTGATTTGAACTTATATGGCATATAGATTTTGAATGTATGGCATTCAAGTTTTGATAATTTTTTACATAATTATATACATAACTCTAACTTATAGGGCATCTAGATTTTGAATGTATGGCATTTAAGTTTTGATAATTTTTTTGTAATTCCATAAATACATTGATTAAAAATGAATCAATATATAATTATATACATTTATTACATAATAAGCAGGGGTAAATCTTCCCATATAATATAGCTAGAGTCAGTAAAGACTAAGTAATACAAAGCACTAGCTCTTGTAATGATAATCAATGCAAAGTCTTTTCCTTTACATCGCATCTTAAAAAATCCTCAAATGAGGTGTGGGTAACACGTCTGACATCATACCAAAGAACACTTTTATTTTTCAGTTTTCCCTTTCTACCCAAATATACAACGTTAAACGGAGGGGGGTAATTATCACAGCTGAAGTTTTTAGCTATTTCAACTGGACAAAAAAGTATTTTGGGTTCGAGTTCATTTATATCTGAAGGATCATGGCAGCAAACTTGAGAATATCTACACTTCTCCTTACTTGATGTATGTATCACACCAGTCACTCGTATAATGCTTGGGATAGGAAGATCTTCAAATGTTTTGCAAATCGGAACTTTTGGTGAGTTAATCACTTGAGAACCTTTAGACTTTTCTATGAATCAATATATGATTATATACCTTTATTGTATAATAAGTAGGGAAAATCTCTCCATATAATATAGTTAGAGTCAGTAAACAGTAAGTATTTGAGAAAATCATCAAATTAACCCTTCAGATGATTAAAATTTTACAGTAAATTTTGCATAATACAAAGCACTATAGCTCGTTTTATCCGCTTGAGACTACCTGTTGTCGGCATTTGATATTGAGTTTACATACCATCAACACCAAGCTGTTCATCAAAATCTTGTAATTCGTTTTCTAGGAATTCTTTAAGCACTTCATCCTCATTATTCGTTTTTGTTAGCTCCTCATTGGAATTTGTTTGTGTGCAATATTGCTCCCAATCACTAGCGTTGGTTGAAGAAATGAAGACAACATTGTGGTATGGAATAGGATTTCCATTCTTACTCTGTTTTTTTCCTTTGTAAATCATCACACCAGGTGCACATCTTTTAGCTTCCTCGTTGTATCTGATGGGTAGTAAAAGTGTTCTCGTCTCTCTTTTTCCATCTTTTTCAGTGACATAGCGAATGCAATTTACAATGGATTCTTCTCCATTGAATCGGAAAGGAATGAATCTTTCTACAACTTCGATGTAAGCAAAAATGGAACATTCTTTGAAATTGCTGAGATACTCGATGTCGTAAGCGAGTTTGAGTTCTTCTTCACTCATTTTTCTCAGTTTTTCAGCTTCAGCAGTAGCTTCCATTGTGGTTAAACGTTTTGTGCTGATACGTTTGACATTGTAGTAAGTAGTCTATGGTTTTTTTGTGTTTTCCATCTCACCCAAGTACAAAATGTTGAAAGGTAATGGGTAGTTATCAACATTGAAGCTTTCAACTACTCTACTTGGGAAAACAACTTTCTGAAAATTCGCTCCAGTTGAATTATCAAGATAGGTGAGAATGTAGTAATTTCCGTATACACCAGTACTCTGTTCAATAGAAACGATTTGCAAAACTGATGGAACAGGAAGTGATGCTAGTGTAAGAAACCGTCCAATCTTTTTCAAATCACATGCCTTCCATTTTTTGAGAGATTTGGCCATCTTGAGAGCTCTGTCGGCATCAGTGAGCAATTCTTTTTGTTCCATAGTCTTTGAGTTTGTGGGTAAAACCAGTTTTGGAAGAGCTCGTCTCTTTATTGTTGCTTCTTTTGTGACAGAGTTAGAGTTTTTTCTTTTGGTGGGTGTTTTGAAAGTTTTTTGTTTGTTTTCGATTGGTTTTAAATCTGTGTAAGAAGCAGAAAAACCCTCCATAGTATTCTAAAAAAGAAAGAAATAATATATAATTCAGCTTTTCATGTGGAACTAAAAGATTATTTATTTCATACTTTACATTATAGCTAAACTAATTTTGATCTTTGCTAGGTAGGGAATAATAAGTTTTTAAATTTTACCTTTTATAAAGAGAAAGCTCCTAGTAGTTGCAATGGAAGGTGTAGTTGATGTTGCTTCTCCACTCACTGTTGTAGAACTGGATGCTTTCTGTGTGAAAACAGTGGCTCTTAAATAGCTAAAGTTGTACTGATTGAACTCTATGAATACCAACCTTTTTTATAATATAACTATGAATCAGCATTTTGTCCACGCGAAAACCAATGCTTTCGCGGGAATAAACAATTTATTTTCACGCAAATGGAAACTGTTGCTTTCGCAGGAATAAAAATTTTATTTTCACGCGAATGGAAACTGTTGCTTTCGCGGGAATAAAAAATTTAATTTCACGCGAAAACAAACCAATGCTTTTGCGGGAATACAAACTTAATTTTCACGGAAAGCATTGGTTTGTATTCGAGTGAAAATAAAATTTTTATTCCCGCGAAAGCAACGGTTTCCATTCGCGTGAAAATAAAATATTTATTCCCGCGAAAGCAATGGTTTCCATTCGCGTGAAAATAAATTATCTATTCCCGCGAAAACAACGGTTCCATTCGGGTGAAAATAAATTATTTATTGAAAGCAACGGTTTCCATTCGCGTGAAAATAAAATTTGTATTCCCGCGAAAACAACAGTTTCCATTCGCGTGAAAATAAATTATTTATTCCCGCGAAAACAACGCTTTCCATTCCCGTGAAAATAAAATATTTGTTCCCGCGAAAGCAACGGTTTTCATTCATGCGCAAATAAATTATTTATTCCCGCAAAAACATTGGTTTGTATTCGCGTGAAAATAATTTTTTTATTCCCGCGAAAGCAACGGTTTCCATTCGCGTGAAAATAAATTATTTATTCCCGCAAAAGCATTGGGTTGTATTCGCGTGAAAAAATGCTGATTCATAGGATTTAATCAGTGCAACTTTACCTATTTAAGAGTCACTGTTTTCACACAGAAAGCATCCAGTTCTACAACAGCGATCGGAGGAGCAACATCTACTACTACATCCACTGACTATTAAAAGTTTTTCTGTGTGACTTTGAAAGTTTTCATTGAACTTAAGACTTAATTATCTGACTTAATTATCTCACTTAATTATTTGTCTACTTAAAAAGTAATGCTTTCACACAATAAATCACTCGTTCTAACAACAGTAACTGAAGCCTCAACATCTACTATATAATATACCAACTGACTACTAGGAGTTTTATTCACAACGTAAAATTTATTAGCTGAGACATTTAACTTACCTTTTTATGTGCTATTGTCACTTCTATTAAAAAAGTAATGATTTTATTGTTAATATAGTGCTATGGAAACAGAAGAGGAGGATACTGACGTAGACATACATAAGGAATGGGAATGGCTCATGAAAAATCAAATTGATATCAGTTTTTCAAACGCTGATAATGAATACATGAATGATGAATGCAATGCTGAATATGAAAATGAAATGGAGATGGAACTTGAAAATGCTTTTCAAGACAAACCTTTGACTTTTCAAGTTTCAGCAACTACTGAAAATACGATAGCCTTTGATATGCAGTAAGTTTTTAAAATCATAAATTAATAATGTTAGTAGAGTAATTTTTTTTGCTGGTTTTTTTATAGTCATCTCATGAATCAGCAAAAATAATGCGTTATCTCTTATTTGTAGACAGGACTCAGAATATCAGAGAATTAATGTAAAAGAGGGAGTTGAGAATTCATCTCATAGCACACAGTAAGTTTTTAAAAACCTAACTAATAATAATGTTTGAGCCTTTTTTTCCTAATTCCATTTTAAAAATTAATTGATAATGGTGTTTAAGTCATTTTTTCTTCTGTTACATTTCATACAAAATGTATGTGAATGTTTTATAGAACAACTATTATGTGTTAACATTTCTATTGTAGACAAAGTTTAAATTATCGGGAGGAGAATGTAGAAGAAAAGACCCTGAAATTTCTCCTAATTGGAAATGGTCAGAAGAAAATCTCATTTGTTTTCGTTTACCTGATGAAACAATCAATCAAATAGGATTTGGTGCTGAACCTTCACCACCAAAGACTAGCATAATAGCTCAAGATATAGAGCCGGTTGTGGAGG